>CATOCB010000099.1:0-397000 GCA_951411735.1 Somateria mollissima | reverse complement strand
GACCCGGGGTCCTGGTGCCGGGGTGGTCATCGGAACCTGGGAACCAGGCTGGGTACCAGACATGACCAGGTGACCTGGGGCCGGGGTCCCCACGTGACCCGCTGACCTGGGGCCGGGGTCCCCACGT
The DNA here is from genome assembly GCA_951411735.1 of Somateria mollissima. Lineage (NCBI taxonomy): Eukaryota > Metazoa > Chordata > Aves > Anseriformes > Anatidae > Somateria > Somateria mollissima. The sequence continues at coordinate 396,873 of CATOCB010000099.1, read as the reverse complement.
GACCCAGGGTCCTGATGCCGGGGTGGTCACCGGAACCTGGGAACCAGGCCGGGTGCGCGACATGACCCGGTGACCCGGGGCCAGGTTAACGACCTGTCCAGGGGACCCGGGCCGGGGACCCGACAGGACCCGGTGATCCTTCGCTGGTGTCCCGATGCAACCCGGGGACCCGGGCCGGGGACCCCACGTGACCCGGGGACCTGGTGCTGGGGATGTCACCCGACACTGGTACCCGGGGCAGCGACCCGATACGACCCGGGGACCTGGGTCCGGGGTCCCGACCTGACCCGGTGACCTGGGGCCAGGGTAACCACCTGATCCGGGGACCCGGGCCGGGGACCCGGTATGACTCCATCTCCCGGGGCCGGGGTGGTCACCTGACACTGGTACCCGGGACAGCGACCCGACGTGACCCGGGGCCGGGGTAACGACCTGTCCAGGGGACCTGGGCCGGGGTCCCGACAGGACCCGGTGATCTGGGGCTTGGGTAAAAACCCGTCCCGGGGACCCGGGCTGGGTCCCGACATGACCCGGTGACCTGGTTCCGGGGTGCCGACCTGACCCGGTGACCTGGGGCTGTGGTGTCGACCGGACTCGGGGACCTGGTCCGGTGTCCCGTCATTACCCGGTGACCTGGGGCCGGTGTCCCCACGTGACCCGCTGAGCTGGGTCCGGGGTCCCGACCTGACCCGGTGACCTGGGGCCAGGGTAACCACCTGACTCGGGGACCCGGGCCGGGGACCCGGTATGACTCCGTCTCCCGGGGCCGGGGTGGTCACCTGACACTGGTACCCGGGACAGCGACCCGACGTGACCCGGGGCAGGGGTAACGACCTGTCCAGGGGACCTGGGCCGGGGTCCCGACAGGACCCGGTGATCTGGGGCTTGGGTAAAAACCCGTCCCGGGGACCCGGGCTGGGTGCCGACCTGACCCGGGGTCCTGGGGCTGTGGTGTCGACCGGACTCGGGGACCTGGTCCGGTGTCCCGTCATGACCCGGGGACCTGGGGTCGGGGTGGTCACCAGACCGTTGTACCCAGGCCGTTGACCCGACATGACCCTGTGACCCGGGGCCTGGGTAAAAATCCAACCCGGGGACCCGGGCATGGGACGTGACATGACCCGACCTGGGTCCGGGGTCCCGACCTGACCCGGTGACCTGGAGCCGGTGTCCCCACGTGACCCGCTGACCTGGGTCCGGGGTCCCCAAGTGACCCGGTGACCTGGGGCCGGTGTCCCCACGTGACCCGGTCACCTGGGGCCGGTGTCCCCACGTGACCCGCTGACCTGGGGCCGGTGTCCCCACGTGACCCGCTGACCAGGGTCCGGGGTCCCCACGTGACCCGGGGTCCTGGTGCCGGGGTCCCCACGTGACCCGCTGACCTGGGGCCGGGGTCCCCACGTGACCCGGGGTCCTGGTGCTGGGGTCCCCACGTGACCCGCTGACCTGGGGCCGGGGTCCCCACGTGACCCGGGGACCTGGGTCCGGTGTCCCCACGTGACCCGGGGACCTGGGGCCGGGGTCCCCACGTGACCCGGTGACCTGGTGCCGGGGTCCCCACGTGAACCGCTGACCTGGGTCCGGGGTCCCCACGTGACCCGCTGACATGGGTCCGGTGTCCCCACGTGACCCGGGGACCTGGGTCCGGTGTCCCCACGTGACCCGCTGACCTGGTTCCGGTGTCCCCACGTGACCCGGGGTCCTGGTGCCAGGGTCCCCACGTGACCTGCTGACCTGGGTCCGGTGTCCCCACGTGACCCGCTGACATGGGTCCGGGGTCCCCACGTGACCCGGTGACCTGGGGCCGGTGTCCCCACGTGACCCGCTGACCTGGGTCCGGGGTCCCCACGTGACCAGGTGACCTGGGTCCGGTGTCCCCACGTGACCCGGGGTCCTGCTGCCGGTGTCCCCACGTGACCCGCTGACCTGGGTCCGGGGTCCCCACGTGACCCGGTGACCTGGGGCCGGTGTCCCCACGTGACCCGGGGTCCTGGTGCCGGTGTCCCCACGTGACCCGGGGTCCTGGTGCCGGGGTGGTCATCGGAACCTGGGAACCAGGCTGGGTACCAGACATGACCAGGTGACCTGGGTCCGGGGTCCCCACGTGACCCGCTGACCTGGGGCCGGGGTCCCCACGTGACCCGGGGTCCTGGTGCCGGGGTGGTCACCGGAACCTGGGAACCAGGCCGGGTGCGCGACATGTCCCGGTGACCCGGGGCCGGGTTAACGACCTGTCCAGGGGACCCGGGCCGGGGACCCGACAGGACCCGGTGATCCTTCGCTGGTGTCCCGATGCAACCCGGGGACCCGGGCCGGGGACCCCACGTGACCCGGGGACCTGGGGCCGGGGATGTCACCCGACACTGGTACCCGGGGCAGCGACCCGATACGACCCGGGGACCTGGGTCCGGGGTCCCGACCTGACCCGGTGACCTGGGGCCAGGGTAACCACGTGACCCGGGGACCCGGGCCGGGGACCCGGTATGACTCCGTCTCCCGGGGCCGGGGTGGTCACCTGACACTGGTACCCGGGACAGCGACCCGACATGACCCGGTGACCTGGGGCCGGGGTAACGACCTGTCCAGGGGACCTGGGCCGGGGTCCCGACAGGACCCGGTGATCTGGGGCTTGGGTAAAAACCCGTCCCGGGGACCCGAACTGGGTCCCGACATGACCCGGTGACCTGGTTCCGGGGTGCCGACCTGACCCGGTGACCTGGGGCTGTGGTGTCGACCAGACTCGGGGACCTGGTCCGGTGTCCCGTCATGACCCGGGGACCTGGGGTCTGGGTGGTCACCAGACCGTTGTACCCAGGCCGTTGACCCGACATGACCCTGTGACCCGGGGCCTGGGTAAAAATCCAACCCGGGGACCCGGGCATGGGACGTGACATGACCCGCTGACCTGGGTCCGGGGTACCGACCTGACCCGGTGACCTGGGGCCGGTGTCCCCACGTGACCAGGTGACCTGGGTCCGGGGTCCCCACGTGACCCGGTGACCTGGGGCCGGTGTCCCCACGTGACCCGCTGACATGGGTCCGGGGTCCCCACGTGACCCGGTCACCTGGGGCCGGTGTCCCCACGTGACCCGGGGTCCTGGTGCCGGGGTCCCCACGTGACCCGCTGACCTGGGTCCGGTGTCCCCACGTGACCCGGGGACCTGGGTCCGGTGTCCCAACGTGACCCGCTGACCTGGGTCCGGGGTCCCCACGTGACCCGCTGACCTGGGTCCGGTGTCTCCACGTGACCCGGGGACCTGGGTCCGGTGTCCCCACGTGACCCGCTGACATGGGTCCGGGGTCCCCACGTGACCCGCTGACCTGGGGCCGGTGTCCCCACGTCACCCGCTGACCTGGGGCCGGGGTCCCCACGTGACCCGGGGTCCTGGGGCCGGGGTCCCCACGTGACCCGCTGAGCTGGGGCCGGGGTCCCCACGTGACCCGGTGTCCTGGTGCCGGGGTCCCCACGTGACCCGCTGACCTGGGTCCGGTGTCCCCACGTGATCAGGGGACCTGGGTCCGGTGTCCCCACGTGACCCGGGGTCCTGGTGCCGGGGTCCCCACATGACCCGCTGACATGGGTCCGGTGTCCCCACGTGACCCGCTGACCTGGTTCCGGTGTCCCCACGTGACCCGCTGACATGGGTCCGGGGTCCCCACGTGACCCGGGGACCTGGGTCTGGTGTCCCCACGTGACCCGCTGACATGGGTCCAGGGTCCCCACGTGACCCGGTGACCTGGGGCCGGTGTCCCCACGTGACCCGGGGTCCTGCTGCCGGGCTCCCCACGTGACCCGCTGACCTGGGTCCGGGGTCCCCACGTGACCCGGGGACCTGGGTCCGGTGTCCCCACGTGACCTGCTGACTTGGGTCCGGGATCCCCACGTGACCCGGTCACCTGGGGCCGGTGTCCCCACGTGACCCGGGGTCCTGCTGCCGGGGTCCCCACGTGACCCGCTGACCTGGATCCGAGGTCCCCACGTGACCCGGGGTCCTGTTGCCGGTGTCCCCACGTGACCCGGGGACGTGGGTCCGGGGTCCCCACGTGACCCGGTCACATGGGGCCGGTGTCCCCACGTGACCCGGGGTCCTGTTGCCGGTGTCCCCACGTGACCCGGGGACCTGGGGCCGGGGTCCCCACGTGACCCGGTGACCTGGTGCCGGGGTCCCCACGTGAACCGCTGACCTGGGTCCGGGGTCCCCACGTGACCCGCTGACATGGGTCCGGTGTCCCCACGTGACCCGGGGACCTGGGTCCGGTGTCCCCACGTGACCCGCTGACCTGGTTCCGGTGTCCCCACGTGACCCGGGGTCCTGGTGCCAGGGTCCCCACGTGACCTGCTGACCTGGGTCCGGTGTCCCCACATGACCCGCTGACATGGGTCCGGGGTCCCCACGTGACCCGGTGACCTGGGGCCGGTGTCCCCACGTGACCCGCTGACCTGGGTCCGGGGTCCCCACGTGACCAGGTGACCTGGGTCCGGTGTCCCCACGTGACCCGGGGTCCTGCTGCCGGTGTCCCCACGTGACCCGCTGACCTGGGTCCGGGGTCCCCACGTGACCCGGTGACCTGGGGCCGGTGTCCCCACGTGACCCGGGGTCCTGGTGCCGGGGTGGTCATCGAAACCTGGGAACCAGGCTGGGTACCAGACATGACCAGGTGACCTGGGTCCGGGGTCCCCACGTGACCCGCTGACCTGGGGCCGGGGTCCCCACGTGACCCGGGGTCCTGGTGCCGGGGTGGTCACCGGAACCTGGGAACCAGGCCGGGTGCGCGACATGTCCCGGTGACCCGGGGCCGGGTTAACGACCTGTCCAGGGGACCCGGGCCGGGGACCCGACAGGACCCGGTGATCCTTCGCTGGTGTCCCGATGCAACCCGGGGACCCGGGCCGGGACCCCACGTGACCCGGGGACCTGGGGCCGGGGATGTCACCCGACACTGGTACCCGGGGCAGCGACCCGATACGACCCGGGGACCTGGGTCCGGGGTCCCGACCTGACCCGGTGACCTGGGGCCAGGGTAACCACCTGACCCGGGGACCCGGGCCGGGGACCCGGTATGACTCCGTCTCCCGGGGCCGGGGTGGTCACCTGACACTGGTACCCGGGACAGCGACCCGACATGACCCGGTGACCTGGGGCCGGGGTAACGACCTGTCCAGGGGACCTGGGCCGGGGTCCCGACAGGACCCGGTGATCTGGGGCTTGGGTAAAAACCCGTCCCGGGGACCCGAACTGGGTCCCGACATGACCCGGTGACCTGGTTCCGGGGTGCCGACCTGACCCGGTGACCTGGGGCTGTGGTGTCGACCAGACTCGGGGACCTGGTCCGGTGTCCCGTCATGACCCGGGGACCTGGGGTCTGGGTGGTCACCAGACCGTTGTACCCAGGCCGTTGACCCGACATGACCCTGTGACCCGGGGCCTGGGTAAAAATCCAACCCGGGGACCCGGGCATGGGACGTGACATGACCCGCTGACCTGGGTCCGGGGTACCGACCTGACCCGGTGACCTGGGGCCGGTGTCCCCACGTGACCAGGTGACCTGGGTCCGGGGTCCCCACGTGACCCGGTGACCTGGGGCCGGTGTCCCCACGTGACCCGCTGACATGGGTCCGGGGTCCCCACGTGACCCGGTCACCTGGGGCCGGTGTCCCCACGTGACCCGGGGTCCTGGTGCCGGGGTCCCCACGTGACCCGCTGACCTGGGTCCGGTGTCCCCACGTGACCCGGGGACCTGGGTCCGGTGTCCCAACGTGACCCGCTGACCTGGGTCCGGGGTCCCCACGTGACCCGCTGACCTGGGTCCGGTGTCTCCACGTGACCCGGGGACCTGGGTCCGGTGTCCCCACGTGACCCGCTGACATGGGTCCGGGGTCCCCACGTGACCCGCTGACCTGGGGCCGGTGTCCCCACGTGACCCGCTGACCTGGGGCCGGGGTCCCCACGTGACCCGGGGTCCTGGGGCCGGGGTCCCCACGTGACCCGCTGAGCTGGGGCCGGGGTCCCCACGTGACCCGGTGTCCTGGTGCCGGGGTCCCCACGTGACCCGCTGACCTGGGTCCGGTGTCCCCACGTGATCAGGGGACCTGGGTCCGGTGTCCCCACGTGACCAGGGGTCCTGGTGCCGGGGTCCCCACATGACCCGCTGACATGGGTCCGGTGTCCCCACGTGACCCGCTGACCTGGTTCCGGTGTCCCCACGTGACCCGCTGACATGGGTCCGGGGTCCCCACGTGACCCGGGGACCTGGGTCTGGTGTCCCCACGTGACCCGCTGACATGGGTCCAGGGTCCCCACGTGACCCGGTGACCTGGGGCCGGTGTCCCCACGTGACCCGGGGTCCTGCTGCCGGGGTCCCCACGTGACCCGCTGACCTGGGTCCGGGGTCCCCACGTGACCCGGGGACCTGGGTCCGGTGTCCCCACGTGACCTGCTGACTTGGGTCCGGGATCCCCACGTGACCCGGTCACCTGGGGCCGGTGTCCCCACGTGACCCGGGGTCCTGCTGCCGGGGTCCCCACGTGACCCGCTGACCTGGATCCGAGGTCCCCACGTGACCCGGGGTCCTGTTGCCGGTGTCCCCACGTGACCCGGGGACGTGGGTCCGGGGTCCCCACGTGACCCGGTCACATGGGGCCGGTGTCCCCACGTGACCCGGGGTCCTGGTGCCGGGGTGGTCATCGGAACCTGGGATTCAGGCTGGGTACCAGACATGACCAGGTGACCTGGGGCCGGGGTCCCCACGTGACCCGCTGACCTGGGGCCGGGGTCCCCACGTGACCCGGGGTCCTGGTGCCGGGGTGGTCACCGGAACCTGGGAACCAGGCCGGGTGCGCGACATGACCCGGTGACCCGGGGCCGGGTTAACGACCTGTCCAGGGGACCCGGTCCGGGGACCCGACAGGACCCGGTGATCCTTCGCTGGTGTCCCGATGCAACCAGGGGACCCGGGCCGGGGACTCCACGTGACCCGGGGACCTGGGGCCGGGGATGTCACCCGACACTGGTACCCGGGGCAGCGACCCGATACGACCCGGGGACCTGGGTCCGGGGTCGCGACCTGACCCGGTGACCTGGGGCCAGGGTAACCACCTGACCCGGGGACCCGGGCCGGGGACCCGGTATGACTCCGTCTCCCGGGGCTGGGGTGGTCACCTGACACTGGTACCCGGGACAGCGACCCGACATGACCCGGTGACCTGGGGCCGGGGTAACGACCTGTCCAGGGGACCTGGGTCGGGGTCCCGACAGGACCCGGTGATCTGGGGCTTGGGTAAAAACCCGTCCCGGGGACCCGGGCTGGGTCCCGACATGACCCGGTGACCTGGTTCCGGGGTGCCGACCTGACCCGGTGACCTGGGGCTGTGGTGTCGACCGGACTCGGGGACCTGGTCCGGTGTCCCGTCATGACCCGGGGACCTGGGGTCGGGGTGGTCACCAGACCGTTGTACCCAGGCCGTTGACCCGACATGACCCTGTGACCCGGGGCCTGGGTAAAAATCCAACCCGGGGACCCGGGCATGGGACGTGACATGACCCGCTGACCTGGGTCCGGGGTCCCGACCTGACCTGGTGAACTGGGGCCGGTGTCCCCACGTGACCCGCTGACCTGGGTCCGGGGTCCCCACGTGACCCGCTGACCTGGGGCCGGTGTCCCCACGTGACCCGCTGACCTGGGTCCGGGGTCCCCACGTGACCCGGGGACCTGGGGCTGGTGTCCCCACGTGACCCGGTCACCTGGGGCCGGTGTCCCCACGTGACCCGGGGTCCTGGTGCCGGGGTGGTCATCGGAACCTGGGAACCAGGCTGGGTACCAGACATGACCAGGTGACCTGGGTCCGGGGTCCCCACGTGACCCGCTGACCTGGGGCCGGTGTCCCCACGTGACCCGGGGTCCTGGTGCCGGTGTCCCCACGTGACCCGGGGTCCTGGTGCCGGGGTGGTCACCGGAACCTGGGAACCAGGCCGGGTGCGCGACATGACCCGGTGACCCGGGGCCGGGTTAACGACCTGTCCAGGGGACCCGGGCCGGGGACCCGACAGGACCCGGTGATCCTTCGCTGGTGTCCCGATGCAACCCGGGGACCCGGGCCGGGGACTCCACGTGACCCGGGGACCTGGGGCCGGGGATGTCACCCGACACTGGTACCCGGGGCAGCGACCCGATACGACCCGGGGACCTGGGTCCGGGGTCGCGACCTGACCCGGTGACCTGGGGCCAGGGTAACCACCTGACCCGGGGACCCGGGCCGGGGAACCGGTATGACTCCGTCTCCCGGGGCTGGGGTGGTCACCTGACACTGGTACCCGGGACAGCGACCCGACATGACCCGGTGACCTGGGGCCGGGGTAACGACCTGTCCAGGGGACCTGGGCCGGGGTCCCGACAGGACCCGGTGATCTGGGGCTTGGGTAAAAACCCGTCCCGGGGACCCGGGCTGGGTCCCGACATGACCCGGTGACCTGGTTCCGGGGTGCCGACCTGACCCGGTGACCTGGGGCTGTGGTGTCGACCGGACTCGGGGACCTGGTCCGGTGTCCCGTCATGACCCGGGGACCTGGGGTCGGGGTGGTCACCAGACCGTTGTACCCAGGCCGTTGACCCGACATGACCCTGTGACCCGGGGCCTGGGTAAAAATCCAACCCGGGGACCCGGGCATGGGACGTGACATGACCCGCTGACCTGGGTCCGGGGTCCCGACCTGACCTGGTGAACTGGGGCCGGTGTCCCCACGTGACCCGCTGACCTGGGTCCGGGGTCCCCACGTGACCCGCTGACCTGGGGCCGGTGTCCCCACGTGACCCGCTGACCTGGGTCCGGGGTCCCCACGTGACCCGGGGACCTGGGGCTGGTGTCCCCACGTGACCCGGTCACCTGGGGCCGGTGTCCCCACGTGACCCGGGGTCCTGGTGCCGGGGTGGTCATCGGAACCTGGGAACCAGGCTGGGTACCAGACATGACCAGGTGACCTGGGTCCAGGGTCCCCACGTGACCCGCTGACCTGGGGCCGGTGTCCCCACGTGACCCAGGGTCCTGATGCCGGGGTGGTCACCGGAACCTGGGAACCAGGCCGGGTGCGCGACATGACCCGGTGACCCGGGGCCGGGTTAACGACCTGTCCAGGGGACCCGGGCCGGGGACCCGACAGGACCCGGTGATCCTTCGCTGGTGTCCCGATGCAACCCGGGGACCCGGGCCGGGGACCCCACGTGACCCGGGGACCTGGGGCTGGGGATGTCACCCGACACTGGTACCCGGGGCAGCGACCCGATACGACCCGGGGACCTGGGTCCGGGGTCCCGACCTGACCCGGTGACCTGGGGCCAGGGTAACCACCTGACCCGGGGACCCGGGCCGGGGAACCGGTATGACTCCGTCTCCCGGGGCCGGGGTGGTCACCTGACACTGGTACCCGGGACAGCGACCCGACATGACCCGGGGCCGGGGTAACGACCTGTCCAGGGGACCTGGGCCGGGGTCCCGACAGGACCCGGTGATCTGGGGCTTGGGTAAAAACCCGTCCCGGGGACCCGGGCTGGGTCCCGACATGACCCGGTGACCTGGTTCCGGGGTGCCGACCTGACCCGGGGACCTGGGGCTGTGGTGTCGACCGGACTCGGGGACCTGGTCCGGTGTCCCGTCATGACCCGGGGACCTGGGGTCGGGGTGGTCACCAGACCCTTGTACCCAGGCCGTTGAGCCGACATGACCCTGTGACCCGGGGCCTGGGTAAAAATCCAACCCGGGGACCCGGGCATGGGACGTGACATGACCCGGTGACCTGGTTCCGGGGTCCCGACCTGACCCGGTGACCTGGGGCCGGTGTCCCCACGTGACCCGCTGACCTGGGTCCGGGATCCCCTCTGACCCGGTGACCTGGGGCCGGTGTCCCCACGTGACCCGGTCACCTGGGGCCGGTGTCCCCACGTGACCCGGGGTCCTGGTGCCGGGGTGGTCATCGGAACCTGGGAACCAGGCTGGGTACCAGACATGACCAGGTGACCTGGGTCCGGGGTCCCCACGTGACCCGCTGACCTGGGGCCGGGGTCCCCACGTGACCCGGGGTCCTGGGTCCGGTGTCCCCACGTGACCCGCTGACCTGGGGCCGGGGTCCCTACGTGACCCGGGGACCTGGGGCTGGTGTCCCCACGTGACCCGCTGACCTGGGTCCGGGGTCCCCACGTGACCCGCTGACTTGGGGCCGGTGTCCCCACGTCACCCGCTGACCTGGGGCCGGGGTCCCCACGTGACCCGGGGTCCTGGTGCCGGGGTCCCCACGTGACCCGCTGACCTGGGGCAGGGGTCCCCACGTGACCCGGGGTCCTGGTGCCGGGGTCCCCACGTGACCCGCTGACCTGGGTCCGGTGTCCCCACGTGACCCGGGGACCTGGGTCCGGTGTCCCCACGTGACCCGCTGACCTGGGGCCGGTGTCCCCACGTGACCCGCTGACATGGGTCCGGGGTCCCCACGTGACCCGCTGACCTAGGGCCGGTGTCCCCACGTGACCCGCTGACCTGGGGCCGGTGTCCCCACGTGACCCGTGGTCCTGGTGCCGGGGTCCCCACGTGACCCGCTGACCTGGGTCCGGGGTCCCCACATGACCCGGGGTCCTGGTGCCGGGGTCCCCACGTGACCCGCTGACCTGGGTCCGGTGTCCCCACGTGACCCGGGGACCTGGGTCCGGTGTCCCCACGTGACCCGGGGTCCTGGTGCCGGAGTCCCCACGTGACCCGCTGACCTGGGTCCGGGGTCCCCACGTGACCCGCTGACCTGGGTCCGGTGTCCCCATGTGACCCGGGGTCCTGGTGCCGGGGTCCCCACGTGACCCGGGGACCTGGGTCCGGTGTCCCCACGTGACCCGCTGACATGGGTCCGGTGTCCCCACGTGACCCGCTGACCTGGGTCCGGTGTCCCCACGTGACCCGGGGTCCTGGTGCCGGGGTCCCCACGTGACCCGCTGACCTGGGGCTGGGGTCCCCACGTGACCCGGGGTCCTGGTGCCGGGGTCCCCACGTGACCCGCTGACCTGGGTCCGGTGTCCCCACGTGACCAGGGGACCTGGGTCCGGGGTCCCCACGTGACCCGGGGACCTGGGGCCGGGGTCCCCACGTGACCCGCTGACATGGGTCCGGTGTCCCCACGTGACCCGCTGACCTGGGTCCGGGGTCCCCACGTGACCCGCTGACCTGGGGCCGGTGTCCCCACGTGACCCGGGGTCCTTGTGCCGGGGTCCCCACGTGACCCGCTGACCTGGGGCCGGGGTCCCCACGTGACCCGGGGTCCTGGTGCCGGGGTCCCCACGTGACCCGCTGACCTGGGTCCGGTGTCCCCACGTGACCCGGGGTCCTGGGTCCGGTGTCCCCACGTGACCCGCTGACATGGGTCCGGGGTCCCCACGTGACCCGCTGACCTGGGGCTGGTGTCCCCACGTGACCCGGTGACCTGGGGCCGGGGTCCCCACGTGACCCGGGGTCCTGGTGCCGGGGTCCCCACGTGACCCGCTGACCTGGGGCCGGGGTCCCCACGTGACCCGGGGTCCTGGTGCCGGGGTCCCCACGTGACCCGCTGACCTGGGTCCGGTGTCCCCACGTGACCCGGGGTCCTGGGTCCGGTGTCTCCACGTGACCCGGGGTCCTGGTGCCGGGGTCCCCACGTGACCCGCTGACCTGGGTCCAGTGTCCCCACGTGACCCGCTGACATGGGTCCGGGGTCCCCACGTGACCCGGTGACCTGGGGCCGGTGTCCCCACGTGACCCGCTGACCTGGGTCCGGGGTGCCCACGTGACCCGGGGACCTGGGTCCGGTGTCCCCACGTGACCCGGGGTCCTGCTGCCGGTGTCCCCACGTGACCCGCTGACCTGGGTCCGGGGTCCCCACGTGACCCGGTGACCTGGGGCCGGTGTCCCCACGTGACCCGGTCACCTGGGACCGGTGTCCCCACGTGACCCGGGGTCCTGGTGCCGGGGTGGTCATCGGAACCTGGGAACCAGGCTGGGTACCAGACATGACCAGGTGACCTGGGTCCGGCGTCCCCACGTGACCCGCTGACCTGGGGCCAGGGTCCCCACGTGACCCGGGGTCCTGGTGCCGGGGTGGTCACCAGAACCTGGGAACCAGGCCGGGTGCGTGACATGTCCCGGTGACCCGGGGCCGGGTTAACGACCTGTCCAGGGGACCCGGGCCGGGGACCCGACAGGACCCGGTGATCCTTCGCTGGTGTCCCGACGCAACTGGGAACACGGGCCGGGGACCCCACGTGACCCGGGGTCCTGGTGCCGGGGTGGTCATCGGAACCTGGGAACCAGGCTGGGTACCAGACATGACCAGGTGACCTGGGTCCGGCGTCCCCACGTGACCCGCTGACCTGGGTCCGGGGTCCCCACGTGACCCGGTGACCTGGGGCCGGTGTCCCCACGTGACCCGCTGACCTGGGTCCGGGGTCCCCACGTGACCCGGTCACCTGGGGCCGGTGTCCCCACGTGACCCGGTCACCTGGGGCCGGTGTCCCCACGTGACCCGCTGACCTGGGGCCGGGGTCCCCACGTGACCCGGGGTCCTGGTGCCGGGGTCCCCACGTGACCCGCTGACCTGGGGCCGGGGTCCCCACGTGACCCGGGGTCCTGGTGCCGGGGTCCCCACGTGACCCGCTGACCTGGGTCCTGTGTCCCCACGTGACCCGGGGACCTGGGTCCGGTGTCCCCACGTGACCCGGGGTCCTGGTGCCGGGGTCCCCACGTGACCCGCTGACCTGGGTCCGGTGTCCCCACGTGACCCGGGGTCCTGGGTCCGGTGTCTCCACGTGACCCGGGGTCCTGGTGCCGGGGTCCCCACGTGACCCGCTGACCTGGGTCCAGTGTCCCCACGTGACCCGCTGACCTGGGTCCGGGGTCCCCACGTGACCCGGGGACCTGGGGCCGGTGTCCCCACGTGACCCGGGGTCCTGGTGCCGGGGTGGTCACCGGAACCTGGGAACCAGGCTGGTTACCAGACATGACCAGGTGACCTGGGGCCGGGGCCCCCACGTGACCCGGTGACCTGGAGCCGGTGTCCCCACGTGACCCGGTCACCTGGGGCCGGTGTCCCCACGTGACCGGGGGTCCTGGTGCCGGGGTGCTCATCGGAACCTGGGAACCAGGCTGGGTACCAGACATGACCAGGTGACCTGGGTCCGGTGTCCCCACGTGACCCGGTGACCTGGAGCCGGTGTCCCCACGTGACCCGCTGACCTGGGGCCGGGGTCCCCACGTGACCCGGGGTCCTGGTGCCGGTGTGGTCACCGGAACCTGGGAACCAGGCCGGGTGCGCGACATGACCAGGTGACCCGGGGCCGGGTTAACGACCTGTCCAGGGGACCCGGGCCGGGGACCCGACAGGACCCGGTGACCTGGGGCCAGGGTAACCACCTGACCCAGGGACCCGGGCCGGGGACCCGGTATGACTCCGTCTCCCGGGGCCGGGGTGGTCACCTGACACTGGTACCCGGGACAGCGACCCGACGTGACCCGGGGCAGGGGTAACGACCTGTCCAGGGGACCTGGGCCGGGGTCCCGACAGGACCCGGTGATCTGGGGCTTGGGTAAAAACCCGTGCCGGGGACCCGGGCTGGGTCCCGACATGACCCGGTGACCTGGTTCCGGGGTGCCGACCTGACCCGGTGACCTGGGGCTGTGGTGTCGACCGGACTCGGGGACCTGGTCCGGTGTCCCGTCATGACCCGGGAACCTGGGGTCGGGGTGGTCACCAGACCGTTGTACCCAGGCCGTTGACCCGACATGACCCTGTGACCCGGGGCCTGAGTAAAAATCCAACCCGGGGACCCGGGCATGGGACGTGACATGACCCGACCTGGGTCCGGGGTCCCGACCTGACCCGGTGACCTGGGGCCGGTGTCCCCACGTGACCCGCTGACCTGGGTCCGGGGTCCCCAAGTGACCAGGTGACCTGGGGCCGGTGTCCCCACGTGACCCGGTCACCTGGGGCCGGTGTCCCCACGTGACCCGGGGTCCTGGTGCCGGGGTGTTCATCGGAACCTGGGAACCAGGCTGGGTACCAGACATGACCAGGTGACCTGGGTCCGGGGTCCCCACGTGACCCGCTGACCTGGGGCCGGGGTCCCCACGTGACCCGGGGTCCTGGTGCCGGGGTCCCCACGTGACCCGCTGACCTGGGGCCGGTGTCCCCACGTGACCCGGGGTCCTGGTGCTGGGGTCCCCACGTGACCCGCTGACCGGGGGCCGGGGTCCCCACGTGACCCGGGGTCCTGGTGCCGGGGTCCCCACGTGACCCGCTGACCTGGGTCCGGGGTCCCCACATGACCCGGGGACCTGGGTCCGGTGTCCCCACGTGACCCGCTGACATGGGTCCGGGGTCCCCACGTGACCCGGGGTCCTGGTGCCGGGGTCCCCACGTGACCCGTTGACCTGGGGCCGGTGTCCCCACGTGACCCGGGGTCCTGCTGCCGGGGTCCCCACGTGACCCGCTGACCTGGGTCCGGGGTCCCCACGTGACCCGGGGTCCTGGTGCCGGGGTCCCCACGTGACCCGCTGACCTGGGTCCTGTGTCCCCACGTGACCCGGGGACCTGGGTCCGGTGTCCCCACGTGACCCGGGGTCCTGCTGCCGGGGTCTCCACGTGACCCGCTGACCTGGGTCCAGGGTCCCCACGTGACCCGCTGACCTGGGTCCGGTGTCCCCACGTGACCCGGGGTCCTGGTGCCGGGGTCCCCACGTGACCCGCTGACCTGGGTCCGGTGTCCCCACGTGACCCGCTGACATGGGTCCAGGGTCCCCACGTGACCCGGGGACCTGGGTCCGGTGTCCCCACGTGACCCGCTGACCTGGGTCCGGGGTCCCCACGTGACCCGGTGACATGGGGCCGGTGTCCCCACGTGACCCGGTCACCTGGGGCCGGTGTCCCCACGTGACCCGGGGTCCTGGTGTCGGGGTGGTCATCGGAACCTGGGAACCAGGCTGGGTACCAGACATGACCAGGTGACCTGGGTCCGGGGTCCCCACGTGACCCGCTGACCTGGGGCCGGGGTCCCCACGTGACCCGGGGTCCTGGTGCCGGGGTGGTCACCGGAACCTGGGTACCAGGCCGGGTGCGTGACATGTCCCGGTGACCCGGGGCCAGGTTAACGACCTGTCCAGGGGACGCGGGCCGGGGACCAGACAGGACCCGGTGATCCTTCGCTGGTGTCCCGATGCAACCCGGGGACCCGGGCCGGGGACCCCACGTGACCCGGGGACCTGGGGCCGGGGATGTCACCCGACACTGGTACCCGGGGCAGCGACCCGATACGACCCGGTGACCTGGGTCCGGGGTCGCGACCTGACCCGGTGACCTGGGGCCAGGGTAACCACCTGACCCGGGGACCCGGGCCGGGGACCCGGTATGACTCCGTCTCCCGGGGCCGGGGTGGTCACCTGACACTGGTACCCGGGACAGCGACCCGACATGACCCGGTGACCTGGGGCCGGTGTAACGACCTGTCCAGGGGACCTGGGCCGGGGTCCCGACAGGACCCGGTGATCTGGGGCTTGGGTAAAAACCCGTCCCGGGGACCCGGGCTGGGTCCCGACATGACCCGGTGACCTGGTTCCGGGGTTCCGACCTGACCCGGTGACCTGGGGCTGTGGTGTCGACCGGACTCGGGGACCTGGTCCGGTGTCCCGTCATGACCCGGTGACCTGGGGCCGGTGTCCCCACGTGACCCGCTGAGCTGGGTCCGGGGTCCCGACCTGACCCGGTGACCTGGGGCCAGGGTAACCACCTGACCCGGGGACCCGGGCCGGGGAACCGGTATGACTCCGTCTCCCGGGGCCGGGGTGGTCACCTGACACTGGTACCCGGGACAGCGACCCGACGTGACCCGGGGCAGGGGTAACGACCTGTCCAGGGGACGTGGGCCGGGGTCCCGACAGGACCCGGTGATCTGGGGCTTGGGTAAAAACCCGTCCCGGGGACCCGGGCTGGGTCCCGACATGACCCGGTGACCTGGTTCCGGGGTGCCGACCTGACCCGGTGACCTGGGGCTGTGGTGTCGACCGGACTCGGGGACCTGGTCCGGTGTCCCGTCATGACCCGGGGACCTGGGGTCGGGGTGGTCACCAGACCGTTGTACCCAGGCCGTTGACCCGACATGACCCTGTGACCCGGGGCCTGGGTAAAAATCCAACCCGGGGACCCGGGCATGGGACGTGACATGACCCGACCTGGGTCCGGGGTCCCGACCTGACCCGGTGACCTGGAGCCGGTGTCCCCACGTGACCCGCTGACCTGGGTCCGGGGTCCCCAAGTGACCCGGGGTCCTGGTGCCGGGGTCCCCACGTGACCCGCTGACCTGGGGCCGGGGTCCCCACGTGACCCGGGGACCTGGGGCTTGTGCCCCCACGTGACCCGCTGACCTGGGTCCGGGGTCCCCACGTGACCCGCTGACCTGGGTCCGGTATCCCCACGTGACCCGCTGACCTGGGGGCGGGGTCCCCACGTGACCCGGGGTCCTGGTGCCGGGGTCCCCACGTGACCCGCTGACCTGGGGCCGGGGTCCCCACGTGACCCGCTGACCTGGGGCTGGTGTCCCCACGTGACCCGCTGACCTGGGTCCGGGGTCCCCACGTGACCCGGGGACCTGGGTCCGGTGTCCCCACGTGACCCGCTGACTTGGGTCCGGGATCCCCACGTGACCCGGTCACCTGGGGCCAGTGTCCCCACGTGACCCGGGGTCCTGGTGCCGGGGTCCCCACGTGACCCGCTGACCTGGGTCCGGGGTCCCCACGTGACCCGGTGACCTGGGGCCGGTGTCCCCACGTGACCCGCTGACCTGGGTCCGGGGTCCCCACATGACCCGGGGTCCTGGTGCCGGGGTCCCCACGTGACCCTCTGACCTGGGTCCGGGGTCCCCACGTGACCCGGGGTCCTGCTGCCGGTGTCCCCACGTGACCCGCTGACCTGGGTCCGGGGTCCCCACGTGACCCGGTGACCTGGGGCCGGTGTCCCCACGTGACCCGCTGACCTGGGTCCGGGGTCCCCACGTGACCCGGTGACCTGGGGCCGGTGTCCCCACGTGACCCGCTGACCTGGGTCCGGTGTCCCAACGTGACCCGGGGTCCTGGTGCCGGGGTGGTCATCGGAACCTGGGAACCAGGCTGGGTACCAGACATGACCAGGTGACCTGGGTCCGGGGTCCCCACGTGACCCGCTGACCTGGGTCCGGGGTCCCGACCTGACCCGGTGACCTGGGGCCAGTGTCCCCACGTGACCCGCTGACCTGGGTCCGGGGTCCCCACGTGACCCGCTGACCTGGGGCCGGTGTCCCCACGTGACCCGCTGACCTGGGGCCGGGGTCCCCACGTGACCCGCTGACCTGGGGCCGGTGTCCCCACGTGACCCGGTCACCTGGGGCCGGTGTCCCCTCGTGACCCGGGGTCCTGGTGCCAGGGTGGTCATCGGAACCTGGGAACCAGGCTGGGTACCAGACATGACCAGGTGACCTGGTGCCGGGGTCCCCACGTGACCCGGTGACCTGGAGCCGGTGTCCCCACGTGACCCGCTGACCTGGGGCCGGGGTCCCCACGTGACCCGGGGTCCTGGTGCCGGGGTGGTCACCGGAACCTGGGAACCAGGCTGGGTGCGCGACATGACCCGGTGACCCGGGGCCGGGTTAACAACCTGTCCAGGGGACCCGGGCCGGGGACCCGACAGGACCCGGTGATCCTTCGCTGGTGTCCCGATGCAACCCGGGGACCCGGGCCGGGGTCCCGACCTGACCCGGTGACCTGGGCCCAGGGTAACCATTTGACCCGGGGACCCGGGCCGGGGAACCGGTATGACTCCGTCTCCCGGGGCCGGGGTGGTCACCTGACACTGGTACCCGGGACAGCGACCCGACGTGACCCGGGGCAGGGGTAACGACCTGTCCAGGGGACCTGGGCCGGGGTCCCGACAGGACCCGGTGATCTGGGGCTTGGGTAAAAACCCGTCCCGGGGACCCGGGCTGGGTCCCGACATGACCCGGTGACCTGGTTCCGGGGTGCCGACCTGACCCGGGGACCTGGGGCTGTGGTGTCGACCGGACTCGGGGACCTGGTCCGGTGTCCCGTCATGACCCGGGGACCTGGGGTCGGGGTGGTCACCAGACCGTTGTACCCAGGCCGTTGACCCGACATGACCCTGTGACCCGGGGCCTGGGCAAAAATCCAACCCGGGGACCCGGGCATGGGACGTGACATGACCCGCTGACCTGGGTCCGGGGTCCCGACCTGACCCGGTGACCTGGGTCCGGTGTCCCCACGTGACCCGCTGACCAGGGTCCGGGGTCCCCACGTGACCCGGTGACCTGGGGCCGGTGTCCCCACGTGACCCGGTCACCTGGGGCCGGTGTCCCCACATGACCCGGGGTCCTGGTGCCGGGGTGGTCATCGGAACCTGGGAACCAGGCTGGGTACCAGACATGACCAGGTGACCTGGGGCCGGGGTCCCCACGTGACCCGCTGACCTGGGGCCGGGGTCCCCACGTGACCCGGGGTCCTGGTGCCGGGGTCCCCACGTGACCCGCTGACCTGGGGCCGGGGTCCCCACGTGACCCGGGGACCTGGGGCTGGTGTTCCCACGTGACCCGCTGACCTGGGTCCGGGGTCCCCACGTGACCCGCTGACCTGGGGCCGGGGTCCCCACGTGACCCGGGGTCCTGGTGCCGGGGTCCCCACGTGACCCGCTGACCTGGGGCCGGGGTCCCCACGTGACCCGGGGTCCTGGTGCCGGGGTCCCCACGTGACCCGCTGACCTGGGTCCGGTGTCCCCACGTGACCCGCTGACCTGGGTCCGGGGTCCCCACGTGACCCGCTGACCTGGGTCCGGGGTCCCCACGTGACCCGCTGACCTGGGTCCGGGGTCCCCACGTGACCCGCTGACCTGGGGCCGGTGTCCCCACGTCACCCGCTGACCTGGGGCCGGGGTCCCCACGTGACCCGGGGTCCTGGTGCCGGGGTCCCCACGTGACCCGCTGACCTGGGGCCGGGGTCCCCACGTGACCCGTGGTCCTGGTGCCGGAATCCCCACGTGACCCGCTGACCTGGGTCCTGTGTCCCCACGTGACCCGGGGACCTGGGTCCGGTGTCCCCACGTGACCCGGGGTCCTGGTGCTGGGGTCCCCACGTGACCCGCTGACCTGGGTCCGGTGTCCCCACGTGACCCGCTGACCTGGGTCCGGTGTCCCCACGTGACCCGGGGTCCTGGTGCCGGGGTCCCCACGTGACCCGGGGTCCTGGTGCCGGGGTCCCCACGTGACCCGCTGACCTGGGGCCGGGGTCCCCACGTGACCCGGGGTCCTGGTGCCGGGGTCCCCACGTGACCCGCTGACCTGGGGCCGGGGTCCCCACATGACCCGCTGACCTGGGTCCGGTGTCCCCACGTGACCCGGGGTCCTGGTGCCGGGGTCCCCACGTGACCCGCTGACCTGGGTCCGGTGTCCCCACGTGACCCGCTGACCTGGGTCCGGGGTCCCCACGTGACCCGGGGACCTGGGTCCGGTGTCCTCACGTGACCCGGGGTCCTGGTGCCGGGGTCCCCACTTGACCCGCTGACCTGGGTCCGGTGTCCCCACGTGACCCGCTGACCTGGGTCCGGTGTCCCCACGTGACCCGGGGTCCTGCTGCCGGGGTCCCCACGTGACCCGCTGACCTGGGTCCGGGGTCCCCACGTGACCCGCTGACTTGGGTCCGGGATACCCACGTGACCCGGTCACCTGGGGCCGGTGTCCACACGTGACCCGGGGTCCTGCTGCTGGGGTCCCCACGTGACCCGGGGACCTGGGTCCGGGGTCCCCACGTGACCCGGGGTCCTGCTGCCGGTGTCCCCACGTGACCCGCTGACCTGGGTCCGGTGTCCCCACGTGACCCGGGGTCCTGCTGCCGGGGTCCCCACGTGACCCGCTGACCTGGGTCCGGGGTCCCCACGTGACCCGCTGACTTGGGTCCGGGATACCCACGTGACCCGGTCACCTGGGGCCGGTGTCCACACGTGACCCGGGGTTCTGCTGCTGGGGTCCCCACGTGACCCGGGGACCTGGGTCCGGGGTCCCCACGTGACCCGGGGTCCTGCTGCCGGTGTCCCCACGTGACCCGGTCACCTGGGGCCGGTGTCCCCACATGACCCGGGGTCCTGGTGCCGGGGTGGTCATCGGAACCTGGGAACCAGGCTGGGTACCAGACATGACCAGGTGACCTGGGTCCGGGGTCCCCACGTGACCCGCTGACCTGGGGCCGGGGTCCCCACGTGACCCGGGGTCCTGGTGCCGGGGTCCCCACGTGACCCGCTGACCTGGGGCCGGGGTCCCCACGTGACCCGGGGACCTGGGGCTGGTGTTCCCACGTGACCCGCTGACCTGGGTCCGGGGTCCCCACGTGACCCGCTGACCTGGGGCCGGGGTCCCCACGTGACCCGGGGTCCTGGTGCCGGGGTCCCCACGTGACCCGCTGACCTGGGGCCGGGGTCCCCACGTGACCCGGGGTCCTGGTGCCGGGGTCCCCACGTGACCCGCTGACCTGGGTCCGGTGTCCCCACGTGACCCGCTGACCTGGGTCCGGGGTCCCCACGTGACCCGCTGACCTGGGTCCGGTGTCCCCACGTGACCCGCTGACCTGGGTCCGGGGTCCCCACGTGACCCGCTGACATGGGTCCGGGGTCCCCACGTGACCCGCTGACCTGGGGCCGGTGTCCCCACGTCACCCGCTGACCTGGGGCCGGGGTCCCCACGTGACCCGGGGTCCTGGTGCCGGGGTCCCCACGTGACCCGCTGACCTGGGGCCGGGGTCCCCACGTGACCCGTGGTCCTGGTGCCGGAATCCCCACGTGACCCGCTGACCTGGGTCCTGTGTCCCCACGTGACCCGGGGACCTGGGTCCGGTGTCCCCACGTGACCCGGGGTCCTGGTGCTGGGGTCCCCACGTGACCCGCTGACCTGGGTCCGGTGTCCCCACGTGACCCGCTGACCTGGGTCCGGTGTCCCCACGTGACCCGGGGTCCTGGTGCCGGGGTCCCCACGTGACCCGGGGTCCTGGTGCCGGGGTCCCCACGTGACCCGCTGACCTGGGGCCGGGGTCCCCACGTGACCCGGGGTCCTGGTGCCGGGGTCCCCACGTGACCCGCTGACCTGGGGCCGGGGTCCCCACGTGACCCGCTGACCTGGGGCCGGGGTCCCCACGTGACCCGGGGTCCTGGTGCCGGGGTCCCCACGTGACCCGCTGACCTGGGTCCGGTGTCCCCACGTGACCAGGGGACCTGGGTCCGGGGTCCCCACGTGACCCGGGGACCTGGGTCCGGTGTCCTCACGTGACCCGGGGTCCTGGTGCCGGGGTCCCCACGTGACCCGCTGACCTGGGTCCGGTGTCCCCACGTGACCCGCTGACCTGGGTCCGGTGTCCCCACGTGACCCGGGGTCCTGCTGCCGGGGTCCCCACGTGACCCGCTGACCTGGGTCCGGGGTCCCCACGTGACCCGCTGACTTGGGTCCGGGATACCCACGTGACCCGGTCACCTGGGGCCGGTGTCCACACGTGACCCGGGGTCCTGCTGCTGGGGTCCCCACGTGACCCGGGGACCTGGGTCCGGGGTCCCCACGTGACCCGGGGTCCTGCTGCCGGTGTCCCCACGTGACCCGCTGACCTGGGTCCGGGGTCCCCACGTGACCCGGGGTCCTGGTGCCGGGGTGGTCATCGGAACCTGGGAACCAGGCTGGGTACCAGACATGACCAGGTGACCTGGGTCCGGCGTCCCCACGTGACCCGCTGACCTGGGGCCAGGGTCCCCACGTGACCCGGGGTCCTGGTGCCGGGGTGGTCACCAGAACCTGGGAACCAGGCCGGGTGCGTGACATGTCCCGGTGACCCGGGGCCGGGTTAACGACCTGTCCAGGGGACCCGGGCCGGGGACCCGACAGGACCCGGTGATCCTTCGCTGGTGTCCCGACGCAACTGGGAACACGGGCCGGGGACCCCACGTGACCCGGGGACCTGGGGCCGGGGATGTCACCCGACACTGGTACCCGGGGCAGCGACCCGATACGACCCGGTGACCTGGTTCCGGGGTGCCGACCTGACCCGGGGACCTGGGGCCAGTGTCCCCACGTGACCCGCTGACCTGGGTCCGGGGTCCCCACGTGACCCGGTGACCTGGGGCCGGTGTCCCCACGTGACCCGCTGACCTGGGTCCGGGGTCCCCACGTGACCCGGTCACCTGGGGCCGGTGTCCCCACGTGACCCGGTCACCTGGGGCCGGTGTCCCCACGTGACCCGCTGACCTGGGGCCGGGGTCCCCACGTGACCCGGGGTCCTGGTGCCGGGGTCCCCACGTGACCCGCTGACCTGGGGCCGGGGTCCCCACGTGACCCGGGGTCCTGGTGCCGGGGTCCCCACGTGACCCGCTGACCTGGGTCCTGTGTCCCCACGTGACCCGGGGACCTGGGTCCGGTGTCCCCACGTGACCCGGGGTCCTGGTGCCGGGGTCCCCACGTGACCCGCTGACCTGGGTCCGGTGTCCCCACGTGACCCGCTGACCTGGGTCCGGTGTCACCACGTGACCCGGGGTCCTGGTGCCGGGGTCCCCACGTGACCCGCTGACCTGGATCCAGTGTCCCCACGTGACCCGCTGACCTGGGTCCGGGGTCCCCACGTGACCCGGGGACCTGGGGCCGGTGTCCCCACGTGACCCGGGGTCCTGGTGCCGGGGTGGTCACCGGAACCTGGGAACCAGGCTGGTTACCAGACATGACCAGGTGACCTGGGGCCGGGGCCCCCACGTGACCCGGTGACCTGGAGCCGGTGTCCCCACGTGACCCGGTCACCTGGGGCCGGTGTCCCCACGTGACCGGGGGTCCTGGTGCCGGGGTGCTCATCGGAACCTGGGAACCAGGCTGGGTACCAGACATGACCAGGTGACCTGGGTCCGGTGTCCCCACGTGACCCGGTGACCTGGAGCCGGTGTCCCCACGTGACCCGCTGACCTGGGGCCGGGGTCCCCACGTGACCCGGGGTCCTGGTGCCGGTGTGGTCACCGGAACCTGGGAACCAGGCCGGGTGCGCGACATGACCAGGTGACCCGGGGCCGGGTTAACGACCTGTCCAGGGGACCCGGGCCGGGGACCCGACAGGACCCGGTGACCTGGGGCCAGGGTAACCACCTGACCCGGGGACCCGGGCCGGGGACCCGGTATGACTCCGTCTCCCGGGGCCGGGGTGGTCACCTGACACTGGTACCCGGGACAGCGACCCGACGTGACCCGGGGCAGGGGTAACGACCTGTCCAGGGGACCTGGGCCGGGGTCCCGACAGGACCCGGTGATCTGGGGCTTGGGTAAAAACCCGTGCCGGGGACCCGGGCTGGGTCCCGACATGACCCGGTGACCTGGTTCCGGGGTGCCGACCTGACCCGGTGACCTGGGGCTGTGGTGTCGACCGGACTCGGGGACCTGGTCCGGTGTCCCGTCATGACCCGGGGACCTGGGGTCGGGGTGGTCACCAGACCGTTGTACCCAGGCCGTTGACCCGACATGACCCTGTGACCCGGGGCCTGGGTAAAAATCCAACCCGGGGACCCGGGCATGGGACGTGACATGACCCGACCTGGGTCCGGGGTCCCGACCTGACCCGGTGACCTGGGGCCGGTGTCCCCACGTGACCCGCTGACCTGGGTCCGGGGTCCCCAAGTGACCAGGTGACCTGGGGCCGGTGTCCCCACGTGACCCGGTCACCTGGGGCCGGTGTCCCCACGTGACCCGGGGTCCTGGTGCCGGGGTGTTCATCGGAACCTGGGAACCAGGCTGGGTACCAGACATGACCAGGTGACCTGGGTCCGGGGTCCCCACGTGACCCGCTGACCTGGGGCCGGGGTCCCCACGTGACCCGGGGTCCTGGTGCCGGGGTCCCCACGTGACCCGCTGACCTGGGGCCGGTGTCCCCACGTGACCCGGGGTCCTGGTGCTGGGGTCCCCACGTGACCCGCTGACCGGGGGCCGGGGTCCCCACGTGACCCGGGGTCCTGGTGCCGGGGTCCCCACGTGACCCGCTGACCTGGGTCCGGGGTCCCCACATGACCCGGGGACCTGGGTCCGGTGTCCCCACGTGACCCGCTGACATGGGTCCGGGGTCCCCACGTGACCCGCTGACCTGGTGCCGGGGTCCCCACGTGACCCGCTGACCTGGGGCCGGTGTCCCCACGTGACCCGGGGTCCTGGTGCCGGGGTCCCCACGTGACCCGCTGACCTGGGTCCGGGGTCCCCACGTGACCCGGGGTCCTGGTGCCGGGGTCCCCACGTGACCCGCTGACCTGGGTCCTGTGTCCCCACGTGACCCGGGGACCTGGGTCCGGTGTCCCCACGTGACCCGGGGTCCTGCTGCCGGGGTCTCCACGTGACCCGCTGACCTGGGTCCAGGGTCCCCACGTGACCCGCTGACCTGGGTCCGGTGTCCCCACGTGACCCGGGGTCCTGGTGCCGGGGTCCCCACGTGACCCGCTGACCTGGGTCCGGTGTCCCCACGTGACCCGCTGACATGGGTCCAGGGTCCCCACGTGACCCGGGGACCTGGGTCCGGTGTCCCCACGTGACCCGCTGACCTGGGTCCGGGGTCCCCACGTGACCCGGTGACATGGGGCCGGTGTCCCCACGTGACCCGGTCACCTGGGGCCGGTGTCCCCACGTGACCCGGGGTCCTGGTGTCGGGGTGGTCATCGGAACCTGGGAACCAGGCTGGGTACCAGACATGACCAGGTGACCTGGGTACGGGGTCCCCACGTGACCCGCTGACCTAGGGCCGGGGTCCCCACGTGACCCGGGGTCCTGGTGCCGGGGTGGTCACCGGAACCTGGGAACCAGGCTGGGTACCAGACATGACCAGGTGACCTGGGTCCGGGGTCCCCACGTGACCCGCTGACCTGGGGCCGGGGTCCCCACGTGACCCGGGGTCCTGGTGCCGGGGTCCCCACGTGACCCGCTGACCTGGGGCCGGGGTCCCCACGTGACCCGGGGACCTGGGGCTTGTGCCCCCACGTGACCCGCTGACCTGGGTCCGGGGTCCCCACGTGACCCGCTGACCTGGGTCCGGTATCCCCACGTGACCCGCTGACCTGGGGGCGGGGTCCCCACGTGACCCGGGGTCCTGGTGCCGGGGTCCCCACGTGACCCGCTGACCTGGGGCCGGGGTCCCCACGTGACCCGGGGACCTGGGGCTGGTGTCCCCACGTGACCCGCTGACCTGGGTCCGGGGTCCCCACGTGACCCGGGGACCTGGGTCCGGTGTCCCCACGTGACCCGCTGACTTGGGTCCGGGATCCCCACGTGACCCGGTCACCTGGGGCCAGTGTCCCCACGTGACCCGGGGTCCTGGTGCCGGGGTCCCCACGTGACCCGCTGACCTGGGTCCGGGGTCCCCACGTGACCCGGTGACCTGGGGCCGGTGTCCCCACGTGACCCGCTGACCTGGGTCCGGGGTCCCCACATGACCCGGGGTCCTGGTGCCGGGGTCCCCACGTGACCCTCTGACCTGGGTCCGGGGTCCCCACGTGACCCGGGGTCCTGCTGCCGGTGTCCCCACGTGACCCGCTGACCTGGGTCCGGGGTCCCCACGTGACCCGGTGACCTGGGGCCGGTGTCCCCACGTGACCCGCTGACCTGGGTCCGGGGTCCCCACGTGACCCGGTGACCTGGGGCCGGTGTCCCCACGTGACCCGCTGACCTGGGTCCGGTGTCCCAACGTGACCCGGGGTCCTGGTGCCGGGGTGGTCATCGGAACCTGGGAACCAGGCTGGGTACCAGACATGACCAGGTGACCTGGGTCCGGGGTCCCCACGTGACCCGCTGACCTGGGTCCGGGGTCCCGACCTGACCCGGTGACCTGGGGCCAGTGTCCCCACGTGACCCGCTGACCTGGGTCCGGGGTCCCCACGTGACCCGCTGACCTGGGGCCGGTGTCCCCACGTGACCCGCTGACCTGGGGCCGGGGTCCCCACGTGACCCGCTGACCTGGGGCCGGTGTCCCCACGTGACCCGGTCACCTGGGGCCGGTGTCCCCTCGTGACCCGGGGTCCTGGTGCCAGGGTGGTCATCGGAACCTGGGAACCAGGCTGGGTACCAGACATGACCAGGTGACCTGGTGCCGGGGTCCCCACGTGACCCGGTGACCTGGAGCCGGTGTCCCCACGTGACCCGCTGACCTGGGGCCGGGGTCCCCACGTGACCCGGGGTCCTGGTGCCGGGGTGGTCACCGGAACCTGGGAACCAGGCTGGGTGCGCGACATGACCCGGTGACCCGGGGCCGGGTTAACAACCTGTCCAGGGGACCCGGGCCGGGGACCCGACAGGACCCGGTGATCCTTCGCTGGTGTCCCGATGCAACCCGGGGACCCGGGCCGGGGTCCCGACCTGACCC
Source organism: Somateria mollissima (assembly GCA_951411735.1). Taxonomy (NCBI): domain Eukaryota; kingdom Metazoa; phylum Chordata; class Aves; order Anseriformes; family Anatidae; genus Somateria; species Somateria mollissima. Next base: position 370,445 of record CATOCB010000099.1, on the reverse strand, counting down.
GGTGACCTGGGCCCAGGGTAACCATTTGACCCGGGGACCCGGGCCGGGGAACCGGTATGACTCCGTCTCCCGGGGCCGGGGTGGTCACCTGACACTGGTACCCGGGACAGCGACCCGACGTGACCCGGGGCAGGGGTAACGACCTGTCCAGGGGACCTGGGCCGGGGTCCCGACAGGACCCGGTTATCTGGGGCTTGGGTAAAAACCCGTCCCGGGGACCCGGGCTGGGTCCCGACATGACCCGGTGACCTGGTTCCGGGGTGCCGACCTGACCCGGGGACCTGGGGCTGTGGTGTCGACCGGACTCGGGGACCTGGTCCGGTGTCCCGTCATGACCCGGGGACCTGGGGTCGGGGTGGTCACCAGACCGTTGTACCCAGGCCGTTGACCCGACATGACCCTGTGACCCGGGGCCTGGGCAAAAATCCAACCCGGGGACCCGGGCATGGGACGTGACATGACCCGCTGACCTGGGTCCGGGGTCCCGACCTGACCCGGTGACCTGGGTCCGGGGTCCCCACGTGACCCGCTGACCAGGGTCCGGGGTCCCCACGTGACCCGGTGACCTGGGGCCGGTGTCCCCACGTGACCCGGTCACCTGGGGCCGGTGTCCCCACATGACCCGGGGTCCTGGTGCCGGGGTGGTCATCGGAACCTGGGAACCAGGCTGGGTACCAGACATGACCAGGTGACCTGGGTCCGGGGTCCCCACGTGACCCGCTGACCTGGGGCCGGGGTCCCCACGTGACCCGGGGTCCTGGGGCCGGGGTCCCCACGTGACCCGCTGACCTGGGGCCGGGGTCCCCACGTGACCCGGGGACCTGGGGCTGGTGTTCCCACGTGACCCGCTGACCTGGGTCCGGGGTCCCCACGTGACCCGCTGACCTGGGGCCGGGGTCCCCACGTGACCCGGGGTCCTGGTGCCGGGGTCCCCACGTGACCCGCTGACCTGGGGCCGGGGTCCCCACGTGACCCGGGGTCCTGGTGCCGGGGTCCCCACGTGACCCTCTGACCTGGGTCCGGTGTCCCCACGTGACCCGCTGACCTGGGTCCGGGGTCCCCACGTGACCCGCTGACCTGGGTCCGGGGTCCCCACGTGACCCGCTGACCTGGGTCCGGGGTCCCCACGTGACCCGCTGACCTGGGGCCGGTGTCCCCACGTCACCCGCTGACCTGGGGCCGGGGTCCCCACGTGACCCGGGGTCCTGGTGCCGGGGTCCCCACGTGACCCGCTGACCTGGGGCCGGGGTCCCCACGTGACCCGTGGTCCTGGTGCCGGAATCCCCACGTGACCCGCTGACATGGGTCCTGTGTCCCCACGTGACCCGGGGACCTGGGTCCGGTGTCCCCACGTGACCCGGGGTCCTGGTGCTGGGGTCCCCACGTGACCCGCTGACCTGGGTCCGGTGTCCCCACGTGACCCGCTGACCTGGGTCCGGTGTCCCCACGTGACCCGGGGTCCTGGTGCCGGGGTCCCCACGTGACCCGGGGTCCTGGTGCCGGGGTCCCCACGTGACCCGCTGACCTGGGGCCGGGGTCCCCACGTGACCCGGGGTCCTGGTGCCGGGGTCCCCACGTGACCCGCTGACCTGGGGCCGGGGTCCCCACGTGACCCGCTGACCTGGGTCCGGTGTCCCCACGTGACCCGGGGTCCTGGTGCCGGGGTCCCCACATGACCCGCTGACCTGGGTCCGGTGTCCCCACGTGACCCGCTGACCTGGGTCCGGGGTCCCCACGTGACCCGGGGACCTGGGTCCGGTGTCCTCACGTGACCCGGGGTCCTGGTGCCGGGGTCCCCACTTGACCCGCTGACCTGGGTCCGGTGTCCCCACGTGACCCGCTGACCTGGGTCCGGTGTCCCCACGTGACCCGGGGTCCTGCTGCCGGGGTCCCCACATGACCCGCTGACCTGGGTCCGGGGTCCCCACGTGACCCGCTGACTTGGGTCCGGGATACCCACGTGACCCGGTCACCTGGGGCCGGTGTCCACACGTGACCCGGGGTCCTGCTGCTGGGGTCCCCACGTGACCCGGGGACCTGGGTCCGGGGTCCCCACGTGACCCGGGGTCCTGCTGCCGGTGTCCCCACGTGACCCGCTGACCTGGGTCCGGTGTCCCCACGTGACCCGGGGTCCTGCTGCCGGGGTCCCCACGTGACCCGCTGACCTGGGTCCGGGGTCCCCACGTGACCCGCTGACTTGGGTCCGGGATACCCACGTGACCCGGTCACCTGGGGCCGGTGTCCACACGTGACCCGGGGTTCTGCTGCTGGGGTCCCCACGTGACCCGGGGACCTGGGTCCGGGGTCCCCACGTGACCCGGGGTCCTGCTGCCGGTGTCCCCACGTGACCCGGTCACCTGGGGCCGGTGTCCCCACATGACCCGGGGTCCTGGTGCCGGGGTGGTCATCGGAACCTGGGAACCAGGCTGGGTACCAGACATGACCAGGTGACCTGGGTCCGGGGTCCCCACGTGACCCGCTGACCTGGGGCCGGGGTCCCCACGTGACCCGGGGTCCTGGTGCCGGGGTCCCCACGTGACCCGCTGACCTGGGGCCGGGGTCCCCACGTGACCCGGGGACCTGGGGCTGGTGTTCCCACGTGACCCGCTGACCTGGGTCCGGGGTCCCCACGTGACCCGCTGACCTGGGGCCGGGGTCCCCACGTGACCCGGGGTCCTGGTGCCGGGGTCCCCACGTGACCCGCTGACCTGGGGCCGGGGTCCCCACGTGACCCGGGGTCCTGGTGCCGGGGTCCCCACGTGACCCGCTGACCTGGGTCCGGTGTCCCCACGTGACCCGCTGACCTGGGTCCGGTGTCCCCACGTGACCCGCTGACCTGGGTCCGGTGTCCCCACGTGACCCGCTGACCTGGGTCCGGGGTCCCCACGTGACCCGCTGACATGGGTCCGGGGTCCCCACGTGACCCGCTGACCTGGGGCCGGTGTCCCCACGTCACCCGCTGACCTGGGGCCGGGGTCCCCACGTGACCCGGGGTCCTGGTGCCGGGGTCCCCACGTGACCCGCTGACCTGGGGCCGGGGTCCCCACGTGACCCGTGGTCCTGGTGCCGGAATCCCCACGTGACCCGCTGACCTGGGTCCTGTGTCCCCACGTGACCCGGGGACCTGGGTCCGGTGTCCCCACGTGACCCGCTGACATGGGTCCGGGGTCCCCACGTGACCCGCTGACCTGGGTCCGGTGTCCCCACGTGACCCGCTGACCTGGGTCCGGTGTCCCCACGTGACCCGGGGTCCTGGTGCCGGGGTCCCCACGTGACCCGGGGTCCTGGTGCCGGGGTCCCCACGTGACCCGCTGACCTGGGGCCGGGGTCCCCACGTGACCCGGGGTCCTGGTGCCGGGGTCCCCACGTGACCCGCTGACCTGGGGCCGGGGTCCCCACGTGACCCGCTGACCTGGGGCCGGGGTCCCCACGTGACCCGGGGTCCTGGTGCCGGGGTCCCCACGTGACCCGCTGACCTGGGTCCGGTGTCCCCACGTGACCAGGGGACCTGGGTCCGGGGTCCCCACGTGACCCGGGGACCTGGGTCCGGTGTCCTCACGTGACCCGGGGTCCTGGTGCCGGGGTCCCCACGTGACCCGCTGACCTGGGTCCGGTGTCCCCACGTGACCCGCTGACCTGGGTCCGGTGTCCCCACGTGACCCGGGGTCCTGCTGCCGGGGTCCCCACGTGACCCGCTGACCTGGGTCCGGGGTCCCCACGTGACCCGCTGACTTGGGTCCGGGATACCCACGTGACCCGGTCACCTGGGGCCGGTGTCCACACGTGACCCGGGGTCCTGCTGCTGGGGTCCCCACGTGACCCGGGGACCTGGGTCCGGGGTCCCCACGTGACCCGGGGTCCTGCTGCCGGTGTCCCCACGTGACCCGCTGACCTGGGTCCGGGGTCCCCACGTGACCCGGGGTCCTGGTGCCGGGGTGGTCATCGGAACCTGGGAACCAGGCTGGGTACCAGACATGACCAGGTGACCTGGGGCCGGGGTCCCCACGTGACCCGCTGACCTGGGGCCGGGGTCCCCAAGTGACCCGGGGTCCTGGTGCCGGGGTGGTCACCGGAACCTGGGAACCAGGCCGGGTGTGCGACATGACCCGGTGACCCGGGGCCGGGTTAACGACCTGTCCAGGGGACCCGGGCCGGGGACCCGACAGGACCCGGTGATCCTTCGCTGGTGTCCCGATGCAACCCGGGGACCCGGGCCGGGGACCCCACGTGACCCGGGGACCTGGGGCTGGGGATGTCACCCGACACTGGTACCTGGGGCAGCGACCCGATACGACCCGGGGACCTGGGTCCGGGGTCCCGACCTGACCCGGTGACCTGGGGCCAGGGTAACCACCTGATCCGGGGACCCGGGCCGGGGACCCGGTATGACTCCGTCTCCCGGGGCCGGGGTGGTCACCTGACACTGGTACCCGGGACAGCGACCCGACGTGACCCGGGGCAGGGGTAACGACCTGTCCAGGGGACCTGGGCCGGGGTCCCGACAGGACCCGGTGATCTGGGGCTTGGGTAAAAACCCGTCCCGGGGACCCGGGCTGGGTCCCGACATGACCCGGTGACCTGGTTCCGGGGTGCCGACCTGACCCGGGGACCTGGGGCTGTGGTGTCGACCGGACTCGGGGACCTGGTCCGGTGTCCCGTCATGACCCGGGGACCTGGGGTCGGGGTGGTCACCAGACCGTTGTACCCAGGCCGTTGACCCGACATGACCCTGTGACCCGGGGCCTGGGTAAAAATCCAACCCGGGGACCCGGGCATGGGACGTGACATGACCCGACCTGGGTCCGGGGTCCCGACCTGACCCGGTGACCTGGGGCCGGTGTCCCCACGTGACCCGCTGACCTGGGTCCGGGGTCCCCAAGTGACCCGGTCACCTGGGGCCGGTGTCCCCACGTGACCCGGTCACCTGGGGCCGGTGTCCCCACGTGACCCGGGGTCCTGGTGCCGGGGTGGTCATCGGAACCTGGGAACCAGGCTGGGTACCAGACATGACCAGGTGACCTGGGTCCGGGGTCCCCACGTGACCCGCTGACCTGGGGCCGGGGTCCCCACGTGACCCGGGGTCCTGGTGCCGGGGTCCCCACGTGACCCGCTGACCTGGGGCCGGGGTCCCCACGTGACCCGGGGACCTGGGTCCGGTGTCCCCACGTGACCCGGGGACCTGGGGCCGGGGTCCCCACGTGACCCGGTGACCTGGTGCCGGGTTCCCCACGTGACCCGCTGACCTGGGTCCGGGGTCCCCACGTGACCCGCTGACCTGGGGCCGGGGTCCCCACGTGACCCGGGGTCCTGGTGCCGGGGTCCCCACGTGACCCGCTGACCTGGGTCCGGGGTCCCCACGTGACCCGGGGACCTGGGTCCTGTGTCCCCACGTGACCCGGGGTCCTGGTGCCGGGGTCCCCACGTGACCCGCTGACCTGGGGCTGGTGTCCCCACGTGACCCGCTGACCTGGGGCCGGGGTCCCCACGTGACCCGGGGTCCTGGTGCCGGGGTCCCCACTTGACCCGGGGTCCTGGTGCCGGGGTCCCCACGTGACCCGCTGACCTGGGTCCTGTGTCCCCACGTGACCCGGGGACCTGGGTCCGGTGTCCCCACGTGACCCGGGGTCCTGGTGCCGGGGTCCCCACGTGACCCGGGGTCCTGGTGCCGGGGTCCCCACGTGACCCGCTGACCTGGGTCCGGTGTCCCCACGTGACCCGGGGTCCTGGTGCCGGGGTCCCCACGTGACCCGCTGACCTGGGTCCGGTGTCCCCACGTGACCCGCTGACCTGGGGCCGGTGTCCCCACGTGACCCGCTGACCTGGGTCCGGGGTCCCCACGTGACCCGGTCACCTGGGGCCGGTGTCCCCACGTGACCCGCTGACCTGGGGCCGGTGTCCCCACGTGACCCGGGGTCCTGGTGCCGGGGTGGTCATCGGAACCTGGGAACCAGGCTGGGTACCAGACATGACCAGGTGACCTGGGGCCGGGGTCCCCACGTGACCCGCTGACCTGGGGCCGGTGTCCCCACGTGACCCGGGGTCCTGGTGCCGGGGTGGTCACCGGAACCTGGGAACCAGGCCGGGTGTGCGACATGACCCGGTGACCCGGGGCCGGGTTAACGACCTGTCCAGGGGACCCGGGCCGGGGACCCGACAGGACCCGGTGATCCTTCGCTGGTGTCCCGATGCAACCCGGGGACCCGGGCCGGGGTCCCCACGTGACCCGCTGACCTGGGTCCGGTGTCCCCACGTGACCCGCTGACCTGGGTCCGGTGTCCCCACGTGACCCGCTGACCTGGTGCCGGGGTCCCCACGTGACCCGCTGACCTGGGTCCGGTGTCCCCACGTGACCCGCTGACATGGGTCCGGGGTCCCGACCTGACCCAGTGACCTGGAGCCGGTGTCGCCACGTGACCCGCTGACCTGGGTCCGGGGTCCAAAAGTGACCCGGTGACCTGGGTCCGGTGTCCCCACGTGACCCGGGGTCCTGCTGCTGGTGTCCCCACGTGACCCGCTGACCTGGGTCCGGAGTCCCCACGTGACCCGGTCACCTGGGGCCGGTGTCCCCACGTGACCCGGGGTCCTGGTGCCGGGGTGGTCATCGGAACCTGGGAACCAGGCTGGGTACCAGACATGACCAGGTGACCTGGGGCCGGGGTCCCCACGTGACCCGCTGACCTGGGGCCGGGGTCCCCACGTGACCCGGGGTCCTGGTGCCGGGGTGGTCACCGGAACCTGGGAACCAGGCCGGGTGCGTGACATGTCCCGGTGACCACGGGCCGGGTTAACGACCTGTCCAGGGGACCCGGGCCGGGGACCCGACAGGACCCGGTGATCCTTCGCTGGTGTCCCGATGCAACCCGGGGACCCGGGCCGGGACCCCACGTGACCCGGGGACCTGGGTCCGGGGTCCCGACCTGACCCGGTGACCTGGGGCCAGGGTAACCACCTGACCGGGGGACCCGGGCCGGGGACCCGGTATGACTCCGTCTCCCGGGGCCGGGGTGGTCACCTGACACTGGTACCCGGGACAGCGACCCGACATGACCCGGTGACCCGGGGCCGGGGTAACGACCTGTCCAGGGGACCTGGGCCGGGGTCCCGACAGGACCCGGTGATCTGGGGCTTGGGTAAAAACCCGTCCCGGGGACCCGGGCTGGGTCCCGACATGACCCGGTGACCTGGTTCCGGGGTGCCGACCTGACCCGGGGACCTGGGGCTGTGGTGTCGACCGGACTCGGGGACCTGGTCCGGTGTCCCGTCATGACCCGGGGACCTGGGGTCGGGGTGGTCACCAGACGGTTGTACCCAGGCCGTTGACCCGACATGACCCTGTGACCCGGGGCCTGGGTAAAAATCCAACCCGGGGACCCGGGCATGGGACGTGACATGACCCGCTGACCTGGGTCCGGGGTCCCGACCTGACCCGGTGACCTGGGGCCGGTGTCCCCACGTGACCCGCTGACCTGGGTCCGGGGTCCCCACGTGACCCGGTGACCTGGGGCCGGTGTCCCCACGTGACCCGCTGACCTGGGTCCGGGGTCCCCACGTGACCCGGTGACCTGGGTCCGGGGTCCCCACGTGACCCGCTGACCTGGGGCCGGGGTCCCCACGTGACCCGGGGTCCTGGTGCCGGGGTGGTCACCGGAACCTGGGAACCAGGCCGGGTGCGCGACATGACCCGGTGACGCGGGGCCGGGTTAACGACCTGTCCAGGGGACCCGGGCCGGGGACCCGACAGGACCCGGTGATCCTTCGCTGGTGTCCCGATGCAACCCGGGGACCCGGGCCGGGGTCCCGACCTGACCCGGTGACCTGGGGCCAGGGTAACCACCTGACCCGGGGACCCGGGCCGGGGAACCGGTATGACTCCGTCTCCCGGGGCCGGGGTGGTCACCTGACACTGGTACCCGGGACAGCGACCCGACGTGACCCGGGGCAGGGGTAACGACCTGTACAGGGGACCTGGGCCGGGGTCCCGACAGGACCCGGTGATCTGGGGCTTGGGTAAAAACCCGTCCCGGGGACCCGGGCTGGGTCCCGACATGACCCGGTGACCTGGTTCCGGGGTGCCGACCTGACCCGGGGACCTGGGGCTGTGGTGTCGACCGGACTCGGGGACCTGGTCCGGTGGCCCGTCATGACCCGGGGACCTGGGGTCGGGGTGGTCACCAGACCCTTGTACCCAGGCCGTTGACCCGACATGACCCTGTGACCCGGGGCCTGGGTAAAAATCCAACCCGGGGACCCGGGCATGGGACGTGACATGACCCGACCTGGGTCCGGGGTCCCGACCTGACCCGGTGACCTGGGGCCGGTGTCCCCACGTGACCCGCTGACCTGGGTCCGGGGTCCCCAAGTGACCCGGTGACCTGGGGCCGGTGTCCCCACGTGACCCGGTCACCTGGGGCCGGTGTCCCCACGTGACCCGGGGTCCTGGTGCCGGGGTGGTCATCGGAACCTGGGAACCAGGCTGGGTACCAGACATGACCAGGTGACCTGGGTCCGGGGTCCCCACGTGACCCGCTGACCTGGGGCCGGGGTCCCCACGTGACCCGGGGCCCTGGGGCTGGTGTCCCCACGTGACCCGCTGACCATGGGTCCAGGGTCCCCACGTGACCCGCTGACCTGGGTCTGGGGTCCCCACGTGACCCGGGGTCCTGGTGCCGGGGTCCCCACGTGACCCGCTGACCTGGGTCCGGTGTCCCCACGTGACCCGGGGACCTGGGTCCGGTGTCCCCACATGACCCGCTGACCTGGGTCCGGTGTCCCCACGTGACCCGGGGTCCTGGGTCCGGTGTCCCCACGTGACCCGGGGACCTGGGCCCGGTGTCCCAACGTGACCCGCTGACATGGGTCCGGGGTCCCCACGTGACCCGGGGTCCTGCTGCCGGGGTCCCCACGTGACCCGCTGACCTGGGGCCGGGGTCCCCACATGACCCGGGGTCCTGGTGCCGGGGTCCCCACGTGACCCGCTGACCTGGGGCCGGGGTCCCCACGTGACCCGGGGTCCTGGTGCCGGGGTCCCCACGTGACCCGCTGACCTGGGGCCGGGGTCCCCACGTGACCCGGGGACCTGGGTCCGGTGTCCCCACGTGACCCGGGGTCCTGGTGCCGGGGTCCCCACGTGACCCGCTGACCTGGGTCCGGTGTCCCCACGTGACCCGGGGTCCTGGTGCCGGGGTCCCCACGTGACCCGCTGACCTGGGTCCGGTGTCCCCACGTGACCCGCTGACCTGGGGCCGGGGTCCCCACGTGACCCGCTGACCTGGGGCCGGGGTCCCCACGTGACCCGGGGTCCTCCTGCCAGGGTCCCCACGTGACCCGCTGACCTGGGTCCGGGGTCCCCAAGTGACCCGCTGACTTGGGTCCGGGATCCCCACGTGACCCGGTCACCTGGGGCCGGTGTCCCCACGTGACCCGGGGTCCTGCTGCCGGGGTCCCCACGTGACCCGCTGACCTGGGTCCGGGCTCCCCACGTGACCCGGGGTCCTGCTGCCGGTGTCCCCACGTGACCCGCTGACCTGGGTCCGGGGTCCCCACGTGACCCGGTCACCTGGGGCCGGTGTCCCCACGTGACCCGGTCACCTGGGGCCGGTGTCCCCACGTGACCCGGGGTCCTGGTGCCGGGGTGGTCATCGGAACCTGGGAATCAGGCTGGGTACCAGACATGACCAGGTGACCTGGGGCCGGGGTCCCCACGTGACCCGCTGACCTGGGGCCGGGGTCCCCACGTGACCCGGGGTCCTGGTGCCGGGGTGGTCACCGGAACCTGGGAACCAGGCCGGGTGCGCGACATGTCCCGGTGACCCGGGGCCGGGTTAACGACCTGTCCAGGGGACGCGGGCCGGGGACCCGACAGGACCCGGTGATCCTTCGCTGGTGTCCCGATGCAACCCGGGGACCCGGGCCGGGGACCCCACGTGACCCGGGGACCTGGGGCTGGGGATGTCACCCGACACTGGTACCTGGGGCAGCGACCCGATACGACCCGGGGACCTGGGTCCGGGGTCCCGACCTGACCCGGTGACCTGGGGCCAGGGTAACCACCTGACCCGGGGACCCGGGCCGGGGACCCGGTATGACTCCGTCTCCCGGGGCCGGGGTGGTCACCTGACACTGGTACCCGGGACAGCGACCCGACATGACCCGGTGACCCGGGGCCGGGGTAACGACCTGTCCAGGGGACCTGGGCCGGGATCCCGACAGGACCCGGTGATCTGGGGCTTGGGTAAAAACCCGTCCCGGGGACCCGGGCTGGGTCTTGACATGACCCGGTTACCTGGTTCCGGGGTGCCGACCTGACCCGGGGACCTGGGGCTGTGGTGTCAACCGGACTCGGGGACCTGGTCCGGTGTCCCGTCATGACCCGGGGACCTGGGGTCTGGGTGGTCACCAGACCGTTGTACCCAGGCCGTTGACCCGACATGACCCTGTGACCCGGGGCCTGGGTAAAAATCCAACCCGGGGACCCGGGCATGGGACGTGACATGACCCGACCTGGGTCCGGGGTCCCCACGTGACCCCGTGAACTGGGGCCGGTGTCCCCACGTGACCCGCTGACCTGGGTCCGGGGTCCCCACGTGACCCGGTGACCTGGGGCCGGTGTCCCCACGTGACCCGCTGACCTGGGTCCGGGGTCCCCACGTGACCCGGTGACCTGGGTCCGGGGTCCCCACGTGACCCGCTGACCTGGGGCCGGGGTCCCCACGTGACCCGGGGTCCTGGTGCCGGGGTGGTCACCGGAACCTGGGAACCAGGCCGGGTGCGCGACATGACCCGGTGACGCGGGGCCGGGTTAACGACCTGTCCAGGGGACCCGGGCCGGGGACCCGACAGGACCCGGTGATCCTTCGCTGGTGTCCCGATGCAACCCGGGGACGCGGGCCGGGGTCCCGACCTGACCCGGTGACCTGGGGCCAGGGTAACCACCTGACCCGGGGACCCGGGCCGGGGAACCGGTATGACTCCGTCTCCCGGGGCCGGGGTGGTCACCTGACACTGGTACCCGGGACAGCGACCCGACGTGACCCGGGGCAGGGGTAACGACCTGTACAGGGGACCTGGGCCGGGGTCCCGACAGGACCCGGTGATCTGGGGCTTGGGTAAAAACCCGTCCCGGGGACCCGGGCTGGGTCCCGACATGACCCGGTGACCTGGTTCCGGGGTGCCGACCTGACCCGGGGACCTGGGGCTGTGGTGTCGACCGGACTCGGGGACCTGGTCCGGTGTCCCGTCATGACCCGGGGACCTGGGGTCGGGGTGGTCACCAGACCCTTGTACCCAGGCCGTTGACCCGACATGACCCTGTGACCCGGGGCCTGGGTAAAAATCCAACCCGGGGACCCGGGCATGGGACGTGACATGACCCGACCTGGGTCCGGGGTCCCGACCTGACCCGGTGACCTGGGGCCGGTGTCCCCACGTGACCCGCTGACCTGGGTCCGGGGTCCCCAAGTGACCCGGTGACCTGGGGCCGGTGTCCCCACGTGACCCGGTCACCTGGGGCCGGTGTCCCCACGTGACCCGGGGTCCTGGTGCCGGGGTGGTCATCGGAACCTGGGAACCAGGCTGGGTACCAGACATGACCAGGTGACCTGGGTCCGGGGTCCCCACGTGACCCGCTGACCTGGGGCCGGGGTCCCCACGTGACCCGGGGCCCTGGGGCTGGTGTCCCCACGTGACCCGCTGACCATGGGTCCAGGGTCCCCACGTGACCCGCTGACCTGGGTCTGGGGTCCCCACGTGACCCGGGGTCCTGGTGCCGGGGTCCCCACGTGACCCGCTGACCTGGGTCCGGTGTCCCCACATGACCCGGGGACCTGGGTCCGGTGTCCCCACATGACCCGCTGACCTGGGTCCGGTGTCCCCACGTGACCCGGGGTCCTGGGTCCGGTGTCCCCACGTGACCCGGGGACCTGGGCCCGGTGTCCCAACGTGACCCGCTGACATGGGTCCGGGGTCCCCACGTGACCCGGGGTCCTGCTGCCGGGGTCCCCACGTGACCCGCTGACCTGGGGCCGGGGTCCCCACATGACCCGGGGTCCTGGTGCCGGGGTCCCCACGTGACCCGCTGACCTGGGGCCGGGGTCCCCACGTGACCCGGGGTCCTGGTGCCGGGGTCCCCACGTGACCCGCTGACCTGGGGCCGGGGTCCCCACGTGACCCGGGGACCTGGGTCCGGTGTCCCCACGTGACCCGGGGTCCTGGTGCCGGGGTCCCCACGTGACCCGCTGACCTGGGTCCGGTGTCCCCACGTGACCCGGGGTCCTGGTGCCGGGGTCCCCACGTGACCCGCTGACCTGGGTCCGGTGTCCCCACGTGACCCGCTGACCTGGGGCCGGGGTCCCCACGTGACCCGCTGACCTGGGGCCGGGGTCCCCACGTGACCCGGGGTCCTGCTGCCAGGGTCCCCACGTGACCCGCTGACCTGGGTCCGGGGTCCCCAAGTGACCCGCTGACTTGGGTCCGGGATCCCCACGTGACCCGGTCACCTGGGGCCGGTGTCCCCACGTGACCCGGGGTCCTGCTGCCGGGGTCCCCACGTGACCCGCTGACCTGGGTCCGGGCTCCCCACGTGACCCGGGGTCCTGCTGCCGGTGTCCCCACGTGACCCGCTGACCTGGGTCCGGGGTCCCCACGTGACCCGGTCACCTGGGGCCGGTGTCCCCACGTGACCCGGTCACCTGGGGCCGGTGTCCCCACGTGACCCGGGGTCCTGGTGCCGGGGTGGTCATCGGAACCTGGGAATCAGGCTGGGTACCAGACATGACCAGGTGACCTGGGTCCGGGGTCCCCACGTGACCCGCTGACCTGGGGCCGGGGTCCCCACGTGACCCGGGGTCCTGGTGCCGGGGTGGTCACCGGAACCTGGGAACCAGGCCGGGTGCGCGACATGTCCCGGTGACCCGGGGCCGGGTTAACGACCTGTCCAGGGGACGCGGGCCGGGGACCCGACAGGACCCGGTGATCCTTCGCTGGTGTCCCGATGCAACCCGGGGACCCGGGCCGGGGACCCCACGTGACCCGGGGACCTGGGGCTGGGGATGTCACCCGACACTGGTACCTGGGGCAGCGACCCGATACGACCCGGGGACCTGGGTCCGGGGTCCCGACCTGACCCGGTGACCTGGGGCCAGGGTAACCACCTGACCCGGGGACCCGGGCCGGGGACCCGGTATGACTCCGTCTCCCGGGGCCGGGGTGGTCACCTGACACTGGTACCCGGGACAGCGACCCGACATGACCCGGTGACCCGGGGCCGGGGTAACGACCTGTCCAGGGGACCTGGGCCGGGATCCCGACAGGACCCGGTGATCTGGGGCTTGGGTAAAAACCCGTCCCGGGGACCCGGGCTGGGTCTTGACATGACCCGGTTACCTGGTTCCGGGGTGCCGACCTGACCCGGGGACCTGGGGCTGTGGTGTCAACCGGACTCGGGGACCTGGTCCGGTGTCCCGTCATGACCCGGGGACCTGGGGTCTGGGTGGTCACCAGACCGTTGTACCCAGGCCGTTGACCCGACATGACCCTGTGACCCGGGGCCTGGGTAAAAATCCAACCCGGGGACCCGGGCATGGGACGTGACATGACCCGACCTGGGTCCGGGGTCCCCACGTGACCCCGTGAACTGGGGCCGGTGTCCCCACGTGACCCGCTGACCTGGGTCCGGGGTCCCCACGTGACCCGGTGACCTGGGGCCGGTGTCACCACGTGACCTGCTGACCTGGGTCCGGGGTCCCCACGTGACCCGCTGACCTGGGGCCGGGGTCCCCACGTGACCCGCTGACCTGGGGCCGGGGTCCCCACGTGACCCGGGGTCCTGGTGCCGGGGTGGTCACCGGAACCTGGGAACCAGGCCGGGTGCGCGACATGACCCGGTGACCCGGGGCCGGGTTAACGACCTGTTCAGGGGACCCGGGCCGGGGACCCGACAGGACCCGGTGATCCTTCGCTGGTGTCCCGATGCAACCCGGGGACCCGGGCCGGGGTCCCGACCTGACCCGGTGACCTGGGGCCAGGGTAACCACCTGACCCGGGGACCCGGGCCGGGGACCCGGTATGACTCCGTCTCCCGGGGCCGGGGTGGTCACCTGACACTGGTACCCGGGACAGCGACCCGACGTGACCCGGGGCCGGGGTAACGACCTGTCCAGGGGACCTGAGCCGGGGTCCCGACAGGACCCGGTGATCTGGGGCTTGGGTAAAAACCCGTCCCGGGGACCCGGGCTGGGTCCCGACATGACCCGGTGACCTGGTTCCGGGGTGCCGACCTGACCCGGGGACCTGGGGCTGTGGTGTCGACCGGACTCGGGGACCTGGTCCGGTGTCCCGTCATGACCCGGGGACCTGGGGTCGGGGTGGTCACCAGACCGTTGTACCCAGGCCGTTGACCCGACATGACCCTGTGACCCGGGGCCTGGGTAAAAATCCAACCCGGGGACCCGGGCATGGGACGTGACATGACCCGACCTGGGTCCGGGGTCCCGACCTGACCCGGTGACCTGGGGCCGGTGTCCCCACGTGACCCGGGGTCCTGGTGCCGGGGTGGTCATCGGAACCTGGGAACCAGGCTGGGTACCAGACATGACCAGGTGACCTGGGTCCGGGGTCCACACGTGACCCGCTGACCTGGGGCCGGGGTCCCCACGTGACCCGGGGTCCTGGTGCCGGGGTCCCCACGTGACCCGCTGACCTGGGGCCGGGGTCCCCACGTGACCCGCTGACCTGGGGCCGGTGTCCCCACGTGACCCGGGGTCCTGGTGCCGGGGTCCCCACGTGACCCGCTGACCTGGGTCTGGGGTCCCCACGTGACCCGGGGTCCTGGTGCCGGGGTCCCCACGTGACCCGCTGACCTGGGTCCGGTGTCCCCACGTGACCCGGGGACCTGGGTCCGGTGTCCTCACATGACCCACTGACCTGGGTCCGGTGTCCCCACGTGACCCGCTGACCTGGGTATGGTGTCCCCACGTGACCCGGGGACCTGGGTCCGGTGTCCCCACGTGACCCGCTGACATGGGTCCGGTGTCCCCACGTGACCCGCTGACCTGGTGCCGGTGTCCCCACGTGACCCGCTGACCTGGGGCCGGGGTCCCCACGTGACCCGGGGTCCTGGTGCCGGGGTCCCCACGTGACCCGCTGACCTGGGGCCGGGGTCCCCACGTGACCCGGGGTCCTGGTGCCGGGGTCCCAACGTGACCCGCTGACCTGGGGCCGGGGTCCCCACGTGACCCGGGGACCTGGGTCCGGTGTCCCCACGTGACCCGGGGTCCTGGTGCCGGGGTCCCCACGTGACCCGCTGACCTGGGTCCGGTGTCCCCACGTGACCCGGGGTCCTGGTGCCGGTGTCCCCACGTGACCCGCTGACATGGGTCCGGTGTCCCCACGTGACCCGCTGACCTGGGGCCGGTGTCCCCACGTGACCCGGGGTCCTGCTGCCAGGGTCCCCACGTGACCCGCTGACCTGGGTCCGGGGTCCCCAAGTGACCCGCTGACGTGGGTCCGGGATCCCCACGTGACCCGGTCACCTGGGGCCGGTGTCCCCACGTGACCCGGGGTCCTGCTGCCGGGGTCCCCACGTGACCCGCTGACCTGGGTCCGGGGTCCCCACGTGACCCGGGGTCCTGCTGCCGGTGTCCCCACGTGACCCGCTGACCTGGGTCCGTTGTCCCCACGTGACCCGGGGACCTGGGGTCGGGGTGGTCACCAGACCGTTGTACCCAGGCCGTTGACCCGACATGACCCTGTGACCCGGGGCCTGGGTAAAAATCCAACCCGGGGACCCGGGCATGGGACGTGACATGACCCGCTGACCTGGGTCCGGGGTCCCCACGTGACCCGGTGAACGGGGGCCGGTGTCCCCACGTGACCCGCTGACCTGGGTCCGGTGTCCCGTCATGACCCGGTCACCTGGGGCCGGTGTCCCCACGTGACCCGGTCACCTGGGGCCGGTGACCCCACGTGACCCGGGGTCCTGGTGCCGGGGTGGTCATCGGAACCTGGGAACCAGGCTGGGTACCAGACATGACCAGGTGACCTGGGTCTGGGGTCCCCACGTGACCCGCTGACCTGGGGCCGGGGTCCCCACGTGACCCAGGGTCCTGATGCCGGGGTGGTCACCGGAACCTGGGAACCAGGCCGGGTGCGCGACATGACCCGGTGACCCGGGGCCGGGTTAACGACCTGTCCAGGGGACCCGGGCCGGGGACCCGACAGGACCCGGTGATCCTTCGCTGGTGTCCTGATGCAACCCGGGGACCCGGGCCGGGGACCCCACGTGACCCGGGGACCTGGGGCTGGGGATGTCACCCGACACTGGTACCCGGGGCAGCGACCCGATACGACCCGGGGACCTGGGTCCGGGGTCCCGACCTGACCCGGTGACCTGGGGCCAGGGTAACCACCTGATCCGGGGACCCGGGCCGGGGACCCGGTATGACTCCGTCTCCCGGGGCCGGGGTGGTCACCTGACACTGGTACCCGGGACAGCGACCCGACGTGACCCGGGGCCGGGGTAACGACCTGTCCAGGGGACCTGGGCCGGGGTCCCGACAGGACCCGGTGATCTGGGGCTTGGGTAAAAACCCGTCCCGGGGACCCGGGCTGGGTCCCGACATGACCCGGTGACCTGGTTCCGGAGTGCCGACCTGACCCGGGGACCTGGGGCTGTGGTGTCGACCGGACTCGGGGACCTGGTCCGGTGTCCCGTCATGACCCGGTGACCTGGGGCCGGTGTCCCCACGTGACCCGCTGACCTGGGTCCGGGGTCCCGACCTGACCCGGTGACCTGGGGCCAGGGTAACCACCTGACCCGGGGACCCGGGCCGGGGACCCGGTATGACTCCGTCTCCCGGGGCCGGGGTGGTCACCTGACACTGGTACCCGGGACAGCGACCCGACGTGACCCGGTGCAGGGGTAACGACCTGTACAGGGGACCTGGGCCGGGGTCCCGACAGGACCCGGTGATCTGGGGCTTGGGTAAAAACCCGTCCCGGGGACCCGGGCTGGGTGCCGACCTGACCCGGGGTCCTGGGGCTGTGGTGTCGACCGGACTCGGGGACCTGGTCCGGTGTCCCGTCATGACCCGGGGACCTGGGGTCGGGGTGGTCACCAGACCGTTGTACCCAGGCCGTTGACCCGACATGACCCTGTGACCCGGGGCCTGGGTAAAAATCCAACCCGGGGACCCGGGCATGGGACGTGACATGACCCGACCTGGGTCCGGGGTCCCGACCTGACCCGGTGACCTGGAGCCGGTGTCCCCACGTGACCCGCTGACCTGGGTCCGGGGTCCCCAAGTGACCCGGTGACATGGGGCCGGTGTCCCCACGTGACCCGGTCACCTGGGGCCGGTGTCCCCACGTGACCCGGGGTCCTGGTGCCGGGGTGGTCATCGGAACCTGGGAACCAGGCTGGGTACCAGACATGACCAGGTGACCTGGGGCCGGGGTCCCCACGTGACCCGGGGTCCTGGTGCCGGGGTCCCCACGTGACCCGCTGACCTGGGTCCGGGGTCCCCACGTGACCCGGGGACCTGGGTCCGGTGTCCCCACGTGACCCGCTGACCTGGGTCCGGTGTCCCCACGTGACCCGCTGACATGGGTCCGGGGTCCCGACCTGACCCGGTGACCTGGATCCGGTGTCGCCACGTGACCCGCTGACCTGGGTCCGGGGTCCCCAAGTGACCCGGTGACCTGGGTCCGGTGTCCCCACGTGACCCGGGGTCCTGCTGCCGCTGTCCCCACGTGACCCGCTGACCTGGGTCCGGGGTCCCCACGTGACCCGGTCACCTGGGGCCGGTGTCCCCACGTGACCCGGGGTCCTGGTGCCGGGGTGGTCATCGGAACCTGGGAACCAGGCTGGGTACCAGACATGACCAGGTGACCTGGGGCCGGGGTCCCCACGTGACCCGCTGACCTGGGTCCGGGGTCCCCACGTGACCCGGTGACCTGGGTCCGGTGTCCCCACGTGACCCGCTGACCTGGGTCCGGGGTCCCCACGTGACCCGGTGACCTGGGTCCGGGGTCCCCACGTGACCCGCTGACCTGGGTCCGGGGTCCCCACGTGACCCGCTGACCTGGGGCCGGGGTCCCCACGTGACCCGGGGTCCTGGTGCCGGGGTGGTCACCGGAACCTGGGAACCAGGCCGGGTGCGTGACATGACCCGGTGACCCGGGGCCGGGTTAACGACCTGTCCAGGGGACCCGGGCCGGGGACCCGACAGGACCCGGTGATCCTTCGCTGGTGTCCCGATGCAACCCGGGGACCCGGGCCGGGACCCCACGTGACCCGGGGACCTGGGTCCGGGGTCCCGACCTGACCCGGTGACCTGGGGCCAGGGTAACCACCTGACCGGGGGACCCGGGCCGGGGACCCGGTATGACTCCGTCTCCCGGGGCCGGGGTGGTCACCTGACACTGGTACCCGGGACAGCGACCCGACATGACCCGGTGACCCGGGGCCGGGGTAACGACCTGTCCAGGGGACCTGGGCCGGGGTCCCGACAGGACCCGGTGATCTGGGGCTTGGGTAAAAACCCGTCCCGGGGACCCGGGCTGGGTCCCGACATGACCCGGTGACCTGGTTCCGGGGTGCCGACCTGACCCGGGGACCTGGGGCTGTGGTGTCGACCGGACTCGGGGACCTGGTCCGGTGTCCCGTCATGACCCGGGGACCTGGGGTCGGGGTGGTCACCAGACCGTTGTACCCAGGCCGTTGACCCGACATGACCCTGTGACCCGGGGCCTGGGTAAAAATCCAAGCCGGGGACCCGGGCATGGTATGTGACATGACCCGCTGACCTGGGTCCGGGGTCCCGACCTGACCCGGTGACCTGGGTCCGGGGTCCCCACGTGACCCGCTGACCTGGGTCCGGGGTCCCCACGTGACCCGGTGACCTGGGGCCGGTGTCCCCACGTGACCCGCTGACCTGGGTCCGGGGTCCCCACGTGACCCGGTGACCTGGGGCCGGGGTCCCCACGTGACCCGCTGACCTGGGGCCGGTGTCCCCACGTGACCCGGGGTCCTGGTGCCGGGGTGGTCACCGGAACCTGGGAACCAGGCCGGGTGCGCGACATGACCCGGTGACCCGGGGCCGGGTTAACGACCTGTCCAGGGGACCCGGGCCGGGGACCCGACAGGACCCGGTGATCCTTCGCTGGTGTCCCGATGCAACCCGGGGACCCGGGCCGGGGTCCCGACCTGACCCGGTGACCTGGGGCCAGGGTAACCACCTGACCCGGGGACCCGGGCCGGGGAACCGGTATGACTCCGTCTCCCGGGGCCGGGGTGGTCACCTGACACTGGTACCCGGGACAGCGACCCGACGTGACCCGGGGCAGGGGTAACGACCTGTCCAGGGGACCTGGGCCGGGGTCCCGACAGGACCCGGTGATCTGGGGCTTGGGTAAAAACCCGTCCCGGGGACCCGGGCTGGGTCCCGACATGACCCGGTGACCTGGTTCCGGGGTGCCGACCTGACCCGGTGACCTGGGGCTGTGGTGTCGACCGGACTCGGGGACCTGGTCCGGTGTCCCGTCATGACCCGGGGACCTGGGGTCGGGGTGGTCACCAGACCGTTGTACCCAGGCCGTTGACCCGACATGACCCTGTGACCCGGGGCCTGGGTAAAAATCCAACCCGGGGACCCGGGCATGGGACGTGACATGACCCGACCTGGGTCCGGGGTCCCGACCTGACCCGGTGACCTGGGGCCGGTGTCCCCACGTGACCCGCTGACCTGGGTCCGGGGTCCCCAAGTGACCCGGTCACCTGGGGCCGGTGTCCCCACGTGACCCGGGGTCCTGGTGCCGGGGTGGTCATCGGAACCTGGGAACCAGGCTGGGTACCAGACATGACCAGGTGACCTGGGGCCGGGGTCCCCACGTGACCCGCTGACCTGGGGCCGGGGTCCCCACGTGACCCGGGGTCCTGGTGCCGGTGTCCCCACGTGACCCGCTGACCTGGGGCCGGGGTCCCCACGTGACCCGGGGCCCTGGGGCTGGTGTCCCCACGTGACCCGCTGACCTCGGTCCAGGGTCCCCACGTGACCCGCTGACCTGGGGCCGGTGTCCCCACGTGACCCGGGGTCCTGGTGCCGGGGTCCCCACGTGACCCGCTGACCTGGGTCTGGGGTCCCCACGTGACCCGGGGTCCTGGTGCCGGGGTCCCCACGTGACCCGCTGACCTGGGTCCGGTGTCCCCACGTGACCCGGGGACCTGGGTCCGGTGTCCCCACATGACCCGCTGACCTGGGTCCGGGGTCCCCACGTGACCCGCTGACCTGGGTCCGGTATCCCCACGTGACCCGGGGACCTGGGTCCGGTGTCCCCACGTGACCCGCTGACCTGGGTCCGGGGTCCCCACATGACCCGCTGACCTGGGGCCGGTGTCCCCACGTGACCCGCTGACCTGGGTTCGGGGTCCCCACGTGATCCGGGGTCCTGGTGCCGGGGTCCCCACGTGACCCGCTGACCTGGGTCCGGTGTCCCCACGTGACCCGCTGACATGGGTCCGGGTTCCCCACGTGACCCGCTGACCTGGGTCCGGTGTCCCCACGTGACCCGGGGACCTGGGTCCGGTGTCCCCACGTGACCCGGGTTCCTGGTGCCGGGGTCCCCACGTGACCCGCTGACCTGGGTCCGGTGTCCCCACGTGACCCGGGGTCCTGCTGCCGGGGTCCCCACGTGACCCGCTGACCTGGGTCCGGTGTCCCCACGTGACCCGCTGACATGGGTCCGGGGTCCCCACGTGACCCGCTGACCTGGAGCCGGGGTCCCCACGTGACCCGGGGTCCTGCTGCCAGGGTCCCCACGTGACCCGCTGACCTGGGTCCGGGGTCCCCAAGTGACCCGCTGACTTGGGTCCAGGATCCCCACGTTACCCGGTCACCTGGGGCCGGTGTCCCCACGTGACCCGGGGTCCTGCTGCCGGGGTCCCCACGTGACCCGCTGACCTGGGTCCGGGCTCCCCACGTGACCCGGGGTCCTGCTGCCGGTGTCCCCACGTGACCCGCTGACCTGGGTCCGGGGTCCCCACGTGACCCGGTCACCTGGGGCCGGTGTCCCCACGTGACCCGGTCACCTGGGGCCGGTGTCCCCACGTGACCCGGGGTCCTGGTGCCGGGGTGGTCATCGGAACCTGGGAATCAGGCTGGGTACCAGACATGACCAGGTGACCTGGGGCCGGGGTCCCCACGTGACCCGCTGACCTGGGGCCGGGGTCCCCACGTGACCCGGGGTCCTGGTGCCGGGGTGGTCACCGGAACCTGGGAACCAGGCCGGGTGCGCGACATGTCCCGGTGACCCGGGGCCGGGTTAACGACCTGTCCAGGGGACCCGGGCCGGGGACCCGACAGGACCCGGTGATCCTTCGCTGGTGTCCCGATGCAACCCGGGGACCCGGGCCGGGGACCCCACGTGACCCGGGGACCTGGGGCTGGGGATGTCACCCGACACTGGTACCCGGGGCAGCGACCCGATACGACCCGGGGACCTGGGTCCGGGGTCCCGACCTGACCCGGTGACCTGGGGCCAGGGTAACCACCTGACCCGGGGACCCGGGCCGGGGAACCGGTATGACTCCGTCTCCCGGGGCCGGGGTGGTCACCTGACACTGGTACCCGGGACAGCGACCCGACATGACCCGGTGACCTTGGGCCGGGGTAACGACCTGTCCAGGGGACCTGGGCCGGGATCCCGACAGGACCCGGTGATCTGGGGCTTGGGTAAAAACCCGTCCCGGGGACCCGGGCTGGGTCCTGACATGACCCGGTTACCTGGTTCCGGGGTGCCGACCTGACCCGGTGACCTGGGGCTGTGGTGTCGACCGGACTCGGGGACCTGGTCCGGTGTCCCGTCATGACCCGGGGACCTGGGGTCTGGGTGGTCACCAGACCGTTGTACCCAGGCCGTTGACCCGACATGACCCTGTGACCCGGGGCCTGGGTAAAAATCCAACCCGGGGACCCGGGCATGGGACGTGACATGACCCGCTGACCTGGGTCCGGGGTCCCCACGTGACCCGGTGAACTGGGGCCGGTGTCCCCACGTGAACCGCTGACCTGGGTCCGGGGTCCCCAAGTGACCCGGTGACCTGGGTCCGGTGTCCCCACGTGACCCGGGGTCCTGCTGCCGGTGTCCCCACGTGACCCGCTGACCTGGGTCCGGGGTCCCCACGTGACCCGGTCACCTGGGTCCGGTGTCCCCACGTGACCCGGGGTCCTGGTGCCGGGGTGGTCATCGGAACCTGGGAACCAGGCTGGGTACCAGACATGACCAGGTGACCTGGGGCCGGGGTCCCCACGTGACCCGCTGACCTGGGGCCGGGGTCCCCACGTGACCCGGGGTCCTGGTGCCGGGGTGGTCACCGGAACCTGGGAACCAGGCCGGGTGCGTGACATGTCCCGGTGACCCGGGGCCGGGTTAACGACCTGTCCAGGGGACCCGGGCCGGGGACCCGACAGGACCCGGTGATCCTTCGCTGGTGTCCCGATGCAACCCGGGGACCCGGGCCGGGACCCCACGTGACCCGGGGACCTGGGGCTGGGGATGTCACCCGACACTGGTACCCGGGGCAGCGACCCGATACGACCCGGTGACCTGGGTCCGGGGTCCCGACCTGACCCGGTGACCTGGGGCCAGGGTAACCACCTGACCCAGGGACCCGGGCCGGGGACCCGGTATGACTCCGTCTCCCGGGGCCGGGGTGGTCACCTGACACTGGTACCCGGGACAGCGACCCGACATGACCCGGTGACCTTGGGCCGGGGTAACGACCTGTCCAGGGGACCTGGGCCGGGGTCCCGACAGGACCCGGTGATCTGGGGCTTGGGTAAAAACCCGTCCCGGGGACCCGGGCTGGGTCCCGACATGACCCGGTGACCTGGTTCCGGGGTGCCGACCTGACCCGGTGACCTGGGGCTGTGGTGTCGACCGGACTCGGGGAGCTGATCCGGTGTCCCGTCATGACCCGGGGACCTGGGTTCTGGGTGGTCACCAGACCGTTGTACCCAGGCCGTTGACCCGACATGACCCTGTGACCCGGGGCCTGGGTAAAAATCCAACCCGGGGACCCGGGCATGGGACGTGACATGACCCGACCTGGGTCCGGGGTCCCGACCTGACCCGGTGACCTGGGGCCGGTGTCCCCACGTGACCCGCTGACCTGGGTCCGGGGTCCCCACGTGACCCGGTGACCTGGGGCCGGTGTCCCCACGTGACCTGCTGACCTGGGTCCGGGGTCACCACGTGACCCGGTGACCTGGGTCCGGTGTCTCCACGTGACCCGCTGACCTGGGGCCGGGGTCCCCACGTGACCCGGGGTCCTGGTGCCGGGGTGGTCACCGGAACCTGGGAACCAGGCCGGGTGCACGACATGACCCGGTGACCCTGGGCCGGGTTAACGACCTGTCCAGGGGACCCGGGCCGGGGACCCGACAGGACCCGGTGATCCTTCGCTGGTGTCCCGATGCAACCCGGGGACCCGGGCCGGGGTCCCGACCTGACCCGGTGACCTGGGGCCAGGGTAACCACCTGACCCGGGGACCCGGGCCGGGGACCCGGTATGACTCCGTCTCCCGGGGCCGGGGTGGTCACCTGACACTGGTACCCGGGACAGCGACCCGACGTGACCCGGTGACCCGGGGCCGGGGTAACGACCTGTCCAGGGGACCTGGGCCGGGGTCCCGACAGGACCCGGTGATCTGGGGCTTGGGTAAAAACCCGTCCCGGGGACCCGGGCTGGGTCCCGACATGACCCGGTGACCTGGTTCCGGGGTGCCGACCTGACCCGGGGACCTGGGACTGTGGTGTCGACTGGACTCGGGGACCTGGTCCGGTGTCCCGTCATGACCCGGGGACCTGGGGTCGGGGTGGTCACCAGACCGTTGTACCCAGGCCGTTGACCCGACATGACCCTGTGACCCGGGGCCTGGGTAAAAATCCAACCCGGGGACCCGGGCATGGGACGTGACATGACCCGACCTGGGTCCGGGGTCCCGAACTGACCCGGTGACCTGGGGCCGGTGTCCCCACGTGACCCGGGGTCCTGGTGCCGGGGTGGTCATCGGAACCTGGGAACCAGGCTGGGTACCAGACATGACCAGGTGACCTGGGTCCGGGGTCCCCACGTGACCCGCTGACCTGGGGCCGGGGTCCCCACGTGACCCGGGGTCCTGGTGCCGGGGTCCCCACGTGACCCGCTGACCTGGGGCCGGGGTCCCCACGTGACCCGGGGACCTGGGGCTGGTGTCCCCACGTGACCCGGGGTCCTGGGGCTGGGGATGTCACCCGACACTGGTACCCGGGGCAGCGACCCGATACGACCCGGGGACCTGGGTCCGGGGTCCCGACCTGACCCGGTGACCTGGGGCCAGGGTAACCACCTGACCCGGGGACCCGGGCCGGGGACCCGGTATGACTCCGTCTCCCGGGGCCGGGGTGGTCACCTGACACTGGTACCCGGGACAGCGACCCGACATGACCCGGTGACCTGGTTCCGGGGTGCCGACCTGACCCGGTGACCTGGGGCTGTGGTGTCGACCGGACTCGGGGACCTGGTCCGGTGTCCCGTCATGACCCGGGGACCTGGGTTCTGGGTGGTCACCAGACCGTTGTACCCAGGCCGTTGACCCGACATGACCCTGTGACCCGGGGCCTGGGTAAAAATCCAACCCGGGGACCCGGGCATGGGACGTGACATGACCCGCTGACCTGGGTCCGGGGTCCCCACGTGACCCGGTGAACTGGGGCCGGTGTCCCCACGTGACCCGCTGACCTGGGTCCGGGGTCCCCACGTGACCCGGTCACCTGGGGCCGGTGTCCCCACGTGACCCGGTCACCTGCGGCCGGTGACCCCACGTGACCCGGGGTCCTGGTGCCGGGGTGGTCATCGGAACCTGGGAACCAGGCTGGGTACCAGACATGACCAGGTGACCTGGGGCCGGGGTCCCCACGTGACCCGCTGACCTGGGGCCGGGGTCCCCACGTGACCCAGGTTCCTGATGCCGGGGTGGTCACCGGAACCTGGGAACCAGGCCGGGTGCGCGACATGACCCGGTGACCCGGGGCCAGGTTAACGACCTGTCCAGGGGACCCGGGCCGGGGACCCGACAGGACCCGGTGATCCTTCGCTGGTGTCCCGATGCAACCCGGGGACCCGGGCCGGGGACCCCACGTGACCCGGGGACCTGGGGCTGGGGATGTCACCCGACACTGGTACCCGGGGCAGCGACCCGATACGACCCGGGGACCTGGGTCCGGGGTCCCGACCTGACCCGGTGACCTGGGGCCAGGGTAACCACCTGATCCGGGGACCCGGGCCGGGGACCCGGTATGACTCCGTCTCCCGGGGCCGGGGTGGTCACCTGACACTGGTACCCGGGACAGCGACCCGACGTGACTCGGGGCCAGGTTAACGACCTGTCCAGGGGACCTGGGCCGGGGTCCCGACAGGACCCGGTGATCTGGGGCCAGGGTAACCACCTGACTCGGGGACCCGGGCCGGGGACCCTGTATGACTCCGTCTCCCGGGGCCGGGGTGGTCACCTGACACTGGTACCCGGGACAGCGACCCGACGTGACCCGGGGCAGGGGTAACGACCTGTCCAGGGGACCTGGGCCGGGGTCCCGACAGGACCCGGTGATCTGGGGCTTGGGTAAAAACCCGTCCCGGGGACCCGGGCTGGGTGCCGACCTGACCCGGGGTCCTGGGGCTGTGGTTTCGACCGGACTCGGGGACCTGGTCCGGTGTCCCGTCATGACCCGGGGACCTGGGGTCGGGGTGGTCACCAGACCGTTGTACCCAGGCTGTTGACCCGACATGACCCTGTGACCCGGGGCCTGGGTAAAAATCCAACCCGGGGACCCGGGCATGGGACGTGACATGACCCGACCTGGGTCCGGGGTCCCGACCTGACCCGGTGACCTGGAGCCGGTGTCCCCACGTGACCCGCTGACCTGGGTCCGGGGTCCCCAAGTGACCCGGTGACCTGGGGCCGGTGTCCCCACGTGACCCGGTCACCTGGGGCCGGTGTCCCCACGTGACCCGCTGATCTGGGGCCGGTGACCCCACGTGACCCGCTGACCAGGGTCCGGGGTCCCCACGTGACCCGGGGTCCTGGTGCCGGGGTCCCCACGTGACCCGCTGACCTGGGGCCGGGGTCCCCACGTGACCCGGGGTCCTGGTGCCGGGGTCCCCACGTGACCCGCTGACCTGGGGCCGGGGTCCCCACGTGACCCGGGGACCTGGGTCCGGTGTCCCCACGTGACCCGGGGACCTGGGGCCGGGGTCCCCACGTGACCCGGTGACCTGGTGCCGGGGTCCCCACGTGAACCGCTGACCTGGGTCCGGGGTCCCCACGTGACCCGCTGACATGGGTC
Source organism: Somateria mollissima (assembly GCA_951411735.1). Classification (NCBI taxonomy): domain Eukaryota; kingdom Metazoa; phylum Chordata; class Aves; order Anseriformes; family Anatidae; genus Somateria; species Somateria mollissima. Next base: position 344,066 of record CATOCB010000099.1, on the reverse strand, counting down.
CGGTGTCCCCACGTGACCCGGGGACCTGGGTCCGGTGTCCCCACGTGACCCGCTGACCTGGTTCAGGTGTCCCCACGTGACCCGGGGTCCTGGTGCCAGGGTCCCCACGTGACCCGCTGACCTGGGTCCGGTGTCCCCACGTGACCCGCTGACATGGGTCCGGGGTCCCCACGTGACCCGGTGACCTGGGGCCGGTGTCCCCACGTGACCCGCTGACCTGGGTCCGGGGTCCCCACGTGACCCGCTGACCTGGGTCCGGTGTCCCCACGTGACCCGGGGTCCTGCTGCCGGTGTCCCCACGTGACCCGCTGACCTGGGTCCGGGGTCCCCACGTGACCCGGTGACCTGGGGCCGGTGTCCCCACGTGACCCGGTCACCTGGGGCCGGTGTCCCCACGTGACCCGGGGTCCTGGTGCCGGGGTGGTCATCGGAACCTGGGAACCAGGCTGGGTACCAGACATGACCAGGTGACCTGGGTCCGGGGTCCCCACGTGACCCGCTGACCTGGGGCCGGGGTCCCCACGTGACCCGGGGTCCTGGTGCCGGTGTGGTCACCGGAACCTGGGAACCAGGCCGGGTGTGCGACATGTCCCGGTGACCCGGGGCCGGGTTAACGACCTGTCCAGGGGACCCGGGCCGGGGACCCGACAGGACCCGGTGATCCTTCGCTGGTGTCCCGATGCAACCCGGGGACCCGGGCCGGGACCCCACGTGACCCGGGGACCTGGGGCCGGGGATGTCACCCGACACTGGTACCCGGGGCAGCGACCCGATACGACCCGGGGACCTGGGTCCGGGGTCCCGACCTGACCCGGTGACCTGGGGCCAGGGTAACCACGTGACCCGGGGACCCGGGCCGGGGACCCGGTATGACTCCGTCTCCCGGGGCCGGGGTGGTCACCTGACACTGGTACCCGGGACAGCGACCCGACATGACCCGGTGACCTGGGGCCGGGGTAACGACCTGTCCAGGGGACCTGGGCCGGGGTCCCGACAGGACCCGGTGATCTGGGGCTTGGGTAAAAACCCGTCCCGGGGACCCGAACTGGGTCCCGACATGACCCGGTGACCTGGTTCCGGGGTGCCGACCTGACCCGGGGACCTGGGGCTGTGGTGTCAACCAGACTCGGGGACCTGGTCCGGTGTCCCGTCATGACCCGGGGACCTGGGGTCTGGGTGGTCACCAGACCGTTGTACCCAGGCCGTTGACCCGACATGACCCTGTGACCCGGGGCCTGGGTAAAAATCCAACCCGGGGACCCGGGCATGGGACGTGACATGACCCGCTGACCTGGGTCCGGGGTACCGACCTGAGCCGGTGACCTGGGGCCGGTGTCCCCACGTGACCCGGTGACCTGGGTCCGGGGTCCCCACGTGACCCGGTGACCTGGGGCCGGTGTCCCCACGTGACCCGCTGACATGGGTCCGGGGTCCCCACGTGACCCGGTCACCTGGGGCCGGTGTCCCCACGTGACCCGGGGTCCTGGTGCCGGGGTGGTCATCGGAACCTGGGAACCAGGCTGGGTACCAGACATGACCAGGTGACCTGGGGCCGGGGTCCCCACGTGACCCGCTGACCTGGGGCCGGTGTCCCCACGTGACCCAGGGTCCTGATGCCGGGGTGGTCACCGGAACCTGGGAACCAGGCCGGGTGCGCGACATGACCCGGTGACCCGGGGCCGGGTTAACGACCTGTCCAGGGGACCCGGGCCGGGGACCCGACAGGACCCGGTGATCCTTCGCTGGTGTCCCGATGCAACCCGGGGACCCGGGCCGGGGACCCCACGTGACCCGGGGACCTGGGGCCGGGGTCCCCACGTGACCCGGGGTCCTGGTGCCGGGGTCCCCACGTGACCCGCTGACCTGGGGCTGGGGTCCCCACGTGACCCGGGGTCCTGGTGCCGGGGTCCCCACGTGACCCGCTGACCTGGGTCCGGTGTCCCCACGTGACCAGGGTACCTGGGTCCGGGGTCCCCACGTGACCCGGGGACCTGGGGCCGGGGTCCCCACGTGACCCGCTGACATGGGTCCGGTGTCCCCACGTGACCCGCTGACCTGGGTCCGGGGTCCCCACGTGACCCGCTGACCTGGGGCCGGGGTCCCCACGTGACCCGGGGTCCTGGTGCCGGGGTCCCCACGTGACCCGCTGACCTGGGGCCGGGGTCCCCACGTGACCCGGGGTCCTGGTGCCGGGGTCCCCACGTGACCCGCTGACCTGGGTCCGGTGTCCCCACGTGACCCGGGGACCTGGGTCCGGTGTCCCCACGTGACCCGCTGACATGGGTCCGGGGTCCCCACGTGACCCGCTGACCTGGGGCTGGTGTCCCCACGTGACCCGCTGACCTGGGGCCGGGGTCCCCACGTGACCCGGGGTCCTGGTGCCGGGGTCCCCACGTGACCCGCTGACCTGGGTCCGGGGTCCCCACGTGACCCGGGGTCCTGGTGCCGGGGTCCCCACGTGACCCGCTGACCTGGGTCCTGTGTCCCCACGTGACCCGGGGACCTGGGTCCGGTGTCCCCACGTGACCCGGGGTCCTGGTGCCGGGGTCCCCACGTGACCCGCTGACCTGGGTCCGGGGTCCCCACGTGACCCGCTGACCTGGGGCCGGGGTCCCCACGTGACCCGGGGTCCTGGTGCCGGGGTCCCCACGTGACCCGCTGACCTGGGTCCGGTGTCCCCACGTGACCCGGGGTCCTGGTGCCGGGGTCCCCACGTGACCCGCTGACCTGGGTCCGGTGTCCCCACGTGACCCGGGGACCTGGGTCCGGTGTCCCCACATGACCCGGTCACCTGGGGCCGGGGTCCCCACGTGACCCGCTGACCTGGGGCTGGTGTCCCCACGTGACCCGCTGACCTGGGTCCGGGGTCCCCAAGTGACCCGGTGACCTGGGGCCGGTGTCCCCACGTGACCCGGTCACCTGGGGCCGGTGTCCCCACGTGACCCGGGGTCCTGGTGCCGGGGTGGTCATCGGAACCTGGGAACCAGGCTGGGTACCAGACATGACCAGGTGACCTGGGTCCGGGGTCCCCACGTGACCCGCTGACCTGGGGCCGGGGTCCCCACGTGACCCGGGGTCCTGGTGCCGGGGTCCCCACGTGACCCGCTGACCTGGGGCCGGGGTCCCCACGTGACCCGGGGACCTGGGGCTGGTGTCCCCACGTGACCCGCTGACCTGGGTCTGGGGTCCCCACGTGACCCGCTGACCTGGGGTCGGTGTCCCCACGTGACCCGCTGACCTGGGGCCGGGGTCCCCACGTGACCCGGGGTCCTGGTGCCGGGGTCCCCACGTGACCCGCTGACCTGGGGCCGGGGTCCCCACGTGACCCGGGGTCCTGGTGCCGGGGTCCCCACGTGACCCGCTGACCTGGGTCCGGTGTCCCCACGTGACCCGGTGACCTGGGTCCGGTGTCCCCACGTGACCCGCTGACCTGGGTCCGGGGTCTCCACGTGACCCGCTGACCTGGGGCTGGTGTCCCCACGTGACCCGCTGACCTGGGGCCGGTGTCCCCACGTGACCCGTGGTCCTGCTGCCGGGGTCCCCACGTGACCCGCTGACCTGGGTCCGGGGTCCCCACGTGACCCGGGGTCCTGGTGCCGGGGTCCCCACGTGACCCGCTGACCTGGGTCCTGTGTCCCCACGTGACCCGGGGACCTGGGTCCGGTGTCCCCACGTGACCCGGGGTCCTGGTGCCGGGGTCCCCACGTGACCCGCTGACCTGGGTCCGGTGTCCCCACGTGACCCACTGACCTGGGTCCGGTGTCTCCACGTGACCCGGGGTCCTGGTGCCGGGGTCCCCACGTGACCCGCTGACCTGGGTCCAGTGTCCCCACGTGACCCGCTGACATGGGTCCGGGGTCCCCACGTGACCCGGTGACCTGGTGCCGGTGTCCCCACGTGACCCGCTGACATGGGTCCGGGGTCCCCACGTGACCCGCTGACCTTGGTCCGGGGTCCCCACGTGACCCGGGGTCCTGCTGCCGGTGTCCCCACGTGACCCGCTGACCTGGGTCCGGGGTCCCCACGTGACCCGGTGACCTGGGGCCGGTGTCCCCACGTGACCCGGTGACCTGGAGCCGGTGTCCCCACGTGACCCGCTGACCTGGGGCCGGGGTCCCCACGTGACCCGGGGTCCTGGTGCCGGGGTGGTCACCGGAACCTGGGAACCAGGCCGGGTGCGCGACGTGACCCGGTGACCCGGGGCCGGGTTAACGACCTGTCCAGGGGACCCGGGCCGGGGACCCGACAGGACCCGGTGATCCTTCGCTGGTGTCCCGATGCAACCCGGGGACCCGGGCCGGGGTCCCGACCTGACCCGGTGACCTGGGGCCAGTGTAACCACCTGACCCGGGGACCCGGGCCGGGGAACCGGTATGACTCCGTCTCCCGGGGCCGGGGTGGTCACCTGACACTGGTACCCGGGACAGCGACCCGACGTGACCCGGGGCAGGGGTAACGACCTGTCCAGGGGACCTGGGCCGGGGTCCCGACAGGACCCGGTGATCTGGGGCTTGGGTAAAAACCCGTCCCGGGGACCCGGGCTGGGTCCCGACATGACCCGGTGACCTGGTTCCGGGGTGCCGACCTGACCCGGGGACCTGGGGCTGTGGTGTCGACCGGACTCGGGGACCTGGTCCGGTGTCCCGTCATGACCCAGGGACCTGGGGTCGGGGTGGTCACCAGACCGTTGTACCCAGGCCGTTGAGCCGACATGACCCTGTGACCCGGGGCCTGGGTAAAAATCCAACCCGGGGACCCGGGCATGGGACGTGACATGACCCGACCTGGGTCCGGGGTCCCGACCTGACCCGGTGACCTGGAGCCGGTGTCCCCACGTGACCCGCTGACCTGGGTCCGGGGTCCCCTCTGACCCGGTCACCTGGGGCCGGTGTCCCCACGTGACCCGGTCACCTGGGGCCGGTGTCCCCACGTGACCCAGGGTCCTGGTGCCGGGGTGGTCATCGGAACCTGGGAACCAGGCTGGGTACCAGACATGACCAGGTGACCTGGGTCCGGGGTCCCCACGTGACCCGCTGACCTGGGGCCGGGGTCCCCACGTGACCCGGGGTCCTGGTGCCGGGGTCCCCACGTGACCCGCTGACCTGGGGCCGGGGTCCCCACGTGACCCGGGGACCTGGGGCTGGTGTCCCCACGTGACCCGCTGACCTGGGTCCGGGGTCCCCACGTGACCCGCTGACCTGGGGCCGGTGTCCCCACGTGACCCGCTGACCTGGGGCCGGGGTCCCCACGTGACCCGGGGTCCTGGTGCCGGGGTCCCCACGTGACCCGCTGACCTGGGGCCGGGGTCCCCACATGACCCGGGGTCCTGGTGCCGGGGTCCCCACGTGACCCGCTGACCTGGGTCCGGTGTCCCCACGTGACCCGGGGACTTGGGTCCGGTGTCCCCACGTGACCCGGGGTCCTGGTGCCGGAGTCCCCACGTGACCCGCTGACCTGGGTCCGGTGTCCCCACGTGACCCGCTGACCTGGGTCCAGTGTCCCCACGTGACCCGGGGTCCTGGTTCCGGGGTCCCCACGTGACCCGCTGACCTGGGTCCGGTGTCCCCACGTGACCCGCTGACATGGGTCCGGGGTCCAACGTTACCCGGTGACCTGGGGCCGGTGTCCCGACCTGACCTGGTGAACTGGGGCCGGTGTCCCCACGTGACCCGCTGACCTGGGTCCGGGGTCCCCACGTGACCCGCTGACCTGGGGCCGGTGTCCCCACGTGACCCGCTGACCTGGGTCCGGGGTCCCCACGTTACCCGGTGACCTGGGGCCGGTGTCCCCACGTGACCCGCTGACCTGGGTCCGGGGTCCCCTCTGACCCAGTCACCTGGGGCCGGTGTCCCCACGTGACCCGGTCACCTGGGGCCGGTGTCCCCACGTGACCCGGGGTCCTGGTGCCGGGGTGGTCATCGGAACCTGGGAACCAGGCTGGGTACCAGACATGACCAGGTGACCTGGGGCCGAGGTCCCCACGTGACCCGCTGACCTGGAGCCGGTGTCCCCACGTGACCCAGGGTCCTGATGCCGGGGTGGTCACCGGAACCTGGGAACCAGGCCGGGTGCGCGACATGACCCGGTGACCCGGGGCCGGGTTAACGACCTGTCCAGGGGACCCGGGCCGGGGACCCGACAGGACCCGGTGATCCTTCGCTGGTGTCCCGATGCAACCCGGGGACCCGGGCCGGGGACCCCACGTGACCCGGGGACCTGGGGCTGGGGATGTCACCCGACACTGGTACCCGGGGCAGCGACCCGATACGACCCGGGGACCTGGGTCCGGGGTCCCGACCTGACCCGGTGACCTGGGGCCAGGGTAACCACCTGATCCGGGGACCCGGGCCAGGGACCCGGTATGACTCCATCTCCCGGGGCCAGGGTGGTCTCCTGACAGTGGTACCCGGGACAGCGACTTGACATGACCCGGTGACCCGGGGCCGGGGTAACGACCTGTCCAGGGGACCTGGGCCGGGGACCCGACAGGACCCGGTGATCTGGGGCTTGGGTAAAAACCCATCCCGGGGACCCGGGCTGGGTCCCGACATGACCCGGTGACCTGGTTCCGGGGTGCCGACCTGACCCGGGGACCTGGGGCTGTGGTGTAGACCGGACTCGGGGACCTGGTCCGGTGTCCCGTCATGACCCGGTGACCTGGGGCCGGTGTCCCCACGTGACCCGCTGAGCTGGGTCCGGGGTCCCGACCTGACCCGGTGACCTGGGGCCAGGGTAACCACCTGATCCGGGGACCCGGGCCGGGGAACCGGTATGACTCCGTCTCCCGGGGCCGGGGTGGTCACCTGACACTGGTACCCGGGACAGCGACCCGACGTGACCCGGGGCAGGGGTAACGACCTGTCCAGGGGACCTGGGCCGGGGTCCCGACAGGACCCGGTGATCTGGGGCTTGGGTAAAAACCCGTCCCGGGGACCCGGGCTGGGTCCCGACATGACCCGGTGACCTGGTTCCGGGGTGCCGACCTGACCCGGGGACCTGGGGCTGTGGTGTCGACCGCACTCGGGGACTTGGTCCGGTGTCCCGTCATGACCCGGGGACCTGGGGTCGGGGTGGTCACCAGACCGTTGTACCCAGGCCGTTGAGCCGACATGACCCTGTGACCCGGGGCCTGGGTAAAAATCCAACCCGGGGACCCGGGCATGGGACGTGACATGACCCGACCTGGGTCCGGGGTCCCGACCTGACCCGGTGACCTGGAGCCGGTGTCCCCACGTGACCCGGGGACCTGGGTCCGGGGTCCCGACCTGACCCGGTGACCTGGTGCCGGGGTCCCCACGTGACCCGCTGACCTGGGTCCGGGGTCCCCACGTGACCCGCTGACCTGGGGCCGGGGTCCCCACGTGACCCGGGGTCCTGGTGCCGGGGTCCCCACGTGACCCGCTGACCTGGGGCCGGGGTCCCCACGTGACCCTGGGTCCTGGTGCCGGGGTCCCCACGTGACCCGCTGACCTGGGTCCGGTGTCCCCACGTAACCCGGGGACCTGGGTCCGGTGTACCCACGTGACCCGGGGTCCTGGTGCCGGGGTCCCCACGTGACCCGCTGACCTGGGTCCGGGGTCCCCTCTGACCCGGTCACCTGGGGCCGGTGTCCCCACGTGACCCGGTCACCTGGGGCCAGTGTCCCCACGTGACCCGGGGTCCTGGTGCCGGGGTGGTCATCGGAACCTGGGAACCAGGCTGGGTACCAGACATGACCAGGTGACCTGGGGCCGAGGTCCCCACGTGACCCGCTGACCTGGAGCCGGTGTCCCCACGTGACCCAGGGTCCTGATGCCGGGGTGGTCACCGGAACCTGGGAACCAGGCCGGGTGCGCGACATGACCCGGTGACCCGGGGCCGGGTTAACGACCTGTCCAGGGGACCCGGGCCGGGGACCCGACAGGACCCGGTGATCCTTCGCTGGTGTCCCGATGCAACCCGGGGACCCGGGCCGGGGACCCCACGTGACCCGGGGACCTGGGGCTGGGGATGTCACCCGACACTGGTACCCGGGGCAGCGACCCGATACGACCCGGGGACCTGGGTCCGGGGTCCCGACCTGACCCGGTGACCTGGGGCCAGGGTAACCACCTGATCCGGGGACCCGGGCCAGGGACCCGGTATGACTCCATCTCCCGGGGCCGGGGTGTTCTCCTGACACTGGTACCCGGGGCAGCGACTTGACATGACCCGGTGACCCGGGGCCGGGGTAACGACCTGTCCAGGGGACCTGGGCCGGGGTCCCGACAGGACCCGGTGATCTGGGGCTTGGGTAAAAACCCGTCCCGGGGACCCGGGCTGGGTCCCGACATGACCCGGTGACCTGGTTCCGGGGTGCCGACCTGACCCGGGGACCTGGGGCTGTGGTGTCGACCGCACTCGGGGACTTGGTCCGGTGTCCCGTCATGACCCGGGGACCTGGGGTCGGGGTGGTCACCAGACCGTTGTACCCAGGCCGTTGAGCCGACATGACCCTGTGACCCGGGGCCTGGGTAAAAATCCAACCCGGGGACCCGGGCATGGGACGTGACATGACCCGACCTGGGTCCGGGGTCCCGACCTGACCCGGTGACCTGGAGCCAGTGTCCCCACGTGACCCGGGGACCTGGGTCCGGGGTCCCGACCTGACCCGGTGACCTGGTGCCGGGGTCCCCACGTGACCCGCTGACCTGGGTCCGGGGTCCCCACGTGACCCGCTGACCTGGGGCCGGGGTCCCCACGTGACCCGGGGTCCTGGTGCCGGGGTCCCCACGTGACCCGCTGACCTGGGGCCGGGGTCCCCACGTGACCCTGGGTCCTGGTGCCGGGGTCCCCACGTGACCCGCTGACCTGGGTCCGGTGTCCCCACGTAACCCGGGGACCTGGGTCCGGTGTCCCCACGTGACCCGGGGTCCTGGTGCCGGGGTCCCCACGTGACCCGCTGACCTGGGTCCGGTGTCCCCACGTGACCCGCTGACCTGGGGCCGGGGTCCCCAAGTGACCCGGCGTCCTGGTGCCGGGGTCCCCACGTGACCCGCTGACCTGGGGCCGGGGTCCCCACGTGACCCGGGGTCCTGGTGCCGGGGTCCCCACGTGACCCGCTGACCTGGGTCCTGTGTCCCCACGTGACCCGGGGACCTGGGTCCGGTGTCCCCACGTGACCCGGGGTCCTGGTGCCGGGGTCCCCACGTGACCCGCTGACCTGGGTCCGGTGTCCCCACGTGACCCGCTGACCTGGGTCCGGTGTCTCCACGTGACCCGGGGTCCTGGTGCTGGGGTCCCCACGTGACCCGCTGACCTGGGTCCAGTGTCCCCACGTGACCCGCTGACATGGGTCCGGGGTCCCCACGTGACCCGGTGACCTGGGGCCGGTGTCCCCACGTGACCCGCTGACCTGGGTCCGGGGTCCCCACGTGACCCGGTGACCTGGGTCCGGTGTCCCCACGTGACCCGGGGTCCTGCTGCCGGTGTCCCCACGTGACCCGCTGACCTGGGTCCGGGGTCCCCACGTGACCCGGTGACCTGGGTCCGGGGTCCCCACGTGACCCGGTCACCTGGGGCCGGTGTCCCCACGTGACCCGGGGTCCTGGTGCCGGGGTGCTCATCGGAACCTGGGAACCAGGCTGGGTACCAGACATGACCAGGTGACCTGGGTCCGGGGTCCCCACGTGACCCGCTGACCTGGGGCCGGGGTCCCCACGTGACCCGGGGTCCTGGTGCCGGGGTCCCCACATGACCCGCTGACCTGGGGCCGGGGTCCCCACGTGACCCAGGGTCCTGATGCCGGGGTGGTCACCGGAACCTGGGAACCAGGCCGGGTGCGTGACATGTCCCGGTGACCCGGGGCCGGGTTAACGACCTGTCCAGGGGACCCGGGCCGGGGACCCGACAGGACCCGGTGATCCTTCGCTGGTGTCCCGATGCAACCCGGGGACCCGGGCCGGGACCCCACGTGACCCGGGGACCTGGGGCCGGGGATGTCACCCGACACTGGTACCCGGGGCAGCGACCCGATACGACCCGGTGACCTGGTTCCGGGGTGCCGAACTGACCCGGGGACCTGGGGCTGTGGTGTCGACCGGACTCGGGGACCTGGTCCGGTGTCCCGTCATGACCCGGGGACCTGGGGTCGGGGTGGTCACCAGACCGTTGTACCCAGGCCGTTGACCCGACATGACCCTGTGACCCGGGGCCTGGGTAAAAATCCAACCCGGGGACCCGGGCATGGGACGTGACATGACCCGACCTGGGTCCGGGGTCCCGACGTGACCCGGTGACCTGGAGCCGGTGTCCCCACGTGACCCGCTGACCTGGGTCCGGGGTCCCCAAGTGACCCGGTGACCTGGGGCCGGTGTCCCCACGTGACCCGGTCACCTGGGGCCGGTGTCCCCACGTGACCCGGGGTCCTGGTGCCGGGGTGGTCATCGGAACCTGGGAACCAGGCTGGGTACCAGACATGACCAGGTGACCTGGGTCCGGGGTCCCCACGTGACCCGCTGACCTGGGGCCGGGGTCCCCACGTGACCCGGGGTCCTGGTGCCGGGGTCCCCACATGACCCGCTGACCTGGGGCCGGGGTCCCCACGTGACCCGGGGACCTGGGGTTGGTGTTCCCACGTGACCCGCTGACCTGGGTCCGGGGTCCCCACGTGACCCGCTGACCTGGGGCCGGGGTCCCCACGTGACCCGGGGTCCTGGTGCCGGGGTCCCCACGTGACCCGCTGACCTGGGTCCGGGGTCCCCACGTGACCCGGGGTCCTGGTGCCGGGGTCCCCACGTGACCCGCTGACCTGGGTCCGGTGTCCCCACGTGACCAGGGGACCTGGGTCCGATGTCCCCACGTGACCTGGGGTCCTGGTGCCGGGGTCCCCACGTGACCCGCTGACCTGGGTCCGGTGTCCCCACGTGACCCGGGGACCTGGGTCCGGTGTCCCCACGTGACCCGCTGACCTGGGTCCGGGGTCCCCACGTGACCCGCTGACCTGGGGCCGGTGTCCCCACGTGACCCGCTGACCTGGGGCCGGGGTCCCCACGTGACCCGGGGTCCTGGGTCCAGGGTCCCCACGTGACCCGCTGACCTGGGGCCGGGGTCCCCACGTGACCCGGGGTCCTGGTGCCGGGGTCCCCACGTGACCCGCTGACCTGGGGCCGGGGTCCCCACGTGACCCGGGGTCCTGGTGCCGGGGTCCCCACGTGACCCGCTGACCTGGGTCCGGTGTCCCCACGTGACCCGGGGACCTGGGTCCGATGTCCCCACGTGACCCGGGGTCCTGGTGCCGGGGTCCCCACGTGACCCGCTGACCTGGGTCCGGGGTCCCCACGTGACCCGCTGACCTGGGTCCGGTGTCCCCACGTGACCCGGGGACCTGGGTCCGATGTCCCCACGTGACCCGGGGTCCTGGTGCCGGGGTCCCCACGTGACCCGCTGACCTGGGGCCGGTGTCCCCACGTGACCCGCTGACCTGGGGCCGGGGTCCCCACGTGACCCGGGGTCCTGGGTCCGGGGTCCCCACGTGACCCGCTGACCTGGGGCCGGGGTCCCCACGTGACCCTGGGTCCTGGTGCCGGGGTCCCCACGTGACCCGCTGACCTGGGGCCGGGGTCCCCACGTGACCCGGGGTCCTGGTGCCGGGGTCCCCACGTGACCCGCTGACCTGGGTCCGGTGTCCCCACGTGACCCGGGGACCTGGGTCCGATGTCCCCACGTGACCCGGGGTCCTGGTGCCGGGGTCCCCACGTGACCCGCTGACCTGGGTCCGGTGTCCCCACGTGACCCGGGGACCTGGGTCCGGTGTCCCCACGTGACCCGCTGACCTGGGTCCGGGGTCCCCACGTGACCCGCTGACCTGGGGCCGGGGTCCCCACGTGACCCGGGGTCCTGGTGCCGGGGTCCCCACGTGACCCGCTGACCTGGGGCCGGGGTCCCCACGTGACCCGGGGTCCTGGTGCCGGGGTCCCCACGTGACCCGCTGACCTGGGTCCGGTGTCCCCACGTGACCCGGGGACCTGGGTCCGATGTCCCCACGTGACCTGGGGTCCTGGTGCCGGGGTCCCCACGTGACCCGCTGACCTGGGTCCGGTGTCCCCACGTGACCCGGGGACCTGGGTCCGGTGTCCCCACGTGACCCGCTGACATGGGTCCGGGGTACCCACGTGACCCGCTGACCTGGGGCCGGGGTCCCCACGTGACCCGGGGTCCTGGGTCCGGGGTCCCCACGTGACCCGCTGACCTGGGGCCGGGGTCCCCACGTGACCCGGGGTCCTGGTGCCGGGGTCCCCACGTGACCCGCTGACCTGGGGCCTGGGTCCCCACGTGACCCGGGGTCCTGGTGCCGGGGTCCCCACGTGACCCGCTGACCTGGGTCCGGTGTCCCCACGTGACCCGGGGACCTGGGTCCGATGTCCCCACGTGACCCGGGGTCCTGGTGCCGGGGTCCCCACGTGACCCGCTGACCTGGGTCCGGTGTCTCCATGTGACCCGGGTCCTGGGTCCGGTGTCCCCACGTGACCCGCTGACATGGGTCCGGGGTCCCCACGTGACCCGCTGACCTGGGGCCGGTGTCCCCACGTGACCCGCTGATCTGGGGCCGGGGTCCCCACGTGACCCGGGGTCCTGGGTCCGGGGTCCCCCCGTGACCCGGTCACCTGGGGCCGGTGTCCCCACGTGACCCAGGGTCCTGGTGCCGGGGTGGTCATCGGAACCTGGGAACCAGGCTGGGTACCAGACATGATCAGGTGACCTGGGTCCGGGGTCCCCACGTGACCCGCTGACCTGGGGCCGGGGTCCCCACGTGACCCGGGGTCCTGGTGCCGGGGTCCCCACGTGACCCGCTGACCTGGGGCCGGGGTCCCCACGTGACCCGGGGACCTGGGGCTGGTGTTCCCACGTGACCCGCTGACCTGGGTCCGGGGTACCCACGTGACCCGCTGACCTGGGGCCGGGGTCCCCACGTGACCCGGGGTCCTGGTGCCGGGGTCCCCACGTGACCCGCTGACATGGGTCCGGGGTCCCCACGTGACCCGCTGACCTGGGGCCGGTGTCCCCACGTGACCCGCTGACCTGGGGCCGGGGTCCCCACGTGACCCGGGGTCCTGGGTCCGGGGTCCCCACGTGACCCGGTGACCTGGGTCCGGTGTCCCCACGTGACCCGCTGACCTGGGTCCGGTGTCCCCACGTGACCCGGGGTCCTGGTGCCGGGGTCCCCACGTGACCCGCTGACCTGGGTCCGGTGTCCCCACGTGACCCGCTGACATGGGTCCGGGGTCCCCACGTGACCCGCTGACCTGGGGCCGGTGTCCCCACGTGACCCGGGGTCCTGGTGCCGGAGTCCCCACATGACCCGCTGACCTGGGTCCGGGGTCCCCACGTGACCCGCTGACCTGGGTCTGGGGTCCCCACGTGACCCGGTGACCTGGGTCCGGGGTCCCCACGTGACCCGGGGTCCTGCTGCCGGTGTCCCCACGTGACCCGCTGACCTGGGTCCAGGGTCCCCACGTGACCCGGTCACCTGGGGCCGGTGTCACCACGTGACCCGGTCACCTGGTGCCGGTGTCCCCACGTGACCCGGGGTCCTGGTGCCGGGGTGGTCATCGGAACCTGGGAACCAGGCTGGGTACCAGACATGACCAGGTGACCTGGGTCCGGGGTCCCCACGTGACCCGCTGACCTGGGGCCAGGGTCCCCACGTGACCCGAGGTCCTGGTGCCGGGGTGGTCACCGGAACCTGGGAACCAGGCCGGGTGCGTGACATGTCCCGGTGACCCGGGGCCGGGTTAACGACCTGTCCAGGGGACCCGGGCCGGGGACCCGACAGGACCCGGTGATCTGGGGCTTGGGTAAAAACCCGTCCCGGGGACCCGGGCTGGGTCCCGACATGACCCGGTGACCTGGTTCCGGGGTGCCGACCTGACCCGGGGACCTGGGGCTGTGGTGTCGACCGGACTCGGGGACCTGGTCCGGTGTCCCGTCATGACCCGGGGACCTGGGGTCGGGGTGGTCACCAGACCGTTGTACCCAGGCCGTTGAGCCGACATGACCCTGTGACCCGGGGCCTGGGTAAAAACCCAACCCGGGGACCTGGGCATGGGACGTGACATGACCCGACCTGGGTCCGGGGTCCCGACCTGACCCGGTGACCTGGAGCCGGTGTCCCCACGTGACCCGCTGACCTGGGTCCGGGGTCCCCAAGTGACCCGGTGACTTGGGGCCGGTGTCCCCACGTGACCCGGTCACCTGGGGCCGGTGTCCCCACGTGACCCGGGGTCCTGGTGCCGGGGTGGTCATCGGAACCTGGGAACCAGGCTGGGTACCAGACATGACCAGGTGACCTGGGGCCGGGGTCCCCACGTGACCCGCTGACCTGGGGCCGGGGTCCCCACGTGACCCGGGGTCCTGGTGCCGGGGTCCCCACGTGACCCGCTGACCTGGGGCCGGGGTACCCACGTGACCCGGGGACCTGGGGCTGGTGTTCCCACGTGACCCGCTGACCTGGGTCCGGGGTCCCCACGTGACCCGCTGACGTGGGGCCGGGGTCCCCACGTGACCCGCGGTCCTGGTGCCGGGGTCCCCACGTGACCCGCTGACCTGGGGCCGGGGTCCCCACGTGACCCGGGGTCCTGGTGCCGGGGTCCCCACGTGACCCGCTGACCTGGGGCCGGGGTAACGACCTGTCCAGGGGACCTGGGCCGGGGTCCCGACAGGACCCGGTGATCTGGGGCTTGGGTAAAAACCCGTCCCGGGGACCCGGGCTGGGTCCCGACATGACCCGGTGACCTGGTTCCGGGGTGCCGACCTGACCCGGTGACCTGGGGCTGTGGTGTCGACCGCACTCAGGGACCTGGTCCGGTGTCCAATCATGACCCGGGGACCTGGGGTCGGGGTGGTCACCAGACCGTTGTACCCAGGCCGTTGACCCGACATGACCCTGTGACCCGGGGCCTGGGTAAAAATCCAACCCGGGGACCAGGGCATGGGACGTGACATGACCCGCTGACCTGGGTCCGGGTTCCCGACCTGACCTGGTGAACTGGGGCCGGTGTCCCCACGTGACCCGGTGACCTGGGTCCGGGGTCCCCACGTGACCCGCTGACCTGGGGCCGGTGTCCCCACGTGACCCGGTCACCTGGGGCCGGTGTCCCCACGTGACCCGGGGTCCTGGTGCCGGGGTGGTCATCGGAACCTGGGAACCAGGCTGGGTACCAGACATGACCAGGTGACCTGGGTCCAGGGTCCCCACGTGACCCGCTGACCTGGGGCCGGTGTCCCCACGTGACCCAGGGTCCTGATGCCGGGGTGGTCACCGGAACCTGGGAACCAGGCCGGGTGCGCGACATGACCCGGTGACCCGGGGCCGGGTTAACGACCTGTCCAGGGGACCCGGGCCGGGGACCCGACAGGACCCGGTGATCCTTCGCTGGTGTCCCGATGCAACCCGGGGACCCGGGCCGGGACCCCACGTGACCCGGGGACCTGGGGCTGGGGATGTCACCCGACACTGGTACCCGGGGCAGCGACCCGATACGACCTGGGGACCTGGGTCCGGGGTCCCGACCTGACCCGGTGACCTGGGGCCAGGATAACCACCTGATCCGGGGACCCGGGCCGGGGACCCGGTATGACTCCGTCTCCCGGGGCCGGGGTGGTCACCTGACACTGGTACCCGGGACAGCGACCCGACGTGACCCGGGGCCGGGGTAACGACCTGTCCAGGGGACCTGGGCCGGGGACCCGACAGGACCCGGTGATCTGGGGCTTGGGTAAAAACCCGTCCCGGGGACCCGGGCTGGGTCCCGACATGACCCGGTGACCTGGTTCCGGTGTCCCGTCATGACCCGGTGACCTGGGGCCGGTGTCCCCACGTGACCCGCTGACCTGGGTCCGGGGTCCCGACCTGACCCGGTGACCTGGGGCCAGGGTAACCACCTGACCCGGGGACCCGGGCCGGGGACCCGGTATGACTCCGTCTCCCGGGGCCGGGGTGGTCACCTGACACTGGTACCCGGGACAGCGACCCGACGTGACCCGGGGCAGGGGTAACGACCTGTCCAGGGGACGTGGGCTGGGGTCCCGACAGGACCCGGTGATCTGGGGCTTGGGTAAAAACCCGTCCCGGGGACCCGGGCTGGGTCCCGACATGACCCGGTGACCTGGTTCCGGGGTGCCGACCTGACCCGGGGACCTGGGGCTGTGGTGTCGACCGGACTCGGGGACCTGGTCCGGTGTCCCGTCATGACCCGGGGACCTGGGGTCGGGGTGGTCACCAGACCGTTGTACCCAGGCCGTTGACCCGACATGACCCTGTGACCCGGGGCCTGGGTAAAAATCCAACCCGGGGACCCGGGCATGGGACGTGACATGACCCGACCTGGGTCCGGGGTCCCGACGTGACCCGGTGACCTGGAGCCGGTGTCCCCACGTGACCCGCTGACCTGGGTCCGGGGTCCCCAAGTGACCCGGTGACCTGGGGCCGATGTCCCCACGTGACCCGGTCACCTGGGGCCGGTGTCCCCACGTGACCCGGGGTCCTGGTGCCGGGGTGGTCATCGGAACCTGGGAACCAGGCTGGGTACCAGACATGACCAGGTGACCTGGGTCCGGGGTCCCCACGTGACACGCTGACCTGGGGCCGGGGTCCCCACGTGACCCGGGGTCCTGGGTCCGGTGTCCCCACGTGACCCGGGGACCTGGGTCCGGTGTCCCCACGTGACCCGCTGACATGGGTCCGGGGTCCCCACGTGACCCGCTGACCTGGGGCCGGTGTCCCCACGTGACCCGCTGACCTGGGGCCGGGGTCCCCATGTGACCCGCTGACCTGGGGCCCGTGTCCCCACGTGACCCGCTGACCTGGGTCCGGTGTCCCCACGTGACCCGGGGTCCTGGTGCCGGGGTCCCCACGTGACCCGCTGACCTGGGTCCAGTGTCCCCACGTGACCCGCTGACATGGGTCCGGGGTCCCCACGTGACCCGCTGACCTGGGGCCGGTGTCCCCACGTGACCCGCTGACCTGGGTCCGGGGTCCCCACGTGACCCGGTGACCTGGGTCCGGTGTCCCCACGTGACCCGGGGTCCTGGTGCCGGTGTCCCCACGTGACCCGCTGACCTGGGTCCGGGGTCCCCACGTGACCCAGTGACCTGGGTCCGGTGTCCCCACGTGACCCGGTCACCTGGGGCCGGTGTCCCCACGTGACCCGGGGTCCTGGTGCCGGGGTGGTCATCGGAACCTGGGAACCAGGCTGGGTACCAGACATGACCAGGTGACCTGGGTCCGGGGTCCCCACGTGACCCGCTGACCTGGGGCCGGGGTCCCCACGTGACCCGGGGACCTGGTGCCGGGGTGGTCACCGGAACCTGGGAACCAGGCCGGGTGCGTGACATGTCCCGGTGACCCGGGGCCGGGTTAACGACCTGTCCAGGGGACCCGGGCCGGGGACCCGACAGGACCCGGTGATCCTTCGCTGGTGTCCCGATGCAACCCGGGGACCCGGGCCGGGGACCCCACGTGACCCGGGGACCTGGGGCCGGGGATGTCACCCGACACTGGTACCCGGGGCAGCGACCCGATACGACCCGGGGACCTGGGTCCGGGGTCCCGACCTGACCCGGTGACCTGGGGCCAGGGTAACCACCTGACCCGGGGACCCGGGCCGGTGACCCGGTATGACTCCGTCTCCCGGGGCCGGGGTGGTCACCTGACACTGGTACCCGGGACAGCGACCCGACATGACCCGGTGACCCGGGGCCGGGGTAACGACCTGTCCAGGGGACCTGGGCCGGGGTCCCGACAGGACCCGGTGATCTGGGGCTTGGGTAAAAACCCGTCCCGGGGACCCGGGCTGGGTCCCGACCTGACCCGGTGACCTGGTTCCGGGGTGCCGACCTGACCCGGTGACCTGGGGCTGTGGTGTCGACTGGACTCGGGGACCTGGTCCGGTGTCCCGTCATGACCCGGGGACCTGGGGTCGGGGTGGTCACCAGACCGTTGTACCCAGGCCGTTGACCCGACATGACCCTGTGACCCGGGGCCTGGGTAAAAATCCAACCCGGGGACCCGGGCATGGGACGTGACAGGACCCGACCTGGGTCCGGGGTCCCGACCTGACCCTCTGACCTGGGTCCGGGGTCCCCACGTGACCCGCTGACCTGGGTCCGGTGTCCCCACGTGACCCGGGGACCTGGGTCCGGTGTCCCCACGTGACCCGCTGACATGGGTCCGGGGTCCCCACGTGACCCGCTGACCTGGGGCCGGTGTCCCCACGTGACCCGCTGACCTGGGGCCGGGGTCCCCACGTGACCCGGGGTCGTGGTGCCGGTGTCCCCACGTGACCCGCTGACCTGGGGCCGGGGTCCCCACGTGACCCGGGGTCCTGGTGCCGGGGTCCCCACGTGACCCGCTGACCTGGTGCCGGGGTCCCCACGTGACCCGGTCACCTGGGGCCGGTGTCCCCACGTGACCCGCTGACCTGGGGCCGGTGTCCCCACGTGACCCGGTGAACTGGGGCCGGTGTCCCCACGTGACCCGCTGACCTGGGTCCGGGGTCCCCACGTGACCAGGTGACCTGGGTCCGGGGTCCCCACGTGACCCGCTGACCTGGGTCCGGTGTCCCCACGTGACCCGCTGACCTGGGGCCGGTGTCCCCACGTGACCCGGGGTCCTGGTGCCGGGGTCCCCACGTGACCCGCTGACCTGGGTCCAGTGTCCCCACGTGACCCGCTGACATGGGTCCGGGGTCCCCACGTGACCCGCTGACCTGGGGCCGGTGTCCCCACGTGACCCGCTGACCTGGGTCCGGGGTCCCCACGTGACCCGGTGACCTGGGTCCGGTGTCCCCACGTGACCCGGGGTCCTGCTGCCGGTGTCCCCACGTGACCCGCTGACCTGGGTCCGGGGTCCCCACGTGACCCGGTGACCTGGGTCCGGGGTCCCCACGTGACCCGGTCACCTGGGGCCGGTGTCCCCACGTGACCCGGGGTCCTGGTGCCGGGGTGGTCATCGGAACCTGGGAACCAGGCTGGGTACCAGACATGACCAGGTGACCTGGGTCCGGGGTCCCCACGTGACCCGCTGACCTGGGGCCGGGGTCTCCACGTGACCCGGGGTCCTGGTGCCGGTGTCCCCACGTGACCCGCTGACCTGGGGCCGGGGTCCCCACGTGACCCGGGGACCTGGGGCTGGTGTCCCCACGTGACCCGCTGACCTGGGTCCGGGGTCCCCACATGACCCGCTGACGTGGGGCCGGTGTCCCCACGTGACCCGCTGACCTGGGTTCGGGGTCCCCACGTGACCCGGGGT
Source organism: Somateria mollissima (assembly GCA_951411735.1). Lineage (NCBI taxonomy): Eukaryota > Metazoa > Chordata > Aves > Anseriformes > Anatidae > Somateria > Somateria mollissima. The sequence continues at coordinate 324,799 of CATOCB010000099.1, read as the reverse complement.
CCTGGTGCCGGAGTCCCCACGTGACCTGCTGACCTGGGTCCGGGGTCCCCACGTGACCCGGGGTCCTGGGTCCGGGGTCCCCACGTGACCCGCTGACCTGGGTCCGGTGTCCCCACGTGACCCGGGGACCTGGGTCCGGTGTCCCCACGTGACCCGCTGACCTGGGTCCGGTGTCCCCACGTGACCCGCTGACATGGGTCCGGGGTCCCCACGTGACCCGCTGACCTGGGGCCGGTGTCCCCACGTGACCCGCTGACCTGGGGCCGGGGTCCCCACGTGACCCGGGGTCCTGGTGCCGGGGTCCCCACGTGACCCGCTGACCTGGGGCCGGGGTCCCCACGTGACCCGGGGTCCTGGTGCCGGGGTCCCCACGTGACCCGGGGTCCTGCTGCCGGTGTCCCCACGTGACCCGCTGACCTGGGTCCGGTGTCCCCACGTGACCCGGGGTCCTGGTGCCGGAGTCCCAACGTGACCCGCTGACCTGGGTCCGGTGTCCCCACGTGACCCGGGGTGCTGGTGCCGGTGTCCCCACGTGACCCGCTGACCTGGGTCCGGTGTCCCCACGTGACCCGCTGACATGGGTCCGGGGTCCCCACGTGACCCGGTGACCTGGGGCCGGTGTCCCCACGTGACCCGTGGTCCTGCTGCCGGGGTCCCCACCTGACCCGCTGACCTGGGTCCGGGGTCCCCACGTGACCCGGGGACCTGTGTCCGGTGTCCCCACGTGACCCGCTGACTTGGGTCCGGGATCCCCACGTGACCCGGTGACCTGGGTCCGGGGTCCCCACGTGACCCGGGGTCCTGCTGCCGGGGTCCCCACGTGACCCAGGGACCTGGGTCCGGTGTCCCCACATGACCCGGGGTCCTGGAGCCGGAGTCCCCACGTGACCCGCTGACCTGGGTCCGGTGTCCCCACGTGACCCGGGGTCCTGGTGCCGGGGTGGTCATCGGAACCTGGGAACCAGGCTGAGTACCAGACATGACCAGGTGACCTGGGGCCGGGGTCCCCACGTGACCCGCTGACCTGGGGCCGGTGTCCCCACGTGACCCGGGGTCCTGATGCCGGGGTGGTCACCGGAACCTGGGAACCAGGCCGGGTGCGCGACATGACCCGGTGACCCGGGGCCGGGTTAACGACCTGTCCAGGGGACCCGGGCCGGGGACCCGACAGGACCCGGTGATCCTTCGCTGGTGTCCCGATGCAACCCGGGGACCCGGGCCGGGGACCCCACGTGACCCGGGGACCTGGGGCCGGGGATGTCACCCGACACTGGTACCCGGGGCAGCGACCCGATACGACCCGGGGACCTGGGTCCGGGGTCCCGACCTGACCCGGTGACCTGGGGCCAGGGTAACCACCTGATCCGGGGACCCGGGCCGGGGACCCGGTATGACTCCGTCTCCCGGGGCCGGGGTGGTCACCTGACACTGGTACCCGGGACAGCGACCCGACATGACCCGGTGACCCGGGGCCGGGGTAACGACCTGTCCAGGGGACCTGGGCCGGGGACCCGACAGGACCCGGTGATCGGGGGCTTGGGTAAAAACCAGTCCCGGGGACCCGGGCTGGGTCCCGACATGACCCGGTGACCTGGTTCCGGGTTCCCGACCTGACCCGGTGACCTGGAGCCGGTGTCCCCACGTGACCCGCTGACCTGGGTCCGGGGTCCCCAAGTGACCCGGTGACCTGGGGCCGGTGTCCCCACGTGACCCCGTCACCTGGGGCTGGTGTCCCCACGTGACCCGGGGTCCTGGTGCCGGGGTGGTCATCGGAACCTGGGAACCAGGCTGGGTACCAGACATGACCAGGTGACCTGGGTCCGGGGTCCCCACGTGACCCGCTGACCTGGGGCCGGGGTCCCCACGTGACCCGGGGTCCTGGTGCCGGGGTCCCCACGTGACCCGCTGACCTGGGGCCGGGGTCCCCACGTGACCCGGGGACCTGGGGCTGGTGTCCCCACGTGACCCGGTCACCTGGGTCCGGGGTCCCTACGTGACCCGGTGACCTGGGGCCGGTGTCCCCACGTGACCCGCTGACCTGGGTCCGGGGTCCCCACGTGACCCGGGGTCCTGGGGCCGGTGTCCCCACGTGACCCGGTCACCTGGGGCCGGTGTCCCCACGTGACCCGGGGTCCTGGTGCCGGGGTCCCCATGTGACCCAGGGACCTGGGTCCGGTGTCCCCACGTGACCTCGTGTCCTGGTGCCGGAGTCCCCACGTGACCCGCTGACCTGGGTCCGGTGTCCCCACGTGACCCGCCGACCTGGGTCCGGTGTCCCCACGTGACCCGCTGACATGGGTCCGGGGTCCCCACGTGACCCGCTGACCTGGGGCCGGGGTCCCCACGTGACCCGGGGACCTGGGTCCGGTGTCCCCACGTGACCCGCTGACTTGGGTCCGGGATCCCCACGTGACCCGCTGACCTGGGGCCGGTGTCCCCACGTGACCCGGGGTCCTGCTGCCGGGGTCCCCACGTGACCCGCTGACCTGGGTCCGGGGTCCCCACGTGACCCGGGGTCCTGCTGCCGGTGTCCCCACGTGACCCGCTGACCTGGGTCCGGTGTCCCCACGTGACCCGGTCACCTGGGGCCGGTGTCCCCACGTGACCCGGTCACCTGGGGCCGGTGTCCCCACGTGACCTGGGGTCCTGGTGCCGGGGTGGTCATCGGAACCTGGGAATCAGGCTGGGTACCAGACATGACCAGGTGACCTGGGTCCGGGGTCCCCACGTGACCCGCTGACCTGGGGCCGGGGTCCCCACGTGACCCGGGGTCCTGGTGCCGGGGTCCCCACATGACCCGCTGACCTGGGGCCGGGGTCCCCACGTGACCCAGGGTCCTGATGCCGGGGTGGTCACCGGAACCTGGGAACCAGGCCGGGTGCGTGACATGTCCCGGTGACCCGGGGCCGGGTTAACGACCTGTCCAGGGGACCCGGGCCGGGGACCCGACAGGACCCGGTGATCCTTCGCTGGTGTCCCGATGCAACCCGGGGACCCGGGCCGGGACCCCACGTGACCCGGGGACCTGGGGCCGGGGATGTCACCCGACACTGGTACCCGGGGCAGCGACCCGATACGACCCGGTGACCTGGTTCCGGGGTGCCGAACTGACCCGGGGACCTGGGGCTGTGGTGTCGACCGGACTCGGGGACCTGGTCCGGTGTCCCGTCATGACCCGGGGACCTGGGGTCGGGGTGGTCACCAGACCGTTGTACCCAGGCCGTTGACCCGACATGACCCTGTGACCCGGGGCCTGGGTAAAAATCCAACCCGGGGACCCGGGCATGGGACGTGACATGACCCGACCTGGGTCCGGGGTCCCGACGTGACCCGGTGACCTGGAGCCGGTGTCCCCACGTGACCCGCTGACCTGGGTCCGGGGTCCCCAAGTGACCCGGTGACCTGGGGCCGGTGTCCCCACGTGACCCGGTCACCTGGGGCCGGTGTCCCCACGTGACCCGGGGTCCTGGTGCCGGGGTGGTCATCGGAACCTGGGAACCAGGCTGGGTACCAGACATGACCAGGTGACCTGGGTCCGGGGTCCCCACGTGACCCGCTGACCTGGGGCCGGGGTCCCCACGTGACCCGGGGTCCTGGTGCCGGGGTCCCCACATGACCCGCTGACCTGGGGCCGGGGTCCCCACGTGACCCGGGGACCTGGGGTTGGTGTTCCCACGTGACCCGCTGACCTGGGTCCGGGGTCCCCACGTGACCCGCTGACCTGGGGCCGGGGTCCCCACGTGACCCGGGGTCCTGGTGCCGGGGTCCCCACGTGACCCGCTGACCTGGGTCCGGGGTCCCCACGTGACCCGGGGTCCTGGTGCCGGGGTCCCCACGTGACCCGCTGACCTGGGTCCGGTGTCCCCACGTGACCAGGGGACCTGGGTCCGATGTCCCCACGTGACCTGGGGTCCTGGTGCCGGGGTCCCCACGTGACCCGCTGACCTGGGTCCGGTGTCCCCACGTGACCCGGGGACCTGGGTCCGGTGTCCCCACGTGACCCGCTGACCTGGGTCCGGGGTCCCCACGTGACCCGCTGACCTGGGGCCGGTGTCCCCACGTGACCCGCTGACCTGGGGCCGGGGTCCCCACGTGACCCGGGGTCCTGGGTCCAGGGTCCCCACGTGACCCGCTGACCTGGGGCCGGGGTCCCCACGTGACCCGGGGTCCTGGTGCCGGGGTCCCCACGTGACCCGCTGACCTGGGGCCGGGGTCCCCACGTGACCCGGGGTCCTGGTGCCGGGGTCCCCACGTGACCCGCTGACCTGGGTCCGGTGTCCCCACGTGACCCGGGGACCTGGGTCCGATGTCCCCACGTGACCCGGGGTCCTGGTGCCGGGGTCCCCACGTGACCCGCTGACCTGGGTCCGGGGTCCCCACGTGACCCGCTGACCTGGGTCCGGTGTCCCCACGTGACCCGGGGACCTGGGTCCGATGTCCCCACGTGACCCGGGGTCCTGGTGCCGGGGTCCCCACGTGACCCGCTGACCTGGGGCCGGTGTCCCCACGTGACCCGCTGACCTGGGGCCGGGGTCCCCACGTGACCCGGGGTCCTGGGTCCGGGGTCCCCACGTGACCCGCTGACCTGGGGCCGGGGTCCCCACGTGACCCTGGGTCCTGGTGCCGGGGTCCCCACGTGACCCGCTGACCTGGGGCCGGGGTCCCCACGTGACCCGGGGTCCTGGTGCCGGGGTCCCCACGTGACCCGCTGACCTGGGTCCGGTGTCCCCACGTGACCCGGGGACCTGGGTCCGATGTCCCCACGTGACCCGGGGTCCTGGTGCCGGGGTCCCCACGTGACCCGCTGACCTGGGTCCGGTGTCCCCACGTGACCCGGGGACCTGGGTCCGGTGTCCCCACGTGACCCGCTGACCTGGGTCCGGGGTCCCCACGTGACCCGCTGACCTGGGGCCGGGGTCCCCACGTGACCCGGGGTCCTGGTGCCGGGGTCCCCACGTGACCCGCTGACCTGGGGCCGGGGTCCCCACGTGACCCGGGGTCCTGGTGCCGGGGTCCCCACGTGACCCGCTGACCTGGGTCCGGTGTCCCCACGTGACCCGGGGACCTGGGTCCGATGTCCCCACGTGACCTGGGGTCCTGGTGCCGGGGTCCCCACGTGACCCGCTGACCTGGGTCCGGTGTCCCCACGTGACCCGGGGACCTGGGTCCGGTGTCCCCACGTGACCCGCTGACATGGGTCCGGGGTACCCACGTGACCCGCTGACCTGGGGCCGGGGTCCCCACGTGACCCGGGGTCCTGGGTCCGGGGTCCCCACGTGACCCGCTGACCTGGGGCCGGGGTCCCCACGTGACCCGGGGTCCTGGTGCCGGGGTCCCCACGTGACCCGCTGACCTGGGGCCTGGGTCCCCACGTGACCCGGGGTCCTGGTGCCGGGGTCCCCACGTGACCCGCTGACCTGGGTCCGGTGTCCCCACGTGACCCGGGGACCTGGGTCCGATGTCCCCACGTGACCCGGGGTCCTGGTGCCGGGGTCCCCACGTGACCCGCTGACCTGGGTCCGGTGTCTCCATGTGACCCGGGTCCTGGGTCCGGTGTCCCCACGTGACCCGCTGACATGGGTCCGGGGTCCCCACGTGACCCGCTGACCTGGGGCCGGTGTCCCCACGTGACCCGCTGATCTGGGGCCGGGGTCCCCACGTGACCCGGGGTCCTGGGTCCGGGGTCCCCCCGTGACCCGGTCACCTGGGGCCGGTGTCCCCACGTGACCCAGGGTCCTGGTGCCGGGGTGGTCATCGGAACCTGGGAACCAGGCTGGGTACCAGACATGATCAGGTGACCTGGGTCCGGGGTCCCCACGTGACCCGCTGACCTGGGGCCGGGGTCCCCACGTGACCCGGGGTCCTGGTGCCGGGGTCCCCACGTGACCCGCTGACCTGGGGCCGGGGTCCCCACGTGACCCGGGGACCTGGGGCTGGTGTTCCCACGTGACCCGCTGACCTGGGTCCGGGGTACCCACGTGACCCGCTGACCTGGGGCCGGGGTCCCCACGTGACCCGGGGTCCTGGTGCCGGGGTCCCCACGTGACCCGCTGACATGGGTCCGGGGTCCCCACGTGACCCGCTGACCTGGGGCCGGTGTCCCCACGTGACCCGCTGACCTGGGGCCGGGGTCCCCACGTGACCCGGGGTCCTGGGTCCGGGGTCCCCACGTGACCCGGTGACCTGGGTCCGGTGTCCCCACGTGACCCGCTGACCTGGGTCCGGTGTCCCCACGTGACCCGGGGTCCTGGTGCCGGGGTCCCCACGTGACCCGCTGACCTGGGTCCGGTGTCCCCACGTGACCCGCTGACATGGGTCCGGGGTCCCCACGTGACCCGCTGACCTGGGGCCGGTGTCCCCACGTGACCCGGGGTCCTGGTGCCGGAGTCCCCACATGACCCGCTGACCTGGGTCCGGGGTCCCCACGTGACCCGCTGACCTGGGTCTGGGGTCCCCACGTGACCCGGTGACCTGGGTCCGGGGTCCCCACGTGACCCGGGGTCCTGCTGCCGGTGTCCCCACGTGACCCGCTGACCTGGGTCCAGGGTCCCCACGTGACCCGGTCACCTGGGGCCGGTGTCACCACGTGACCCGGTCACCTGGTGCCGGTGTCCCCACGTGACCCGGGGTCCTGGTGCCGGGGTGGTCATCGGAACCTGGGAACCAGGCTGGGTACCAGACATGACCAGGTGACCTGGGTCCGGGGTCCCCACGTGACCCGCTGACCTGGGGCCAGGGTCCCCACGTGACCCGAGGTCCTGGTGCCGGGGTGGTCACCGGAACCTGGGAACCAGGCCGGGTGCGTGACATGTCCCGGTGACCCGGGGCCGGGTTAACGACCTGTCCAGGGGACCCGGGCCGGGGACCCGACAGGACCCGGTGATCTGGGGCTTGGGTAAAAACCCGTCCCGGGGACCCGGGCTGGGTCCCGACATGACCCGGTGACCTGGTTCCGGGGTGCCGACCTGACCCGGGGACCTGGGGCTGTGGTGTCGACCGGACTCGGGGACCTGGTCCGGTGTCCCGTCATGACCCGGGGACCTGGGGTCGGGGTGGTCACCAGACCGTTGTACCCAGGCCGTTGAGCCGACATGACCCTGTGACCCGGGGCCTGGGTAAAAACCCAACCCGGGGACCTGGGCATGGGACGTGACATGACCCGACCTGGGTCCGGGGTCCCGACCTGACCCGGTGACCTGGAGCCGGTGTCCCCACGTGACCCGCTGACCTGGGTCCGGGGTCCCCAAGTGACCCGGTGACTTGGGGCCGGTGTCCCCACGTGACCCGGTCACCTGGGGCCGGTGTCCCCACGTGACCCGGGGTCCTGGTGCCGGGGTGGTCATCGGAACCTGGGAACCAGGCTGGGTACCAGACATGACCAGGTGACCTGGGGCCGGGGTCCCCACGTGACCCGCTGACCTGGGGCCGGGGTCCCCACGTGACCCGGGGTCCTGGTGCCGGGGTCCCCACGTGACCCGCTGACCTGGGGCCGGGGTACCCACGTGACCCGGGGACCTGGGGCTGGTGTTCCCACGTGACCCGCTGACCTGGGTCCGGGGTCCCCACGTGACCCGCTGACGTGGGGCCGGGGTCCCCACGTGACCCGCGGTCCTGGTGCCGGGGTCCCCACGTGACCCGCTGACCTGGGGCCGGGGTCCCCACGTGACCCGGGGTCCTGGTGCCGGGGTCCCCACGTGACCCGCTGACCTGGGGCCGGGGTAACGACCTGTCCAGGGGACCTGGGCCGGGGTCCCGACAGGACCCGGTGATCTGGGGCTTGGGTAAAAACCCGTCCCGGGGACCCGGGCTGGGTCCCGACATGACCCGGTGACCTGGTTCCGGGGTGCCGACCTGACCCGGTGACCTGGGGCTGTGGTGTCGACCGCACTCAGGGACCTGGTCCGGTGTCCAATCATGACCCGGGGACCTGGGGTCGGGGTGGTCACCAGACCGTTGTACCCAGGCCGTTGACCCGACATGACCCTGTGACCCGGGGCCTGGGTAAAAATCCAACCCGGGGACCAGGGCATGGGACGTGACATGACCCGCTGACCTGGGTCCGGGTTCCCGACCTGACCTGGTGAACTGGGGCCGGTGTCCCCACGTGACCCGGTGACCTGGGTCCGGGGTCCCCACGTGACCCGCTGACCTGGGGCCGGTGTCCCCACGTGACCCGGTCACCTGGGGCCGGTGTCCCCACGTGACCCGGGGTCCTGGTGCCGGGGTGGTCATCGGAACCTGGGAACCAGGCTGGGTACCAGACATGACCAGGTGACCTGGGTCCAGGGTCCCCACGTGACCCGCTGACCTGGGGCCGGTGTCCCCACGTGACCCAGGGTCCTGATGCCGGGGTGGTCACCGGAACCTGGGAACCAGGCCGGGTGCGCGACATGACCCGGTGACCCGGGGCCGGGTTAACGACCTGTCCAGGGGACCCGGGCCGGGGACCCGACAGGACCCGGTGATCCTTCGCTGGTGTCCCGATGCAACCCGGGGACCCGGGCCGGGACCCCACGTGACCCGGGGACCTGGGGCTGGGGATGTCACCCGACACTGGTACCCGGGGCAGCGACCCGATACGACCTGGGGACCTGGGTCCGGGGTCCCGACCTGACCCGGTGACCTGGGGCCAGGATAACCACCTGATCCGGGGACCCGGGCCGGGGACCCGGTATGACTCCGTCTCCCGGGGCCGGGGTGGTCACCTGACACTGGTACCCGGGACAGCGACCCGACGTGACCCGGGGCCGGGGTAACGACCTGTCCAGGGGACCTGGGCCGGGGACCCGACAGGACCCGGTGATCTGGGGCTTGGGTAAAAACCCGTCCCGGGGACCCGGGCTGGGTCCCGACATGACCCGGTGACCTGGTTCCGGTGTCCCGTCATGACCCGGTGACCTGGGGCCGGTGTCCCCACGTGACCCGCTGACCTGGGTCCGGGGTCCCGACCTGACCCGGTGACCTGGGGCCAGGGTAACCACCTGACCCGGGGACCCGGGCCGGGGACCCGGTATGACTCCGTCTCCCGGGGCCGGGGTGGTCACCTGACACTGGTACCCGGGACAGCGACCCGACGTGACCCGGGGCAGGGGTAACGACCTGTCCAGGGGACGTGGGCTGGGGTCCCGACAGGACCCGGTGATCTGGGGCTTGGGTAAAAACCCGTCCCGGGGACCCGGGCTGGGTCCCGACATGACCCGGTGACCTGGTTCCGGGGTGCCGACCTGACCCGGGGACCTGGGGCTGTGGTGTCGACCGGACTCGGGGACCTGGTCCGGTGTCCCGTCATGACCCGGGGACCTGGGGTCGGGGTGGTCACCAGACCGTTGTACCCAGGCCGTTGACCCGACATGACCCTGTGACCCGGGGCCTGGGTAAAAATCCAACCCGGGGACCCGGGCATGGGACGTGACATGACCCGACCTGGGTCCGGGGTCCCGACGTGACCCGGTGACCTGGAGCCGGTGTCCCCACGTGACCCGCTGACCTGGGTCCGGGGTCCCCAAGTGACCCGGTGACCTGGGGCCGATGTCCCCACGTGACCCGGTCACCTGGGGCCGGTGTCCCCACGTGACCCGGGGTCCTGGTGCCGGGGTGGTCATCGGAACCTGGGAACCAGGCTGGGTACCAGACATGACCAGGTGACCTGGGTCCGGGGTCCCCACGTGACACGCTGACCTGGGGCCGGGGTCCCCACGTGACCCGGGGTCCTGGGTCCGGTGTCCCCACGTGACCCGGGGACCTGGGTCCGGTGTCCCCACGTGACCCGCTGACATGGGTCCGGGGTCCCCACGTGACCCGCTGACCTGGGGCCGGTGTCCCCACGTGACCCGCTGACCTGGGGCCGGGGTCCCCATGTGACCCGCTGACCTGGGGCCCGTGTCCCCACGTGACCCGCTGACCTGGGTCCGGTGTCCCCACGTGACCCGGGGTCCTGGTGCCGGGGTCCCCACGTGACCCGCTGACCTGGGTCCAGTGTCCCCACGTGACCCGCTGACATGGGTCCGGGGTCCCCACGTGACCCGCTGACCTGGGGCCGGTGTCCCCACGTGACCCGCTGACCTGGGTCCGGGGTCCCCACGTGACCCGGTGACCTGGGTCCGGTGTCCCCACGTGACCCGGGGTCCTGGTGCCGGTGTCCCCACGTGACCCGCTGACCTGGGTCCGGGGTCCCCACGTGACCCAGTGACCTGGGTCCGGTGTCCCCACGTGACCCGGTCACCTGGGGCCGGTGTCCCCACGTGACCCGGGGTCCTGGTGCCGGGGTGGTCATCGGAACCTGGGAACCAGGCTGGGTACCAGACATGACCAGGTGACCTGGGTCCGGGGTCCCCACGTGACCCGCTGACCTGGGGCCGGGGTCCCCACGTGACCCGGGGACCTGGTGCCGGGGTGGTCACCGGAACCTGGGAACCAGGCCGGGTGCGTGACATGTCCCGGTGACCCGGGGCCGGGTTAACGACCTGTCCAGGGGACCCGGGCCGGGGACCCGACAGGACCCGGTGATCCTTCGCTGGTGTCCCGATGCAACCCGGGGACCCGGGCCGGGGACCCCACGTGACCCGGGGACCTGGGGCCGGGGATGTCACCCGACACTGGTACCCGGGGCAGCGACCCGATACGACCCGGGGACCTGGGTCCGGGGTCCCGACCTGACCCGGTGACCTGGGGCCAGGGTAACCACCTGACCCGGGGACCCGGGCCGGTGACCCGGTATGACTCCGTCTCCCGGGGCCGGGGTGGTCACCTGACACTGGTACCCGGGACAGCGACCCGACATGACCCGGTGACCCGGGGCCGGGGTAACGACCTGTCCAGGGGACCTGGGCCGGGGTCCCGACAGGACCCGGTGATCTGGGGCTTGGGTAAAAACCCGTCCCGGGGACCCGGGCTGGGTCCCGACCTGACCCGGTGACCTGGTTCCGGGGTGCCGACCTGACCCGGTGACCTGGGGCTGTGGTGTCGACTGGACTCGGGGACCTGGTCCGGTGTCCCGTCATGACCCGGGGACCTGGGGTCGGGGTGGTCACCAGACCGTTGTACCCAGGCCGTTGACCCGACATGACCCTGTGACCCGGGGCCTGGGTAAAAATCCAACCCGGGGACCCGGGCATGGGACGTGACAGGACCCGACCTGGGTCCGGGGTCCCGACCTGACCCTCTGACCTGGGTCCGGGGTCCCCACGTGACCCGCTGACCTGGGTCCGGTGTCCCCACGTGACCCGGGGACCTGGGTCCGGTGTCCCCACGTGACCCGCTGACATGGGTCCGGGGTCCCCACGTGACCCGCTGACCTGGGGCCGGTGTCCCCACGTGACCCGCTGACCTGGGGCCGGGGTCCCCACGTGACCCGGGGTCGTGGTGCCGGTGTCCCCACGTGACCCGCTGACCTGGGGCCGGGGTCCCCACGTGACCCGGGGTCCTGGTGCCGGGGTCCCCACGTGACCCGCTGACCTGGTGCCGGGGTCCCCACGTGACCCGGTCACCTGGGGCCGGTGTCCCCACGTGACCCGCTGACCTGGGGCCGGTGTCCCCACGTGACCCGGTGAACTGGGGCCGGTGTCCCCACGTGACCCGCTGACCTGGGTCCGGGGTCCCCACGTGACCAGGTGACCTGGGTCCGGGGTCCCCACGTGACCCGCTGACCTGGGTCCGGTGTCCCCACGTGACCCGCTGACCTGGGGCCGGTGTCCCCACGTGACCCGGGGTCCTGGTGCCGGGGTCCCCACGTGACCCGCTGACCTGGGTCCAGTGTCCCCACGTGACCCGCTGACATGGGTCCGGGGTCCCCACGTGACCCGCTGACCTGGGGCCGGTGTCCCCACGTGACCCGCTGACCTGGGTCCGGGGTCCCCACGTGACCCGGTGACCTGGGTCCGGTGTCCCCACGTGACCCGGGGTCCTGCTGCCGGTGTCCCCACGTGACCCGCTGACCTGGGTCCGGGGTCCCCACGTGACCCGGTGACCTGGGTCCGGGGTCCCCACGTGACCCGGTCACCTGGGGCCGGTGTCCCCACGTGACCCGGGGTCCTGGTGCCGGGGTGGTCATCGGAACCTGGGAACCAGGCTGGGTACCAGACATGACCAGGTGACCTGGGTCCGGGGTCCCCACGTGACCCGCTGACCTGGGGCCGGGGTCTCCACGTGACCCGGGGTCCTGGTGCCGGTGTCCCCACGTGACCCGCTGACCTGGGGCCGGGGTCCCCACGTGACCCGGGGACCTGGGGCTGGTGTCCCCACGTGACCCGCTGACCTGGGTCCGGGGTCCCCACATGACCCGCTGACGTGGGGCCGGTGTCCCCACGTGACCCGCTGACCTGGGTTCGGGGTCCCCACGTGACCCGGGGTCCTGGTGCCGGAGTCCCCACGTGACCTGCTGACCTGGGTCCGGGGTCCCCACGTGACCCGGGGTCCTGGGTCCGGGGTCCCCACGTGACCCGCTGACCTGGGTCCGGTGTCCCCACGTGACCCGGGGACCTGGGTCCGGTGTCCCCACGTGACCCGCTGACCTGGGTCCGGTGTCCCCACGTGACCCGCTGACATGGGTCCGGGGTCCCCACGTGACCCGCTGACCTGGGGCCGGTGTCCCCACGTGACCCGCTGACCTGGGGCCGGGGTCCCCACGTGACCCGGGGTCCTGGTGCCGGGGTCCCCACGTGACCCGCTGACCTGGGGCCGGGGTCCCCACGTGACCCGGGGTCCTGGTGCCGGGGTCCCCACGTGACCCGGGGTCCTGCTGCCGGTGTCCCCACGTGACCCGCTGACCTGGGTCCGGTGTCCCCACGTGACCCGGGGTCCTGGTGCCGGAGTCCCAACGTGACCCGCTGACCTGGGTCCGGTGTCCCCACGTGACCCGGGGTGCTGGTGCCGGTGTCCCCACGTGACCCGCTGACCTGGGTCCGGTGTCCCCACGTGACCCGCTGACATGGGTCCGGGGTCCCCACGTGACCCGGTGACCTGGGGCCGGTGTCCCCACGTGACCCGTGGTCCTGCTGCCGGGGTCCCCACCTGACCCGCTGACCTGGGTCCGGGGTCCCCACGTGACCCGGGGACCTGTGTCCGGTGTCCCCACGTGACCCGCTGACTTGGGTCCGGGATCCCCACGTGACCCGGTGACCTGGGTCCGGGGTCCCCACGTGACCCGGGGTCCTGCTGCCGGGGTCCCCACGTGACCCAGGGACCTGGGTCCGGTGTCCCCACATGACCCGGGGTCCTGGAGCCGGAGTCCCCACGTGACCCGCTGACCTGGGTCCGGTGTCCCCACGTGACCCGGGGTCCTGGTGCCGGGGTGGTCATCGGAACCTGGGAACCAGGCTGAGTACCAGACATGACCAGGTGACCTGGGGCCGGGGTCCCCACGTGACCCGCTGACCTGGGGCCGGTGTCCCCACGTGACCCGGGGTCCTGATGCCGGGGTGGTCACCGGAACCTGGGAACCAGGCCGGGTGCGCGACATGACCCGGTGACCCGGGGCCGGGTTAACGACCTGTCCAGGGGACCCGGGCCGGGGACCCGACAGGACCCGGTGATCCTTCGCTGGTGTCCCGATGCAACCCGGGGACCCGGGCCGGGGACCCCACGTGACCCGGGGACCTGGGGCCGGGGATGTCACCCGACACTGGTACCCGGGGCAGCGACCCGATACGACCCGGGGACCTGGGTCCGGGGTCCCGACCTGACCCGGTGACCTGGGGCCAGGGTAACCACCTGATCCGGGGACCCGGGCCGGGGACCCGGTATGACTCCGTCTCCCGGGGCCGGGGTGGTCACCTGACACTGGTACCCGGGACAGCGACCCGACATGACCCGGTGACCCGGGGCCGGGGTAACGACCTGTCCAGGGGACCTGGGCCGGGGACCCGACAGGACCCGGTGATCGGGGGCTTGGGTAAAAACCAGTCCCGGGGACCCGGGCTGGGTCCCGACATGACCCGGTGACCTGGTTCCGGGTTCCCGACCTGACCCGGTGACCTGGAGCCGGTGTCCCCACGTGACCCGCTGACCTGGGTCCGGGGTCCCCAAGTGACCCGGTGACCTGGGGCCGGTGTCCCCACGTGACCCCGTCACCTGGGGCTGGTGTCCCCACGTGACCCGGGGTCCTGGTGCCGGGGTGGTCATCGGAACCTGGGAACCAGGCTGGGTACCAGACATGACCAGGTGACCTGGGTCCGGGGTCCCCACGTGACCCGCTGACCTGGGGCCGGGGTCCCCACGTGACCCGGGGTCCTGGTGCCGGGGTCCCCACGTGACCCGCTGACCTGGGGCCGGGGTCCCCACGTGACCCGGGGACCTGGGGCTGGTGTCCCCACGTGACCCGGTCACCTGGGTCCGGGGTCCCTACGTGACCCGGTGACCTGGGGCCGGTGTCCCCACGTGACCCGCTGACCTGGGTCCGGGGTCCCCACGTGACCCGGGGTCCTGGGGCCGGTGTCCCCACGTGACCCGGTCACCTGGGGCCGGTGTCCCCACGTGACCCGGGGTCCTGGTGCCGGGGTCCCCATGTGACCCAGGGACCTGGGTCCGGTGTCCCCACGTGACCTCGTGTCCTGGTGCCGGAGTCCCCACGTGACCCGCTGACCTGGGTCCGGTGTCCCCACGTGACCCGCCGACCTGGGTCCGGTGTCCCCACGTGACCCGCTGACATGGGTCCGGGGTCCCCACGTGACCCGCTGACCTGGGGCCGGGGTCCCCACGTGACCCGGGGACCTGGGTCCGGTGTCCCCACGTGACCCGCTGACTTGGGTCCGGGATCCCCACGTGACCCGCTGACCTGGGGCCGGTGTCCCCACGTGACCCGGGGTCCTGCTGCCGGGGTCCCCACGTGACCCGCTGACCTGGGTCCGGGGTCCCCACGTGACCCGGGGTCCTGCTGCCGGTGTCCCCACGTGACCCGCTGACCTGGGTCCGGTGTCCCCACGTGACCCGGTCACCTGGGGCCGGTGTCCCCACGTGACCCGGTCACCTGGGGCCGGTGTCCCCACGTGACCTGGGGTCCTGGTGCCGGGGTGGTCATCGGAACCTGGGAATCAGGCTGGGTACCAGACATGACCAGGTGACCTGGGTCCGGGGTCCCCACGTGACCCGCTGACCTGGGTCCGGGGTCCCCACGTGACCCGGGGTCCTGGTGCCGGGGTGGTCACCGGAACCTGGGAACCAGGCCGGGTGCGCGACATGTCCCGGTGACCCGGGGCCGGGTTAACGACCTGTCCAGGGGACCCGGGCCGGGGACCCGACAGGACCCGGTGATCCTTCGCTGGTGTCCCGATGCAACCCGGGGACCCGGGCCGGGGACCCCACGTGACCCGGGGACCTGGGGCCGGGGATGTCACCCGACACTGGTACCCGGGGCAGCGACCCGATACGACCCGGGGACCTGGGTCCGGGGTCGCGACATGACCCGGTGACCTGAGGCCAGGGTAACCACCTGACCCGGGGACCCGGGCCGGGGACCCGGTATGACTCCGTCTCCCGGGGCCGGCGTGGTCACCTGACACTGGTACCCGGGACAGCGACCCGACATGACCCGGTGACCTGGGGCCGGGGTAACGACCTGTCCAGGGGACCTGGGCCTGGGTCCCGACAGGACCCGGTGATCTGGGGCTTGGGTAAAAACCCGTCCCGGGGACCCGGGCTGGGTCCCGACATGACCCGGTGACCTGGTTCCGGGGTGCCGACCTGACCCGGGGACCTGGGGCTGTGGAGTCGACCGGACTCGGGGACCTGGTCCGGTGTCCCGTCATGACCTGGGGACCCCGGGTCGGGGTGGTCACCAGACCGTTGTACCCAGGCCGTTGACCCGACATGACCCTGTGACCCGGGGCCTGGGTAAAAATCCAACCCGGGGACCCGGGCATGGGACGTGACATGACCCGCTGACCTGGGTCCGGGGTCCCGACCTGACCCGGTGAACTGGGGCCGGTGTCCCCACGTGACCCGCTGACCTGGGTCCGGGGTCCCCACGTGACCCGCTGACCTGGGTCCGGTGTCCCCACGTGACCCGGGGTCTTGGGGCCGGTGTCCCCACGTGACCTGCTGACCTGGGTCCGGGGTCCCCACGTGACCCGGTGACCTGGGGCCGGTGTCCCCACGTGACCCGCTGACCTGGGGCCGGGGTCCCCACGTGACCCGGGGTCCTGGTGCCGGGGTGGTCATCGGAACCTGGGAACCAGGCTGGGTACCAGACATGACCAGGTGACCTGGGGCCGGGGTCCCCACGTGACCCAGGGTCCTGATGCCGGGGTGGTCACCGGAACCTGGGAACCAGGCCGGGTGCGCGACATGACCCGGTGACCCGGGGCCGGGTTAACGACTTGTCCAGGGGACCCGGGCCGGGGACCCGACAGGACCCGGTGATCCTTCGCTGGTGTCCCGATGCAACCCGGGGACCCGGGCCGGGGACCCCACGTGACCCGGGGACCTGGGGCTGGGGATGTCACCCGACACTGGTACCCGGGGCAGCGACCCGATACGACCCGGGGACCTGGGTCCGGGGTCCCGACCTGACCCGGTGACCTGGGGCCAGGGTAACCACCTGATCTGGGGACCCGGGCCGGGGACCCGGTATGACTCCGTCTCCCGGGGCCGGGGTGGTCACCTGACACTGGTACCCGGGACAGCGACCCGACGTGACCCGGGGCAGGGGTAACGACCTGTCCAGGGGACCTGGGCCGGGGTCCCGACAGGACCCGGTGATCTGGGGCTTGGGTAAAAACCCGTCCCGGGGACCCGGGCTGGGTCCCGACATGACCCGGTGACCTGGTTCCGGGGTGCCGACCTGACCCGGTGACCTGGGGCTGTGGTGTCGACCGGACTCGGGGACCTGGTCCGGTGTCCCGTCATGACCCGGGGACCTGGGGTCGGGGTGGTCACCAGACCGTTGTACCCAGGCCGTTGACCCGACATGACCCTGTGACCCGGGGCCTGGGTAAAAATCCAACCCGGGGACCCGGGCATGGGACGTGACATGACCCGCTGACCTGGGTCCGGGGACCCGACCTGACCCGGTGAACTGGGGCCGGTGTCCCCACGTGACCCGCTGACCTGGGTCCGGGGTCCCCAAGTGACCCGGTGACCTGGGGCCGGTGTCCCCACGTGACCCGGTCACCTGGGTCCGGGGTCCCCACGTGACCCGGGGTCCTGGTGCCGGGGTGGTCATCGGAACCTGGGAACCAGGCTGAGTACCAGACATGACCAGGTGACCTGGGTCCGGGGTCCCCACGTGACCCGCTGACCTGGGGCCGGTGTCCCCACGTGACCCGGGGTCCTGGTGCCGGGGTCCCCTCGTGACCCGCTGACCTGGGGTCGGGGTCCCCACGTGACCCGGGGACCTGGGGCTGGTGTCCCCACGTGACCCGCTGACCTGGGTCCGGGGTCCCCACGTGACCCGCTGACCTGGGGCCGGTGTCCCCACGTGACCCGCTGACCTGGGGCCAGGGTCCCCACGTGACCCGGGGTCCTGGTGCCGGGGTCCCCACGTGACCCGCTGACCTGGGTCCGGTGTCCCCACGTGACTCGGGGACCTGGGTCCGGTGTCCCCACGTGACCCGCTGACCTGGGTCCAGTGTCCCCACGTGACCCGCTGACATGGGTCCGGGGTCCCCACGTGACCCGGGGACCTGGGGCCGGTGTCCCCACGTGACCCGCTGACCTGGGGCCGGGGTCCCCACGTGACCCGGGGTCCTGGTGCCGGGGTCCCCACGTGACCCGCTGACCTGGGTCCGGGGTCCCCACATGACCCGGGGTCCTGGTGCCGGGGTCCCCACGTGACCCGGGGACCTGGGTCCGGTGTCCCCACGTGACCCGGGGTCCTGGTGCCGGAGTCCCCACGTGACCCGCTGACCTGGGTCCGGTGTCCCCACGTGACCCGCTGACCTGGGTCCGGTGTCCCCACGTGACCCGCTGACATGGGTCCGGGGTCCCCACGTGACCCGCTGACCTGGGTCCGGTGTCCCCACGTGACCCGCTGACCTGGGGCCGGGGTCCCCACATGACCCGGGGTCCTGGTGCCGGGGTCCCCACGTGACCCGCTGACCTGGGTCCGGGGTCCCCACATGACCCGGGGTCCTGGTGCCGGGGTCCCCACGTGACCCGGGGACCTGGGGCCGGTGTCCCCACGTGACCCGGGGTCCTGGTGCCGGAGTCCCCACGTGACCCGCTGACCTGGGTCCGGTGTCCCCACGTGACCCGCTGACCTGGGTCCGGTGTCCCCACGTGACCCGGGGTCCTGGTGCCGGGGTCCCCACGTGACCCGCTGACCTGGGTCCGGTGTCCCCACGTGACCCGCTGACCTGGGGCCGGGGTCCCCACGTGACCCGGGGACCTGGGTCCGGTGTCCCCACGTGACCCGCTGAATTGGGTCCGGGATCCCCACGTGACCCGGTCACCTGGGGCCGGTGTCCCCACGTGACCCGGGGTCCTGCTGCCGGGGTCCCCACGTGACCCGCTGACCTTGGTCCGGGGTCCCCACGTGACCCGGGGTCCTGCTGCCGGTGTCCCCACGTGACCCGCTGACCTGGGTCCGGGGTCCCCACATGACCCGGTGACCTGGGGCCGGTGTCCCCACGTGACCCGCTGACCTGGGGCCGGTGTCCCCACGTGACCCGGGGTCCTGGTGCCGGGGTGGTCATCGGAACCTGGGAATCAGGCTGGGTACCAGACATGACCAGGTGACCTGGGGCCGGGGTCCCCACGTGACCCGCTGACCTGGGGCCGGGGTCCCCACGTGACCCGGGGTCCTGGTGCCGGGGTGGTCACCGGAACCTGGGAACCAGGCCGGGTGCGCGACATGTCCCGGTGACCCGGGGCCGGGTTAACGACCTGTCCAGGGGACCCGGGCCGGGGACCCGACAGGACCCGGTGATCCTTCGCTGGTGTCCCGATGCAACCCGGGGACCCGGGCCGGGGACCCCACGTGACCCGGGGACCTGGGGCCGGGGATGTCACCCGACACTGGTACCCGGGGCAGCGACCCGATACGACCCGGGGACCTGGGTCCGGGGTCGCGACATGACCCGGTGACCTGAGGCCAGGGTAACCACGTGACCCGGGGACCCGGGCCGGGGACCCGGTATGACTCCGTCTCCCGGGGCCGGGGTGGTCACCTGACACTGGTACCCGGGACAGCGACCCGACATGACCCGGTGACCTGGGGCCGGGGTAACGACCTGTCCAGGGGACCTGGGCCGGGGTCCCGACAGGACCCGGTGATCTGGGGCTTGGGTAAAAACCCGTCCCGGGGACCCGGGCTGGGTCCCGACATGACCCGGTGACCTGGTTCCGGGGTGCCGACCTGACCCGGGGACCTGGGGCTGTGGTGTCGACCGGACTCGGGGACCTGGTCCGGTGTCCCGTCATGACCCGGGGACCTGGGGTCGGGGTGGTCACCAGACCGTTGTACCCAGGCCGTTGACCCGACATGACCCTGTGACCCGGGGCCTGGGTAAAAATCCAACCCGGGGACCCGGGCATGGGACGTGACATGACCCGCTGACCTGGGTCCGGGGACCCGACCTGACCCGGTGAACTGGGGCCGGTGTCCCCACGTGACCCGCTGACCTGGGTCCGGGGTCCCCAAGTGACCCGGTGACCTGGGGCCGGTGTCCCCACGTGACCCGGTCACCTGGGGCCGGTGTCCCCACGTGACCCGGGGTCCTGGTGCCGGGGTGGTCATCGGAAACAGGCTGGGTACCAGACATGACCAGGTGACCTGGGTCCGGGGTCCCCACGTGACCCGGGGACCTGGGGCCGGGGTCCCCACGTGACCCGGGGTCCTGGTGCCGGGGTCCCCACGTGACCCGCTGACCTGGGGCCGGTGTCCCCACGTGACCCGGGGACCTGGGGCTGGTGTCCCCACGTGACCCGCTGACCTGGGTCCGGGGTCCCCACGTGACCCGCTGACCTGGGGCCGGTGTCCCCACGTGACCCGCTGACCTGGGGCCGGGGTCCCCACGTGACCCGGGGTCCTGGTGCCGGGGTCCCCACGTGACCCGCTGACCTGGGGCCGGGGTCCCCACGTGACCCGGGGTCCTGGTGCCGGGGTCCCCACGTGACCCGCTGACCTGGGTCCGGTGTCCCCACGTGACCCGGGGACATGGGTCCGGTGTCCCCACGTGACCCGCTGACCTGGGTCCAGTGTCCCCACGTGACCCGCTGACATGGGTCCGGGGTCCCCACGTGACCCGGGGACCTGGGGCCGGTGTCCCCACGTGACCCGCTGACCTGGGGCCGGGGTCCCCACGTGACCCGGGGTCCTGGTGCCGGGGTCCCCACGTGACCCGCTGACCTGGGTCCGGGGTCCCCACATGACCCGGGGTCCTGGTGCCGGGGTCCCCACGTGACCCGGGGACCTGGGTCCGGTGTCCCCACGTGACCCGGGGTCCTGGTGCCGGAGTCCCCACGTGACCCGCTGACCTGGTGCCGGGGTCCCCACGTGACCCGGGGACCTGGGTCCGGTGTCCCCACATGACCCGGGGTCCTGGTGCCGGAGTCCCCACGTGACCCGCTGACCTGGGTCCGGTGTCCCCACGTGACCCGCTGACCTGGGGCCGGTGTCCCCACGTGACCCGGGGTCCTGGTGCCGGGGTCCCCACGTGACCCGCTGACCTGGGGCCGGTGTCCCCACGTGACCCGCTGACCTGGGGCCGGGGTCCCCACGTGACCCGAGGTCCTGGTGCCGGGGTCCCCACGTGACCCGGGGACCTGGGTCCGGGGTCCCCACGTGACCCGGGGTCCTGGTGCCGGAGTCCCCACGTGACCCGCTGACCTGGGTACGGTGTCCCCACGTGACCTGCTGACCTGGGTCCGGTGTCCCCACGTGACCCGCTGACCTGGTGCCGGGGTCCCCACGTGACCCGCTGACCTGGGGCCGGGGTCCCCACGTGACCCGCTGACATGGGTCCGGGGTCCCCACGTGACCCGCTGACCTGGGTCCGGTGTCCCCACGTGACCCGGGGTCCTGGTGTCGGGGTCCCCACGTGACCCGCTGACCTGGGTCCGGTGTCCCCACGTGACCCGCTGACCTGGGGCCGGTGTCCCCACGTGACCCTGGGTCCTGGTGCCGGGGTCCCCACGTGACCCGCTGACCTGGTGCCAGGGTCCCCACGTGACCCGCTGACCTGGGGCCGGGGTCCCCACGTGACCCGGGGTCCTGGTGCCGGGGTCCCCACGTGACCCGCTGACCTGGGTCCGGGGTCCCCACATGACCCGGGGTCCTGGTGCCGGGGTCCCCACGTGACCCGGGGACCTGGGTCCGGTGTCCCCACGTGACCCGGGGTCCTGGTGCCGGAGTCCCCACGTGACCCGCTGACCTGGGTCCGGTGTCCCCACGTGACCTGCTGACCTGGGTCCGGTGTCCCCACGTGACCCGCTGACCTGGGTCCGGGGTCCCCACGTGACCCGGTCACCTGGGGCCGGTGTCCCCACGTGACCCGCTGACATGGGTCCGGGGTCCCCACGTGACCCGCTGACCTGGGTCTGGGGTCCCCACATGACCCGGGGACCTGGGTGCGGTGTCCCCACGTGACCCGCTGACTTGGGTCCGGGATCCCCACGTGACCCGGTCACCTGGGTCCGGGGTCCCCACGTGACCCGGGGTCCTGCTGCCGGTGTCCCCACGTGACCTGCTGACCTGGGGCCGGGGTCCCCACATGACCCGGTGACCTGGGGCCGGTGTCCCCACGTGACCCGGTCACCTGGGGCCGGTGTCCCCACGTGACCCGGGGTCCTGGTGCCGGGGTGGTCATCGGAACCTGGGAATCAGGCTGGGTACCAGACATGACCAGGTGACCTGGGTCCGGGGTCCCCACGTGACCCGCTGACCTGGGTCCGGGGTCCCCACGTGACCCGGGGTCCTGGTGCCGGGGTGGTCACCGGAACCTGGGAACCAGGCCGGGTGCGCGACATGTCCCGGTGACCCGGGGCCGGGTTAACGACCTGTCCAGGGGACCCGGGCCGGGGACCCCACGTGACCCGGGGACCTGGGGCTGGGGATGTCACCCGACACTGGTACCCGGGGCAGCGACCCGATACGACCCGGGGACCTGGGTCCGGGGTCGCGACATGACCCGGTGACCTGAGGCCAGGGTAACCACGTGACCCGGGGACCCGGGCCGGGGACCCGGTATGACTCCGTCTCCCGGGGCCGGGGTGGTCACCTGACACTGGTACCCGGGACAGCGACCCGACATGACCCGGTGACCTGGGGCCGGGGTAACGACCTGTCCAGGGGACCTGGGCCGGGGTCCCGACAGGACCCGGTGATCTGGGGCTTGGGTAAAAACCCGTCCCGGGGACCCGGGCTGGGTCCCGACATGACCCGGTGACCTGGTTCTGGGGTGCCGACCTGACCCGGGGACCTGGGGCTGTGGTGTCGACCGGACTCGGGGACCTGGTCCGGTGTCCCGTCATGACCCGGGGACCTGGGGTCGGGGTGGTCACCAGACCGTTGTACCCAGGCCGTTGACCCGACATGACCCTGTGACCCGGGGCCTGGGTAAAAATCCAACCCGGGGACCCGGGCATGGGACGTGACATGACCCGACCTGGGTCCGGGGTCCCGACCTGACCCGGTGACCTGGGGCCAGGGTAACCACCTGATCCGGGGACCCGGGCCGGGGACTTGGTATGACTCCGTCTCCCGGGGCCGGGGTGGTCACCTGACACTGGTACCCGGGACAGCGACCCGACGTGACCCGGGGCCGGGGTAACGACCTGTCCAGGGGACCTGGGCCGGGGACCCGACAGGACCCGGTGATCTGAGGCTTGGGTAAAAACCCGTCCCGGGGACCCGGGCTGGGTCCCGACATGACCCGGTGACCTGGTTCCGGGGTGCCGACCTGACCCGGTGACCTGGGGCTGTGGTGTCGACCGGACTCGGGGACCTGGTCCGGTGTCCCGTCATGACCCGGTGACCTGGGGCCGGTGTCCCCACGTGACCCGCTGACCTGGGTCCGGGGTCCCGACCTGACCCGGTGACCTGGGGCCAGGGTAACCACCTGACCCAGGGACCCGGGCCGGGGAACCGGTATGACTCCGTCTCCCGGGGCCGGGGTGGTCACCTGACACTGGTACCCGGGACAGCGACCCGACGTGACCCGGGGCAGGGATAACGACCTGTACAGGGGACGTGGGCCGGGGTCCCGACAGGACCCGGTGATCTGGGGCTTGGGTAAAAACCCGTCCCGGGGACCCGGGCTGGGTCCCGACATGACCCGGTGACCTGGTTCCGGGGTGCCGACCTGACCCGGGGACCTGGGGTCGGGGTGGTCACCAGACCGTTGTACCCAGGCCGTTGACCCGACATGACCCTGTGACCCGGGGCCTGGGTAAAAATCCAACCCGGGGACCCGGGCATGGGACGTGACATGACCCGCTGACCTGGGTCCGGGGTCCCGACCTGACCCGGTGACCTGGAGCCGGTGTCCCCACGTGACCCGCTGACCTGGGTCCGGGGTCCCCAAGTGACCCGGTGACCTGGGGCCGGTGTCCCCACGTGACCCGGGGTCCTGGTGCCGCAGTGGTCATCAGAACCTGGGAACCAGGCTGGGTACCAGACATGACCAGGTGACCTGGGTCCGGGGTCCCCACGTGACCCGCTGACCTGGGGCCGGGGTCCCCACGTGACCCGGGGTCCTGGTGCCGGGGTCCCCACGTGACCCGCTGACCTGGGGCCTGGGTCCCCACGTGACCCGGGGACCTGGGGCTGGTGTCCCCACGTGACCCGCTGACCTGGGTCCGGGGTCCCCACGTGACCCGCTGACCTGGGGCCGGTGTCCCCACGTGACCCGCTGACCTGGGGCCGGGAACCCCACGTGACCCGGGGTCCTGGTGCCGGGGTCCCCACGTGACCCGCTGACCTGGGGCCGGGGTCCCCACGTGACCCGGGGTCCTGGTGCCGGGGTCCCCACGTGACCCGCTGACCTGGGTCCGGTGTCCCCACGTGACCCGGGGTCCTGGTGCCGGAGTCCCCACGTGACCCGCTGACCTGGGTCCGGTGTCCCCACGTGACCCGCTGACATGGGTCCGGGGTCCCCACGTGACCCGCTGACCTGGGGCCGGTGTCCCCACGTGACCCGCTGACATGGGTCCGGGGTCCCCACGTGACCCGCTGACCTGGGTCCGGTGTCCCCACGTGACCCGCTGACTTGGGTCTGGGATCCCCACGTGACCCGGTCACCTGGGGCCGGTGTCCCCACGTGTCCCGGGGTCCTGCTGCCGGGGTCACCACGTGACCCGCTGACCTGGGTCCGGGGTCCCCACGTGACCCGGGGTCCTGCTGCCGGTGTCCCCACGTGACCCGCTGACCTGGGTCCGGGGTCCCCACGTGACCCGGGGTCCTGGTGCCGGTGTCCCCACGTGACCCGGTCACCTGGGGCCGGTGTCCCCACGTGACCCGGGGTCCTGGTGCCGGGGTGGTCATCGGAACCTGGGAATCAGGCTGGGTACCAGACATGACCAGGTGACCTGGGTCCGGGGTCCCCACGTGACCCGCTGACCTGGGGCCGGGGTCCCCACGTGACCCGGGGTCCTGGTGCCGGGGTGGTCACCGGAACCTGGGAACCAGGCCGGGTGCGCGACATGTCCCGGTGACCCGGGGCCGGGTTAACGACCTGTCCAGGGGACCCGGGCCGGGGACCCGACAGGACCCGGTGATCCTTCGCTGGTGTCCCGATGCAACCCGGGGACCCGGGCCGGGGACCCCACGTGACCCGGGGACCTGGGGCCGGGGATGTCACCCGACACTGGTACCCGGGGCAGCGACCCGATACGACCCGGGGACCTGGGTCCGGGGTCGCGACATGACCCGGTGACCTGAGGCCAGGGTAACCACCTGACCCGGGGACCCGGGCCGGGGACCCGGTATGACTCCGTCTCCCGGGGCCGGCGTGGTCACCTGACACTGGTACCCGGGACAGCGACCCGACATGACCCGGTGACCTGGGGCCGGGGTAACGACCTGTCCAGGGGACCTGGGCCGGGGTCCCGACAGGACCCGGTGATCTGGGGCTTGGGTAAAAACCCGTCCCGGGGACCCGGGCTGGGTCCCGACATGACCCGGTGACCTGGTTCCGGGGTGCCGACCTGACCCGGGGACCTGGGGCTGTGGTGTCGACCGGACTCGGGGACCTGGTCCGGTGTCCCGTCATGACCCGGGGACCTGGGGTCGGGGTGGTCACCAGGCCGTTGTACCCAGGCCGTTGACCCGACATGACCCTGTGACCCGGGGCCTGGGTAAAAATCCAACCCGGGGACCCGGGCATGGGACGTGACATGACCCGCTGACCTGGGTCCGGGGTCCCGACCTGACCTGGTGAACTGGGGCCGGTGTCCCCACGTGACCCGCTGACCTGGGTCCGGGGTCCCCAAGTGACCCGGTGACCTGGGGCCGGTGTCCCCACGTGACCCGGGGTCCTGGTGCCGGGGTGGTCATCGGAACCTGGGAACCAGGCTGGGTACCAGACATGACCAGGTGACCTGGGTCCGGGGTCCCCACGTGACCCGCTGACCTGGGGCCGGGGTCCCCACGTGACCCGGGGTCCTGGTGCCGGGGTCCCCACGTGACCCGCTGACCTGGGGCCGGGGTCCCCACGTGACCCGGGGACCTGGGGCTGGTGTCCCCACGTGACCCGCTGACCTGGGTCCGGGGTCCCCACGTGACCCGCTGACCTGGGGCCGGTGTCCCCACGTGACCCGCTGACCTGGGGCCGGGGTCCCCACGTGACCCGGGGTCCTGGTGCCGGGGTCCCCACGTGACCCGCTGACCTGGGTCCGGGGTCCCCACGTGACCCGGGGTCCTGGTGCCGGGGTCCCCACGTGACCCGCTGACATGGGTCCGGTGTCCCCACGTGACCCGGGGACCTGGGTCCGGTGTCCCCACGTGACCCGGTGACCTGGGTCCGGTGTCCCCACGTGACCCGCTGACATGGGTCTGGGGTCCCCACGTGACCTGCTGACCTGGGGCCGGTGTCCCCACGTGACCCGCTGACCTGGGGCCGGGGTCCCCACGTGACCCGGGGTCCTGGTGCCGGGGTCCCCACGTGACCCGCTGACCTGGGTCCGGGGTCCCCACATGACCCGGGGTCCTGGTGCCGGGGTCCCCACGTGACCCGGGGACCTGGGTCCGGTGTCCCCACGTGACCCGCTGACCTGGGGCCGGGGTCCCCACGTGACCCGGGGTCCTGGGTCCGGTGTCCCCACGTGACCCACTGACATGGGTCCGGTGTCCCCACGTGACCCGCTGACATGGGGCCGGGGTCCCCACGTGACCCGCTGACCTGAGTCCGGTGTCCCCACGTGACCCGGGGACCTGGGTCCGGGGTCCCCACGTGAGCCGCTGACTTGGGTCCGGGATCCCCACGTGACCCGGGGACCTGGGTCCGCTGTCCCCACGTGACCTGGGGTCCTGGTGCCGGGGTCCCCACGTGACCCGCTGACCTGCTGCCGGGGTCCCCACGTGACCCGGGGTCCTGGTGCCGGGGTGGTCACCGGAACCTGGGAACCAGGCCGGGTGCGCGACATGACCCGGTGACCCGGGGCCGGGTTAACGACCTGTCCAGGGGACCCGGGCCGGGGACCCGACAGGACCCGGTGATCCTTCGTTGGTGTCCCGATGCAACCCGGGGACCCGGGCCGGGGACCCCACGTGACCCGGGGACCTGGGGCCGGGGATGTCACCCGACACTGGTACCCGGGGCAGCGACCCGATACGACCCGGGGACCTGGGTCCGGGGTCGCGACATGACCCGGTGACCTGAGGCCAGGGTAACTACCTGAACCGGGGACCCGGGCCGGGGACCCGGTATGACTCCGTCTCCCGGGGCCGGGGTGGTCACCTGACACTGGTACCCGGGACAGCGACCCGACATGACCCGGTGACCTGGGGCCGGGGTAACGACCTGTCCAGGGGACCTGGGCCGGGGTCCCGACAGGACCCGGTGATCTGGGGCTTGGGTAAAAACCCGTCCCGGGGACCCGGGCTGGGTCCCGACCTGACCCGGTGACCTGGGGCCAGGGTAACCACCTGATCCGGGGACCCGGGCCGGGGACCCGGTATGACTCCGTCTCCCGGGGCCGGGGTGGTCACCTGACACTGGTACCCGGGACAGCGACCCGACGTGACCCGGGGCCGGGGTAACGACCTGTCCAGGGGACCTGGGCCGGGGACCCGACAGGACCCGGTGATCTGGGGCTTGGGTAAAAACCCGTCCCGGGGACCCGGGCTGGGTCCCGACATGACCCGGTGACCTGGTTCCGGGGTGCCGACCTGACCCGGTGACCTGGGGCTGTGGTGTCGACCGGACTCGGGGACCTGGTCCGGTGTCCCGTCATGACCCGGTGACCTGGGGCCGGTGTCCCCACGTGACCCGCTGACCTGGGTCCGGGGTCCCGACCTGACCCGGTGACCTGGGGCCAGGGTAACCACCTGACCCGGGGACCCGGGCCGGGGAACCGGTATGACTCCGTCTCCCGGGGCCGGGGTGGTCACCTGACACTGGTACCCAGGACAGCGACCCGACGTGACCCGGGGCCGGGGTGCCGACCTGACCCGGGGACCTGGGGCTGTAGTGTCGACCGGACTCGGGGACCTGGTCCGGTGTCCCGTCATGACCCGGGGACCTGGGGTCGGGGTGGTCACCAGACCGTTGTACCCAGGCCGTTGAGCCGACATGACCCTGTGACCCGGGGCCTGGGTAAAAATCCAACCCGGGGACCCGGGCATGGGACGTGACATGACCCGACCTGGGTCCGGGGTCCCGACCTGACCCGGTGACCTGGAGCCGGTGTCCCCACGTGACCCGCTGACCTGGGTCCGGGGTCCCCAAGTGAACCGGTGACCTGGGGCCGGTGTCCCCACGTGACCCGGTCACCTGGGGCCGGTGTCCCCACGTGACCCGGGGTCCTGGTGCCGGGGTGGTCATCGGAACCTGGGAACCAGGCTGGGTACCAGACATGACCAGGTGACCTGGGTCCGGGGTCCCCACGTGACCCGCTGACCTGGGGCCGGGGTCCCCACGTGACCCGGGGTCCTGGTGCCGGGGTCCCCACGTGACCCGCTGACCTGGGGCCGGGGTCCCCACGTGACCCGGGGACCTGGGGCTGGTGTCCCCACGTGACCCGCTGACCTGGGTCCGGGGTCCCCACGTGACCCGCTGACCTGGGTCCGGTGTCCCCACGTGACCCGCTGATCTGGGGCCGGTGTCCCCACGTGACCTGGGGTCCTGGGGCCGGTGTCCCCACGTGACCCGCTGACCTGGGTCCGGGGTCCCGACCTGACCCGGTGAACTGGGGCCGGTGTCCCCACGTGACCCGCTGACCTGGGTCCGGGGTCCCCACGTGACCCGGTGACCTGGGGCCGGTGTCCCCACGTGACCCGCTGACCTGGGTCCGTGGTCCCCACGTGACCCGGTCACCTGGGGCCGGTGTCCCCACGTGACCCGGTCACCTGGGGCCGGTGTCCCCACGTGACCCGGGGTCCTGGTGCCGGGGTGGTCATCGGAACCTGGGAACCAGGCTGGGTACCAGACATGACCAGGTGACCTGGTGCCGGGGTTCCCACGTGACCCGCTGACCTGGGGCCGGTGTCCCCACGTGACCCGGGGTCCTGATGCCGGGGTGGTCACCTGAACCTGGGAACCAGGCCGGGTGCGCGACATGACCCGGTGACCCGGGGCCGGGTTAACGACCTGTCCAGGGGACCCGGGCCGGGGACCCGACAGGACCCGGTGATCCTTCGCTGGTGTCCCGATGCAACCTGGGGACCCGGGCCGGGGACCCCACGTGACCCGGGGACCTGGGGCTGGGGATGTCACCCGACACTGGTACCCGGGGCAGCGACCCGATACGACCCGGGGACCTGGGTCCGGGGTCCCGACCTGACCCGGTGACCTGGGGCCAGGGTAACCACCTGATCCGGGGACCCGGGCCGGGGACCCGGTATGACTCCGTCTCCCGGGGCCGGGGTGGTCACCTGACACTGGTACCCGGGACAGCGACCCGACGTGACCCGGGGCAGGGGTAACGACCTGTACAGGGGACGTAGGCCGGGGTCCCGACAGGACCCGGTGATCTGGGGCTTGGGTAAAAACCCGTCCCAGGGACCCGGGCTGGGTCCCGACATGACCCGGTGACCTGGTTCCGGGGTGCCGACCTGACCCGGGGACCTGGGGCTGTGGTGTCGACCGGACTCGGGGACCTGGTCCGGTGTCCCGTCATGACCCGGGGACCTGGGGTCGGGGTGGTCACCAGACCGTTGTACCCAGGCCGTTGAGCCGACATGACCCTGTGACCCGGGGCCTGGGTAAAAATCCAACCCGGGGACCCGGGCATGGGACGTGACATGACCCGACCTGGGTCCGGGGTCCCGACCTGACCCGGTGACCTGGAGCCGGTGTCCCCAAGTGACCCGCTGACCTGGGTCCGAGGTCCCCAAGTGACCCGGTGACCTGGGGCCGGTGTCCCCACGTGACCTGGTCACCTGGGGCCGGTGTCCCCACGTGACCCGGGGTCCTGGTGCCAGGGTGGTCATCGGAACCTGGGAACCAGGCTGGGTACCAGACATGACCAGGTGACCTGGGTCCGGGGTCCCCACGTGACCCGCTGACCTGGGGCCGGGGTCCCCACGTGACCCGCTGACCTGGGGCTGGTGTCCCGACGTGACCCGCTGACCTGGGTCCGGGGTCCCCACGTGACCCGCTGACCTGGGGCCGGGGTCCCCACGTGACCCGGGGTCCTGGTGCCGGGGTCCCCACGTGACCCGCTGACCTGGGGCCGGGGTCCCCACGTGACCCGGGGTCCTGGTGCCGGGGTCCCCACGTGACCCGCTGACCTGGGTCCGGTGTCCCCACGTGACCCTGGGACCTGGGTCCGCTGTCCCCACGTGACCCGCTGACCTGGGTCCGGTGTCCCCACGTGACCCGCTGACATGGGTCCGGGGTCCCCACGTGACCCGCTGACCTGGGGCCGGGGTCCCCACGTGACCCGGGGTCCTGGTGCCGGGGTCCCCACGTGACCCGCTGACCTGGGGCCGGGGTCCCCACATGACCCGGTCACCTGGTGCCGGTGTCCCCACGTGACCCGGGGACCTGGGTCCGGTGTCCCCACGTGACCCGGGGTCCTGGTGCCGGAGTCCCCACGTGACCCGCTGACCTGGGTCCGGTGTCCCCACGTGACCCGGGGTCCTGGTGCCGGGGTCCCCACGTGACCCGCTGACCTGGGTCCGGTGTCCCCACGTGACCCGCTGACATGGGTCCGGGGTCCCCACGTGACCCGCTGACCTGGGTCCGGGGTCCCCACGTGACCCGGGGACCTGGGTCCGGTGTCCCCACGTGACCCGCTGACTTGGGTCCGGGATCCCCACGTGACCCGGTCACCTGGGGCCGGTGTCCCCACGTGACCCGGGGTCCTGCTGCCGGTGTCCCCACGTGACCCGGTGACCTGGGGCCGGGGTCCCCACGTGACCCGGTGACCTGGGGCCGGTGTCCCCACGTGACCCGGGGTCCTGGTGCCGGGGTGGTCACCGGAACCTGGGAACCAGGCCGGGTGCGCGACATGACCCGGTGACCCGGGGCCGGGTTAACGACCTGTCCAGGGGACCCGGGCCGGGGACCCGACAGGACCCGGTGATCCTTCGCTGGTGTCCCGATGCAACCCGGGGACCCGGGCCGGGGACCCCACGTGACCCGGGGACCTGGGGCCGGGGATGTCACCCGACACTGGTACCCGGGGCAGCGACCCGATACGACCCGGGGACCTGGGTCCGGGGTCGCGCCATGACCCGGTGACCTGAGGCCAGGGTAACCACCTGACCCGGGGACCCGGGCCGGGGACCCGGTATGACTCCGTCTCCCGGGGCCGGGGTGGTCACCTGACACTGGTACCCGGGACAGCGACCCGACATGACCCGGTGACCTGGGGCCGGGGTAACGACCTGTCCAGGGGACCTGGGCCGGGGTCCCGACAGGACCCGGTGATCTGGGGCTTGGGTAAAAACCCGTCCCGGGGACCCGGGCTGGGTCCCGACATGACCCGGTGACCTGGTTCCGGGGTGCCGACCTGACCCGGGGACCTGGGGCTGTGGTGTCGACCGGACTCGGGGACCTGGTCCGGTGTCCCGTCATGACCCGGGGACCTGGGGTCGGGGTGGTCACCAGACCGTTGTACCCAGGACGTTGACCCGAAATGACCCTGTGACCCGGGGCCTGGGTAAAAATCCAACCCGGGGACCCGGGCATGGGATGTGACATGACCCGCTGACCTGGGTCCGGGGTCCCGACCTGACCCGGTGAACTGGGGCCGGTGTCCCCACGTGACCCGCTGACCTGGGTCCGGGGTCCCCACGTGACCCGGTGACCTGGGGCCGGTGTCCCCACGTGACCCGCTGACCTGGGTCCGGGGTCCCCACGTGACCCGGTCACCTGGGGCCGGTGTCCCCACTTGACCCGGTCACCTGGGGCCGGTGTCCCCACGTGACCCAGGGTCCTGATGCCGGGGTGGTCACCGGAACCTGGGAACGAGGCCGGGTGCGCGACATGACCCGGTGACCCGGGGCCGGGTTAACGACCTGTCCAGGGGACCCGGGCCGGGGACCCGACAGGACCCGGTGATCCTTCGCTGGTGTCCCGATGCAACCCGGGGACCCGGGCCGGGGACCCCACGTGACCCGGGGACCTGGGGCTGGGGATGTCACCCGACACTGGTACCCGGGGCAGCGACCCGATACGACCCGGGGACCTGGGTCCGGGGTCCCGACCTGACCCGGTGACCTGGGGCCAGGGTAACCACCTGATCCGGGGACCCGGGCCGGGGACCCGGTATGACTCCGTCTCCCGGGGCCGGGGTGGTCACCTGACACTGGTACCCGGGACAGCGACCCGACGTGACCCGGGGCCGTGGTCACGACCTGTCCAGGGGACCTGGGCCGGGGACCCGACAGGACCCGGTGATCTGGGGCTTGGGTAAAAACCCGTCCCGGGGACCCGGGCTGGGTCCCGACATGACCCGGTGACCTGGTTCCGGGGTGCCGACCTGACCCGGTGACCTGGGGTTGTGGTGTCGACCGGACTCGGGGACCTGGTCCGGTGTCCCGTCATGACCCGGTGACCTGGGGCCGGTGTCCCCACGTGACCCGCTGACCTGGGTCCGGGGTCCCGACCTGACCCGGTGACCTGGGGCCAGGGTAACCACCTGATCCGGGGACCCGGGCCGGGGAACCGGTATGACTCCGTCTCCCGGGGCCGGGGTGGTCACCTGACACTGGTACCCGGGACAGCGACCCGACGTGATCCGGGGCAGGGGTAACGACCTGTCCAGGGGACGTGGGCCGGGGTCCCGACAGGACCCGGTGATCTGGGGCTTGGGTAAAAACCCGTCCCGGGGACCCGGGCTGGGTCCCGACATGACCCGGTGACCTGGTTCTTGGGTGCCGACCTGACCCGGGGACCTGGGGCTGTGGTGTCGACCGGACTCGGGGACCTGGTCCGGTGTCCCGTCATGACCCGGGGACCTGGGGTCGGGGTGGTCACCAGACCGTTGTACCCAGGCCGTTGAGCCGACATGACCCTGTGACCCGGGGCCTGGGTAAAAATCCAACCCGGGGACCCGGGCATGGGACGTGACATGACCCGACCTGGGTCCGGGGTCCCGACCTGACCTGGTGACCTGGAGCCAGTGTCCCCACGTGACCCGCTGACCTGGGTCCGGGGTCCCCAAGTGACCCGGTGACCTGGGGCCGGTGTCCCCATGTGACCCGGTCACCTGGGGCCGGTGTCCCCACGTGACCCGGGGTCCTGGTGCCGGGGTGGTCATCGGAACCTGGGAACCAGGCTGGGTAACAGACATGACCAGGTGACCTGGGTCCGGGGTCCCCACGAGACCCGCTGACCTGGGGCCGGGGTCCCCACGTGACCCGGGGTCCTGGTGCCGGGGTCCCCACGTGACCCGCTGACCTGGGGCCGGGGTCCCCACGTGACCCGGGGACCTGGGGCTGGTGTCCCCACGTGACCCGCTGACCTGGGTCCGGGGTCCCCACGTGACCCGCTGACCTGGGGCCGGTGTCCCCACGTGACCCGCTGACCTAGGGCCGGGGTCCCCACGTGACCCGGGGTCCTGGTGCAGGGGTCCCCACGTGACCCGCTGACCTGGGTCCGGGGTCCCCACGTGACCTGGGGTCCTGGTGCCGGGGTCCCCACGTGACCCGCTGACCTGGGTCCGGTGTCCCGACGTGACCCGGGGACCTGGGTCCGGTGTCCCCACGTGACCCGCTGACCTGGGTCCGGTGTCCCCACGTGACCCGCTGACATGGGTCCGGGGTCCCCACGTGACCCGCTGACCTGGGGCCGGTGTCCCCACGTGACCCGGTGTCCTGGTGCCGGGGTCCCCACGTGACCCGCTGACCTGGGTCCGGTGTCCCCACGTGACCCGCTGACATGGGTCCGGGGTCCCCACGTGACCCGCTGACCTGGGTCCGGGGTCCCCACGTGACCCGGGGACCTGGGTCCGGTGTCCCCACGTGACCCGCTGACTTGGGTCCGGGATCCCCACGTGACCCGGTCACCTGGGTCCGGTGTCCCCACGTGACCCGGGGTCCTGCTGCCGGGGTCCCCACGTGACCCGCTGACCTGGGTCCGGGGTCCCCACGTGACCCGGGGTCCTGCTGCCGGTGTCCCCACGTGACCCGCTGACCTGGGTCCGGGGTCCCCACGTGACCCGGTCACCTGGGGCCGGTGTCCCCACGTGACCCGGTCACCTGGGTCCGGTGTCCCCACGTGACCCGGGGTCCTGGTGCCGGGGTGGTCATCGGAACCTGGGAATCAGGCTGGGTACCAGACATGACCAGGTGACCTGGGGCCGGGGTCCCCACGTGACCCGCTGACCTGGGGCCGGGGTCCCCACGTGACCCAGGGCCTGGTGCCGGGGTGGTTCACCGGAACCTGGGAACCAGGCCGGGTGCGCGACATGTCCCGGTGACCCGGGGCCGGGTTAACGACCTGTCCAGGGGACCCGGGCCGGGGACCCCACAGGACCCGGTGATCCTTCGCTGGTGTCCCGATTCAACCCGGGGACCCGGGCCGGGGACCCCACGTGACCCGGGGACCTGGGGCCGGGGATGTCACCCGACACTGGTACCCGGGGCAGCGACCCGATACGACCCGGGGACCTGGGTCCGGGGTCGCGACATGACCCGGTGACCTGGGGCCAGGGAAACCACCTGATCCGGGGACCCGGGCCGGGGACCCGGTATGACTCCGTCTCCCGGGGCCGGGGTGGTCACCTGACACTGGTACCCGGGACAGCGACTTGACATGACCCGGTGACCCGGGGCCGGGGTAACGACCTGTCCAGGGGACCTGGGCTGGGGACCCGACAGGACCCGGTGATCTGGGGCTTGGGTAAAAACCCGTCCCGGGGACCCGGGCTGGGTCCCGACATGACCCGGTGACCTGGTTCCGGGGTGCCGACCTGACCCGGTGACCTGGGGCTGTGGTGTCGACCGGACTCGGGGACCTGGTCCGATGTCCCGTCATGACCCGGTGACCTGGGGCCGGTGTCCCCACGTGACCCACTGACCTGGGTCCGGTGTCCCGACCTGACCCGGTGACCTGGGGCCAGGGTAACCACCTGACCCGGGGACCCGGGCCGGGGAACCGGTATGACTCAGACTCCCGGGGCCAGGGTGGTCACCTGACACTGGTACCCGGGACAGCGACCCGAGGTGACCCGGTGACCCGGGGCCGGGGTAACGACCTGTCCAGGGGACCCGGGCTGGGTCCCGACATGACCCGGTGACCTGGTTCCGGGGTGCCGACCTGACCCGGGGACCTGGGGCTGTGGTGTCGACCGGACTCGGGGACCTGGTCCGGTGTCCCGTCATGACCCGGGGACCTGGGGTCGGGGTGGTCACCAGACCGTTGTACCCAGGCCGTTGACCCGACATGACCCTGTGACCCGGGGCCTGGGTAAAAATCCAACCCGGGGACACGGGCATGGGACGTGACATGACCCGCTGACCTGGGTCCGGGGTCCCGACCTGACCCGGTGAACTGGGGCCGGTGTCCCCACGTGACCCGCTGACCTGGGTCCGGGGTCCCCACGTGACCCGGTGACCTGGGGCCGGTGTCCCCACGTGACCCGCTGACCTGGGTCCGGGGTCCCCACGTGACCCGCTGACCTGGGGCCGGTGTCCCCACGTGACCCGGTCACCTGGGGCCGGTGTCCCCACGTGACCCGGTGACCTGGGGCCGGTGTCCCCACGTGACCCGCTGACCTGGGTCCGGGGTCCCCACGTGACCCGCTGACCTGGGGCCGGGGTCCCCACGTGACCCGCTGACCTGGGGCCGGTGTCCCCACGTGACCCGGTCACCTGGGGCCGGTGTCCCCACGTGACCCGGGGTCCTGGTGCCGGGGTGGTCATCGGAACCTGGGAACCAGGCTGGGTACCAGACATGACCAGGTGACCTGGGGCCGGGGTCCCCACGTGACCCGCTGACCTGGGGCCGGTGTCCCCACGTGACCCGGGGTCCTGATGCCGGGGTGGTCACCGGAACCTGGGAACCAGGCCGGGTGCGCGACATGACCCGGTGACCCGGGGCCGGGTTAACGACCTGTCCAGGGGACCCGGGCCGGGGACCCGACAGGACCCGGTGATCCTTCGCTGGTGTCCCGATGCAACCCGGGGACCCGGGCCGGGGACCCCACGTGACCCGGGGACCTGGGGCTGGGGATGTCACCCGACACTGGTACCCGGGGCAGCGACCCGATACGACCCGGGGACCTGGGTCCGGGGTCCCGACCTGACCCGGTGACCTGGGGCCAGGGTAACCACCTGACCCGGGGACCCGGGCCGGGGACCCGGTATGACTCCGTCTCCCGGGGCCGGGGTGGTCACCTGACACTGGTACCCGGGACAGCGACCCGACGTGACCCGGGGCCGGGGTAACGACCTGTCCAGGGGACCTGGGCCGGGGACCCGACAGGACCCGGTGATCTGGGGCTTGGGTAAAAACCCGTCCCGGGGACCCGGGCTGGGTCCCGACATGACCCGGTGACCTGGTTCCGGGGTGCCGACCTGACCCGGTGACCTGGGGCTGTGGTGTCGACCGGACTCGGGGACCTGGTCCGGTGTCCCGTCATGACCCGGTGACCTGGGGCCGGTGTCCCCACGTGACCCGCTGACCTGGGTCCGGGGTCCCGACCTGACCCGGTGACCTGGGGCCAAGGTAACCACCTGATCTGGGGACCCGGGCCGGGGAACCGGTATGACTCCGTCTCCCGGGGCCGGGGTGGTCACCTGACACTGGTACCCGGGACAGCGACCCGACATGACCCGGGGCCGGGGTAACGACCTGTCCAGGGGACCTGAGCCGGGGTCCCGACAGGACCCGGTGATCTGGGGCTTGGGTAAAAACCCGTCCCGGGGACCCGGGCTGGGTCCCGACATGACCCGGTGACCTGGTTCCGGGGTGCCGACCTGACCCGGGGACCTGGGGCTGTGGTGTCGACCGGACTCGGGGACCTGGTCCGGTGTCCCGTCATGACCCGGGGACCTGGGGTCGGGGTGGTCACCAGACCGTTGTACCCAGGCCGTTGAGCCGACATGACCCTGTGACCCGGGGCCTGGGTAAAAATCCAACCCGGGGACCCGGGCATGGGACGTGACATGACCCGACCTGGGTCCGGGGTCCCGACATGACCCGGTGACCTGGAGCCGGTGTCCCCACGTGACCCGCTGACCTGGGTCCGGGGTCCCCAAGTGACCCGGTGACCTGGGGCCGGTGTCCCCACGTGACCCGGTCACCTGGGGCCGGGGTCCCCACGTGACCCGGGGTCCTGGTGCCGGGGTGGTCATCGGAACCTGGGAACCAGGCTGGGTACCAGACATGACCAGGTGACCTGGTTCCGGGGTCCCCACGTGACCCGGGGTACTGGTGCCGGGGTCCCCACGTGACCCGGGGTCCTGGTGCCGGGGTCCCCACGTGACCCGCTGACCTGGGGCCGGGGTCCCCACGTGACCCGGGGACCTGGGGCTGGTGTCCCCACGTGACCCGCTGACCTGGGTCCGGGGTCCCCACGTGACCCGCTGACCTGGGTCCGGTGTCCCCACGTGACCCGTTGACCTGGGGCCGGGGTCCCCACGTGACCCGGGGTCCTGGTGCCGGGGTCCCCACGTGACCCGCTGACCTGGGTCCGGGGTCCCCACGTGACCCGGGGTCCTGGTGCCGGGGTCCCCACGTGACCCGCTGACCTGGGTCCGGTGTCCCCACGTGACCCGGGGACCTGGGTCCGGGGTCCCCACGTGACCCGCTGACCTGGGGCCGGTGTCCCCACATGACCCGCTGACATGGGTCCGGGGTCCCCACGTGACCCGCTGACCTGGGGCCGGTGTCCC
Source organism: Somateria mollissima (assembly GCA_951411735.1). Classification (NCBI taxonomy): domain Eukaryota; kingdom Metazoa; phylum Chordata; class Aves; order Anseriformes; family Anatidae; genus Somateria; species Somateria mollissima. Next base: position 287,421 of record CATOCB010000099.1, on the reverse strand, counting down.
CACGTGACCCGCTGACCTGGGGCCGGGGTCCCCACGTGACCCGGGGTCCTGGTGCCGGGGTCCCCACGTGACCCGCTGACCTGGGTCCGGGGTCCCCACATGACCCGGGGTCCTGGTGCCGGGGTCCCCACGTGACCCGGGGGCCTGGGTCCGGTGTCCCCACGTGACCCGGGGTCCTGGTGCCGGAGTCCCCACGTGACCCGCTGACCTGGGTCCGGTGTCCCCACGTGACCCGCTGACCTGGGTCCGGTGTCCCCACGTGACCCGGCGTCCTGGTGCCGGGGTCCCCACGTGACCCGCTGACCTGGGTCCGGTGTCCCCACGTGACCCGCTGACATGGGTCCGGGGTCCCCACGTGACCCGCTGACCTGGGTCCGGGGTCCCCACGTGACCCGGGGACCTGGGTCCGGTATCCCCACGTGACCCGCTGACTTGGGTCCGGGATCCCCACGTGACCCGGTCACCTGGGGCCGGTGTCCCCACGTGACCCGGGGTCCTGCTGCCGGTGTCCCCACGTGACCCGCTGACCTGGGGCCGGGGTCCCCACGTGACCCGGTCACCTGGGGCCGGTGTCCCCACGTGACCCGGTCACCTGGGGCCGGTGTCCCCACGTGACCCGGGGTCCTGGTGCCGGGTTGGTCATCGGAACCTGGGAATCAGGCTGGGTACCAGACATGACCAGGTGACCTGGGGCCGGGGTCCCCACGTGACCCACTGACCTGGGTCCGGGGTCCCGACCTGACCCGGTGACCTGGGGCCAGGGTAACCACCTGACCCGGGGACCCGGGCCGGGGAACAGGTATGACTCAGTCTCCCGGGGCCAGGGTGGTCACCTGACACTGGTACCAGGGACAGCGACCCGACGTGACCCGGTGACCCGGGGCCGGGGTAACGACCTGTCGAGGGGACCCGGGCTGGGTCCCGACATGACCCGGTGACCTGGTTCCGGGGTGCCGACCTGACCCGTGACCTGGGGCTGTGGTGTCGACCGGACTCGGGGACCTGGTCCGGTGTCCCGTCATGACCCGGGGACCTGGGGTCGGGGTGGTCACCAGACCGTTGTACCCAGGCCGTTGACCCGACATGACCCTGTGACCCGGGGCCTGGGTAAAAATCCAACCCGGGGACCCGGGCATGGGACGTGACATGACCCGCTGACCTGGGTCCGGGGTCCCGACCTGACCCGGTGACTTGGAGCCGGTGTCCCCACGTGACCCGCTGACCTGGGTCCGGGGTCCCCAAGTGACCCGGTGACCTGGGGCCGGTGTCCCCACGTGACCCGCTGACCTGGGTCCGGGGTCCCCACTTGACCCGGGGTCCTGGTGCCGGGGTGGTCATCGGAACCTGGGAACCAGGATGGGTACCAGACATGACCAGGTGACCTGGGTCCGGGGTCCCCACGTGACCCGCTGACCTGGGGCCGGGGTCCCCACGTGACCCGGGGTCCTGGTGCCGGGGTCCCCACGTGACCCGCTGACCTGGGGCCGGGGTCCCCACGTGACCCAGGGACCTGGGGCTGGTGTCCCCACGTGACCCGCTGACCTGGGTTAGGGGTCCCCACGTGACCCGCTAACCTGGGGCCGGTGTCCCCACGTGACCCGCTGACCTGGGGCCGGGGTCCCCACGTGACCCGGGGTCCTGGTGCCGGGGTCCCCACGTGACCCGTTGACCTGGGTCCGGTGTCCCTACGTGACCCGGGGACCTGGGTCCGGTGTCCCCACGTGACCCGCTGACCTGGGTCCGGTGTCCCCACGTGACCCGGGGACCTGGGTCCGGTGTCCCCACGTGACCCGGGGTCCTGGTGCCGGAGTCCCCATGTGACCCGCTGACCTGGGTCCGGTGTCCCCACGTGACCCGGTCACCTGGGTCCGGTGTCCCCACGTGACCCGGGGTCCTGCTGCCGGGGTCCCCACGTGACCCGCTGACCTGGGTCCGGTGTCCCCACGTGACCCGCTGACATGGGTCCGGGGTCTCCACGTGACCCGGTGACCTGGGGCCGGTGTCCCCACGTGACCCGGGGTCCTGCTGCCGGGGTCCCCACGTGACCCGCTGACCTGGGTCCGGGGTCCCCACGTGACCCGGGGACCTGGGTCCGGTGTCCCCACGTGACCCGCTGACTTGGGTCCGGGATACCCACGTGACCCAGTGACCTGGGTCCGGTGTCCCCACGTGACCCGGGGTCCTGCTGCCGGGGTCCCCACGTGACCCGCTGACCTGGGTCCGGGGTCCCCACGTGACCCGGTGACCTGGGGCCGGTGTCCCCACGTGACCCGCTGACCTGGGGCCGGGGTCCCCACATGACCCAGGGTCCTGATGCCGGGGTGGTCACCGGAACCTGGGAACCAGGCCGGGTGCGCGACATGACCCGGTGACCCGGGGCCGGGTTAACGACCTGTCCAGGGGACCCGGGCCGGGGACCCGACAGGACCCGGTGATCCTTCGCTGGTGTCCCGATGCAACCCGGGGACCCGGGCCGGGGACCCCACGTGACCCGGGGACCTGGGGCTGGGGATGTCACCCGACACTGGTACCCGGGGCAGCGACCCGATACAACCCGGGGACCTGGGTCCGGGGTCCCGACCTGACCCGGTGACCTGGGGCCAGGGTAACCACCTGATCCGGGGACCCGGGCCGGGGACCCGGTATGACTCCGTCTCCCGGGGCCGGGGTGGTCACCTGACACTGGTACCCGGGACAGCGACTTGACATGACCCGGTGACCCGGGGCCGGGGTAACGACCTGTCCAGGGGACCTGGGCCGGGGACCCGACAGGACCCGGCGATCTGGGGCTTGGGTAAAAACCCGTCCCGGGGACCCGGGCTGGGTCCCGACATGACCCGGTGACCTGGTTCCGGGGTGCCGACCTGACCCGGTGACCTGGGGCTGTGGTGTCGACCGGACTCGGGGACCTGGTCCGGTGTCCCGTCATGACCCGGTGACCTGGGGCCGGTGTCCCCACGTGACCCGCTGACCTGGGTCCGGGGTCCCGACCTGACCCGGTGACCTGGGGCCAGGGTAACCACCTGACCCGGGTCCCGGGCCGGGGAACCGGTATGACTCCGTCTCCCGGGGCCGGGGTGGTCACCTGACACTGGTACCCGGGACAGCGACCCGACGTGACCCGGGGCAGGGGTAACGACCTGTACAGGGGACGTGGGCCGGGGTCCCGACAGGACCCGGTGATCTGGGGCTTGGGTAAAAACCCGTCCCGGGGACCCGGGCTGGGTCCCGACATGACCCGGTGACCTGGTTCCGGGGTGCCGACCTGACCGGGGGACCTGGGGCTGTGGTGTCGACCGGACTCGGGGACCTGGTCCGGTGTCCCGTCATGACCCGGGGACCTGGGGTCGGGGTGGTCACCAGACCGTTGTACCCAGGCCGTTGAGCCGACATGACCCTGTGACCCGGGGCCTGGGTAAAAATCCAACCCGGGGACCCGGGCATGGGACGTGACATGACCCGACCTGGGTCCGGGGTCCCGACCTGACCCGGTGACCTGGAGCCGGTGTCCCCACGTGACCCGCTGACCTGGGTCCGGGGTCCCCAAGTGACCCGGTGACCTGGGGCCGGTGTCCCCACGTGACCCGGTCACCTGGGGCCGGTGTCCCCACGTGACCCGGGGTCCTGGTGCCGGGGTGGTCATCGGAACCTGGGAACCAGGCTGGGTACCAGACATGACCAGGTGACCTGGGTCCGGGGTCCCCACGTGACCCGCTGACCTGGGGCCGGGGTCCCCACGTGACCCGGGGTCCTGGTGCCGGGGTCCCCACGTGACCCGCTGACCTGGGGCCGGTGTCCCCACGTGACCCGGGGACCTGGGGCTGGTGTCCCCACGTGACCCGCTGACCTGGGTCCGGGGTCCCCACGTGACCCGCTGACCTGGGGCCGGTGTCCCCACGTGACCCGCTGACCTGGGGCCGGGGTCCCCACGTGACCCGGGGTCCTGGTGCCGGGGTCCCCACGTGACCCGCTGACCTGGGTCCGGTGTCCCCACGTGACCCTGGGACCTTGGTCCGCTGTCCCCACGTGACCCGCTGACCTGGGTCCGGGGTCCCCACGTGACCCGCTGACTTGGGTCCAGGATCCCCACGTGACCCGGTCACCTGGGGCCGGTGTCCCCACGTGACCCGGGGTCCTGCTGCCGGGGTCCCCACGTGACCTGCTGACCTGGGTCCGGGGTCCCGACCTGACCCGGTGACCTGGAGCCGGTGTCCCCACGTGACCCGCTGACCTGGGTCCGGGGTCCCCAAGTGACCCGGAGACCTGGGGCCGGTGTCCCCACGTGACCCGCTGACCTGGGGCCGGTGTCCCCACGTGACCCGGGGAACTGGGGCTGGTGTCCCCACGTGACCCGCTGACCTGGGTCCGGGGTCCCCACGTGACCCGCTGACCTGGGGCCGGTGTCCCCACGTGACCCGCTGACCTGGGGCCGGGGTCCCCACGTGACCCGGGGTCCTGGTGCCGGGGTCCCCACGTGACCCGCTGACCTGGGTCCGGTGTCCCCACGTGACCCGGGGTCCTGCTGCCGGGGTCCCCACGTGACCCGCTGACCTGGGTCCGGTGTCCCCACGTGACCCGCTGACATGGGTCCGGGGTCCCCACGTGACACGCTGACCTGGGTCCGGGGTCCCCACGTGACCCGGGGACCTGGGTCCGGTGTCCCCACGTGACCCGCTGACCTGGGTCCGGGATCCCCACGTGACCCGGTCACCTGGGGCCGGTGTCCCCACGTGACCCGGGGTCCTGCTGCCGGTGTCCCCACGTGACCCGGTGACCTGGGGCCGGGGTCCCCACGTGACCCGCTGACCTGGGGCCGGGGTCCCCACGTGACCCGGGGTCCTGGTGCCGGGGTGGTCACCGGAACCTGGGAACCAGGCCGGGTGCGCGACATGTCCCGGTGACCCGGGGCCGGGTTAACGACCTGTCCAGGGGACCCGGGCCGGGGACCCGACAGGACCCGGTGATCCTTCGCTGGTGTCCCGATGCAACCCGGGGACCCGGGCCGGGGACCCCACGTGACCCGGGGACCTGGGGCCGGGGATGTCACCCGACACTGGTACCCGGGGCAGCGACCCGATACGACCCGGGGACCTGGGTCCGGGGTCGCGACATGACCCGGTGACCTGAGGCCAGGGTAACCACCTGATCCGGGGACCCGGGCTGGGGACCCGGTATGACTCCGTCTCCCGGGGCCGGCGTGGTCACCTGACACTGGTACCCGGGACAGCGACCCGACATGACCCGGTGACCTGGGGCCGGGGTAACGACCTGTCCAGGGGACCTGGGCCGGGGTCCCGACAGGACCCGGTGATCTGGGGCTTGGGTAAAAACCCGTCCCGGGGACCCGGGCTGGGTCCCGACATGACCCGGTGACCTGGTTCCGGGGTGCCGACCTTACCCGGTGAACTGGGGCTGTGGTGTCGACCGGACTCGGGGACCTGGTCCGGTGTCCCGTCATGACCCGGGGACCTGGGGTCGGGGTGGTCACCAGACCGTTGTACCCAGGCCGTTGAGCCGACATGACCCTGTGACCCGGGGCCTGGGTAAAAATCCAACCCGGGGACCCGGGCATGGGACGTGACATGACCCGCTGACCTGGGTCCGGGGTCCCGACCTGACCCGGTGAACTGGGGCCGGTGTCCCCACGTGACCCGCTGACCTGGGTCCGGGGTCCCCACGTGACCCGGTGACCTGGGGCCGGTGTCCCCACGTGACCCGCTGACCTGGGTCCGGGGTCCCCACGTGACCCGGTGACCTGGGGCCGGTGTCCCCACGTGACCCGGTCACCTGGGGCCGGTGTCCCCACGTGACCCGGGGTCCTGGTGCCGGGGTGGTCATCGGAACCTGGGAACCAGGCTGGGTACCAGACATGACCAGGTGACCTGGGGCCGGGGTCCCCACGTGACCCGCTGACCTGGGGCCGGTGTCCCCACGTGACCCAGGGTCCTGATGCCGGGGTGGTCACCGGAACCTGGGAACCAGGCCGGGTGCGCGACATGACCCGGTGACCCGGGGCCAGGTTAACGACCTGTCCAGGGGACCCGGGCCGGGGACCCGACAGGACCCGGTGATCCTTCGCTGGTGTCCCGATTCAACCCGGGGACCCGGGCCGGGGACCCCACGTGACCCGGGGACCTGGGGCTGGGGATGTCACCCGACACTGGTACCCGGGGCAGAGACCCGATACGACCCGGGGACCTGGGTCCGGGGTGCCGACCTGACCCGGTGACCTGGGGCTGTGGTGTCGACCGGACTCGGGGACCTGGTCCGGTGTCCCGTCATGACCCGGTGACCTGGGGCCGGTGTCCCCACGTGACCCGCTGACCTGGGTCCGGGGTCCCGACCTGACCCGGTGACCTGGGGCCAGGGTAACCACCTGACCCGGGGACCCGGGCCGGGGAACCGGTATGACTCCGTCTCCCGGGGCCGGGGTGGTCACCTGACACTGGTACCCGGGACAGCGACCCGACGTGACCCGGGGCAGGGGTAACGACCTGTACAGGGTACGTGGGCCAGGGTCCCGACAGGACCCGGTGATCTGGGGCTTGGGTAAAAACCCGTCCCGGGGACCCGGGCTGGGTCCCGACATGACCCGGTGACCTGGTTCCGGGGTGCCGACCTGACCCGGGGACCTGGGGCTGTGGTGTCGACCGGACTCGGGGACCTGGTCCGGTGTCCCGTCATGACCCGGGGACCTGGGGTCGGGGTGGTCACCAGACCGTTGTACCCAGGCCGTTGACCCGACATGACCCTGTGACCCGGGGCCTGGGTAAAAATCCAACCCGGGGACCCGGGCATGGGACGTGACATGACCCGACCTGGGTCCGGGGTCCCGAACTGACCCGGTGACCTGGAGCCGGTGTCCCCACGTGAACCGCTGACCTGGGTCCGGGGTCCCCAAGTGACCCGGTGACCTGGGGCCGGTGTCCCCACGTGACCCGGTCACCTGGGGCCGGTGTCCCCACGTGACCCGGGGTCCTGGTGCCGGGGTGGTCATCGGAACCTGGGAACCAGGCTGGGTACCAGATATGACCAGGTGACCTGGGTCCGGGGTCCCCACGTGACCCGCTGACCTGGGGCCGGGGTCCCCACGTGACCCGCTGACATGGGGCTGGTGTTCCCACGTGACCCGATGACCTGGGTCCTGGGTCCCCACTTGACCCGCTGACCTGGTGCCAGGGTCCCCACGTGACCCGCTGACCTGGGGCCGGTGTCCCCACGTGACCCGGGGTCCTGGTGCCGGGGTCCCCACGTGACCCGCTGACCTGGGTCCGGTGTCCCCACGTGACCCGGGGACCTGGGTCCGATGTCCCCACGTGACCCGCTGACCTGGGTCCGGGGTCCCCACGTGACCCGCTGACCTGGGTCCGGTGTCCCCACGTGACCCGGGGACCTGGGTCCGGTGTCCCCACGTGACCCGCTGACATGGGTCCGGGGTCCCCACGTGACCCGCTGACCTGGGGCCGGTGTCCCCACGTGACCCGCTGACCTGGGGCCGGGGTCCCCACGTGACCCGGGGTCCTGGTGCCGGGGTCCCCACGTGACCCGCTGACCTGGGGCCGGGGTCCCCACGTGACCAGGTGACCTGGGGCTGGTGTCCCCACGTGACCCGGTGACCTGGAGCCGGTGTCCCCACGTGACCCGGGAACCTGGGTGTGGTGTCCCCACGTGACTCGCTGACCTGGGTCCGGGGTCCCCACGTGACCCGCTGACCTGGGTCCGGTGTCCCCACGTGACCCAGGGTCCTGATGCCGGGGTGGTCACCGGAACCTGGGAACCAGGCCGGGTGCGCGACATGACCCGGTGACCCGGGGCCGGGTTAACGACCTGTCCAGGGGACCCGGGCCGGGGACCCGACAGGACCCGGGGACCTGGGGCCGGGGATGTTACCCGACACTGGTACCCGGGGCAGCGACCCGATACGACCCAAGGACCTGGGTCCGGGGTCCCGACCTGACCCGGTGACCTGGGGCCAGGGTAACCACCTGACCCGGGGACCCGGGCCGGGGACCCGGTATGACTCCGTCTCCCGGGGCTGGGGTGGTCACCTGACACTGGTACCCGGGACAGCGACCCGACATGACCCGGTGACCTGGGGCCGGGGTAACGACCTGTCCAGGGGACCTGGGCCGGGGTCCCGACAGGACCCGGTGATCTGGGGCTTGGGTAAAAACCCGTCCCGGGGACCCGGGCTGGGTCCCGACATGACCCGGTGACCTGGTTCCGGGGTGCCGACCTGACCCGGGGACCTGGGGCTGTGGTGTCGACCGCACTCGGGGACCTGGTCCGGTGTCCCATCATGACCCGGGGACCTGGGGTCGGGGTGGTCACCAGACCGTTGTACCCAGGCCGTTGAGCCGACATGACCCTGTGACCCGGGGCCTGGGTAAAAATCCAACCCGGGGACCCGGGCATGGGACGTGACATGACCCGCTGACCTGGGTCCGGGGTCCCGACCTGACCCGGTGAACTGGGGCCGGTGTCCCCACGTGACCCGGTGACCTGGGTCCGGGGTCCCCACGTGACCCGGTGACCTGGGGCCGGTGTCCCCACGTGACCCGCTGACCTGGGGCCGTGGTCCCCACGTGACCCGGTCACCTGGGGCCGGTGTCCCCACGTGACCCGGTCACCTGGGGCCGGTGTCCCCACGTGACCCGGGGTCCTGGTGCCGGGGTGGTCATCGGAACCTGGGAACCAGGCTGGGTACCAGACATGACCAGGTGACCTGGGGCCGGGTTTCCCACGTGACCCGCTGACCTGGGGCCGGTGTCCCCACGTGACCCAGGGTCCTGATGCCGGGGTGGTCACCGGAACCTGGGAACCAGGCCGGGTGCGCGACATGACCCGGTGACCCGGGGCCGGGTTAACGACCTGTCCAGGGGACCCGGGCCGGGGACCCGACAGGACCCGGTGACCCTTCGCTGGTGTCCCGATGCAACCCGGGGACCCGGGCCGGGGACCCCACGTGACCCGGGGACCTGGGGCTGGGGATGTCACCCGACACTGGTACCCGGGGCAGCGACCCGATACGACCCGGGGACCTGGGTCCGGGGTCCCGACCTGACCCGGTGACCTGGGGCCAGGGTAACCACCTGATCCGGGGACCCGGGCCGGGGACCCGGTATGACTCCGTCTCCCGGGGCCGGGGTGGTCACCTGACACTGGTACCCGGGACAGCGACCCGACGTGACCCGGGGCCGGGGTAACGACCTGTCCAGGGGACCTGGGCCGGGGACCCGACAGGACCCGGTGATCTGGGGCTTGGGTAAAAACCCGTCCCGGGGACCTGGGCTGGGTCCCGACATGACCCGGTGACCTGGTTCCGGGGTGCCGACCTGACCCGGTGACCTGGGGCTGTGGTGTCGACCGGACTCGGGGACCTGGTCCGGTGTCCCGTCATGACCCGGTGACCTGGGGCCGGTGTCCCCACGTGACCCGCTGACCTGGGTCCGGGGTCCCGACCTGACCCGGTGACCTGGGGCCAGGGTAACCACCTGACCCGGGGACCCGGGCCGGGGAACCGGTATGACTCCGTCTCCCGGGGCCGGGGTGGTCACCTGACACTGGTACCCGGGACAGCGACCCGACGTGACCCGGGGCAGGGGTAACGACCTGTACAGGGGACGTGGGCCAGGGTCCCGACAGGACCCGGTGATCTGGGGCTTGGGTAAAAACCCGTCCCGGGGACCCGGGCTGGGTCCCGACATGACCCGGTGACCTGGTTCCGGGGTGCCGACCTGACCCGGGGACCTGGGGCTGTGGTGTCGACCGGACTCGGGGACCTGGTCCGGTGTCCCGTCATGACCCGGGGACCTGGGGTCGGGGTGGTCACCAGACCGTTGTACCCAGGCCGTTGACCCGACATGACCCTGTGACCCGGGGCCTGGGTAAAAATCCAACCCGGGGACCCGGGCATGGGACGTGACATGACCCGACCTGGGTCCGGGGTCCCGAACTGACCCGGTGACCTGGAGCCGGTGTCCCCACGTGAACCGCTGACCTGGGTCCGGGGTCCCCAAGTGACCCGGTGACCTGGGGCCGGTGTCCCCACGTGACCCGGTCACCTGGGGCCGGTGTCCCCACGTGACCCGGGGTCCTGGTGCCGGGGTGGTCATCGGAACCTGGGAACCAGGCTGGGTACCAGATATGACCAGGTGACCTGGGTCCGGGGTCCCCACGTGACCCGCTGACCTGGGGCCGGGGTCCCCACGTGACCCGCTGACATGGGGCTGGTGTTCCCACGTGACCCGATGACCTGGGTCCTGGGTCCCCACTTGACCCGCTGACCTGGTGCCAGGGTCCCCACGTGACCCGCTGACCTGGGGCCGGTGTCCCCACGTGACCCGGGGTCCTGGTGCCGGGGTCCCCACGTGACCCGCTGACCTGGGTCCGGTGTCCCCACGTGACCCGGGGACCTGGGTCCGATGTCCCCACGTGACCCGCTGACCTGGGTCCGGGGTCCCCACGTGACCCGCTGACCTGGGTCCGGTGTCCCCACGTGACCCGGGGACCTGGGTCCGGTGTCCCCACGTGACCCGCTGACATGGGTCCGGGGTCCCCACGTGACCCGCTGACCTGGGGCCGGTGTCCCCACGTGACCCGCTGACCTGGGGCCGGGGTCCCCACGTGACCCGGGGTCCTGGTGCCGGGGTCCCCACGTGACCCGCTGACCTGGGGCCGGGGTCCCCACGTGACCAGGTGACCTGGGGCTGGTGTCCCCACGTGACCCGGTGACCTGGAGCCGGTGTCCCCACGTGACCCGGGAACCTGGGTGTGGTGTCCCCACGTGACTCGCTGACCTGGGTCCGGGGTCCCCACGTGACCCGCTGACCTGGGTCCGGTGTCCCCACGTGACCCAGGGTCCTGATGCCGGGGTGGTCACCGGAACCTGGGAACCAGGCCGGGTGCGCGACATGACCCGGTGACCCGGGGCCGGGTTAACGACCTGTCCAGGGGACCCGGGCCGGGGACCCGACAGGACCCGGGGACCTGGGGCCGGGGATGTTACCCGACACTGGTACCCGGGGCAGCGACCCGATACGACCCAAGGACCTGGGTCCGGGGTCCCGACCTGACCCGGTGACCTGGGGCCAGGGTAACCACCTGACCCGGGGACCCGGGCCGGGGACCCGGTATGACTCCGTCTCCCGGGGCTGGGGTGGTCACCTGACACTGGTACCCGGGACAGCGACCCGACATGACCCGGTGACCTGGGGCCGGGGTAACGACCTGTCCAGGGGACCTGGGCCGGGGTCCCGACAGGACCCGGTGATCTGGGGCTTGGGTAAAAACCCGTCCCGGGGACCCGGGCTGGGTCCCGACATGACCCGGTGACCTGGTTCCGGGGTGCCGACCTGACCCGGGGACCTGGGGCTGTGGTGTCGACCGCACTCGGGGACCTGGTCCGGTGTCCCATCATGACCCGGGGACCTGGGGTCGGGGTGGTCACCAGACCGTTGTACCCAGGCCGTTGAGCCGACATGACCCTGTGACCCGGGGCCTGGGTAAAAATCCAACCCGGGGACCCGGGCATGGGACGTGACATGACCCGCTGACCTGGGTCCGGGGTCCCGACCTGACCCGGTGAACTGGGGCCGGTGTCCCCACGTGACCCGGTGACCTGGGTCCGGGGTCCCCACGTGACCCGGTGACCTGGGGCCGGTGTCCCCACGTGACCCGCTGACCTGGGGCCGTGGTCCCCACGTGACCCGGTCACCTGGGGCCGGTGTCCCCACGTGACCCGGTCACCTGGGGCCGGTGTCCCCACGTGACCCGGGGTCCTGGTGCCGGGGTGGTCATCGGAACCTGGGAACCAGGCTGGGTACCAGACATGACCAGGTGACCTGGGGCCGGGTTTCCCACGTGACCCGCTGACCTGGGGCCGGTGTCCCCACGTGACCCAGGGTCCTGATGCCGGGGTGGTCACCGGAACCTGGGAACCAGGCCGGGTGCGCGACATGACCCGGTGACCCGGGGCCGGGTTAACGACCTGTCCAGGGGACCCGGGCCGGGGACCCGACAGGACCCGGTGACCCTTCGCTGGTGTCCCGATGCAACCCGGGGACCCGGGCCGGGGACCCCACGTGACCCGGGGACCTGGGGCTGGGGATGTCACCCGACACTGGTACCCGGGGCAGCGACCCGATACGACCCGGGGACCTGGGTCCGGGGTCCCGACCTGACCCGGTGACCTGGGGCCAGGGTAACCACCTGATCCGGGGACCCGGGCCGGGGACCCGGTATGACTCCGTCTCCCGGGGCCGGGGTGGTCACCTGACACTGGTACCCGGGACAGCGACCCGACGTGACCCGGGGCCGGGGTAACGACCTGTCCAGGGGACCTGGGCCGGGGACCCGACAGGACCCGGTGATCTGGGGCTTGGGTAAAAACCCGTCCCGGGGACCTGGGCTGGGTCCCGACATGACCCGGTGACCTGGTTCCGGGGTGCCGACCTGACCCGGTGACCTGGGGCTGTGGTGTCGACCGGACTCGGGGACCTGGTCCGGTGTCCCGTCATGACCCGGTGACCTGGGGCCGGTGTCCCCACGTGACCCGCTGACCTGGGTCCGGGGTCCCGACCTGACCCGGTGACCTGGGGCCAGGGTAACCACCTGACCCGGGGACCCGGGCCGGGGAACCGGTATGACTCCGTCTCCCGTGGCCGGGGTGGTCACCTGACACTGGTACCCGGGACAGCGACCCGACGTGAACCGGGGCAGGGGTAACGACCTGTCCAGGGGACGTGGGCTGGGGTCCCGACAGGACCCGGTGATCTGGGGCTTGGGTAAAAACCCGTCCCGGGGACCCGGGCTGGGTCCCGACATGACCCGGTGACCTGGTTCCGGGGTGCCGACCTGACCCGGGGACCTGGGGCTGTAGTGTCGACCGGACTCGGGGACCTGGTCCGGTGTCCGGTCATAACCCGGGGACCTGGGGTCGGGGTGGTCACCAGACCGTTGTACCCAGGCCGTTGAGCCGACATGACCCTGTGACCCGGGGCCTGGGTAAAAATCCAACCCGGGGACCCGGGCATGGGACGTGACATGACCCGACCTGGGTCCGGGGTCCCGACCTGACCCGGTGACCTGGAGCCGGTGTCCCCACGTGACCCGCTGACCTGGGTCCGGGGTCCCCAAGTGACCCGGTGACCTGGGGCCGATGTCCCCACGTGACCCGGTCACCTGGGGCCGGTGTCCCCACGTGACCCGGGGTCCTGGTGCCGGGGTGGTCATCGGAACCTGGGAACCAGGCTGGGTACCAGACATGACCAGGTGACCTGGGTCCGGGGTCCCCACGTGACCCGCTGACCTGGGGCCGGGGTCCCCACGTGACCCGGGGTCCTGGTGCCGGGGTCCCCACGTGACCCGCTGACCTGGGGCCGGGGTCCCCACGTGACCCGGGGACCTGGGGCTGGTGTCCCCACGTGACCCGCTGACCTGGGTCCGGGGTCCCCATGTGACCCGCTGACCTGGGGCCCGTGTCCCCACGTGACCCGCTGACCTGGGGCCGGGGTCCCCACGTGACCCGGGGTCCTGGTGCCGGGGTCCCCACGTGACCCGCTGACCTGGGGCCGGGGTCCCCACGTGACCCGGGGTCCTGGTGCCGGGGTCCCCACGTGACCCGCTGACCTGGGTCCGGTGTCCCCACGTGACCCGGGGACCTGGGTCCGGTGTCCCCACGTGACCCGCTGACCTGGGTCCGGTGTCCCCACGTGACCCGCTGACATGGGTCCGGGGTCCCCACGTGACCCGCTGACCTGGGGCCGGTGTCCCCACGTGACCCGCTGACCTGGGGCCGGGGTCCCCACGTGACCCGGGGTCCTGGTGCCGGGGTCCCCACGTGACCCGCTGACCTGGGTCCGGGGTCCCCACATGACCCGGGATCCTGGTGCCGGGGTCCCCACGTGACCCGCTGACCTGGGTCCGGTGTCCCCACGTGACCCGGGGACCTGGGTCCGGTGTCCCCACGTGACCCGGGGTCCTGGTGCCGGAGTCCCCACGTGACCCGCTGACCTGGGTCCGGTGTCCCCACGTGACCCGGGGTCCTGGTGCCGGGGTGGTCATCGGAACCTGGGAATCAGGCTGGGTACCAGACATGACCAGGTGACCTGGGTCCGGGGTCCCCACGTGACCCGGGGTCCTGGTGCCGGGGTCCCCACGTGACCCGGGGTCCTGGTGCCGGGGTGGTCACCGGAACCTGGGAACCAGGCCGGGTGCGCGACATGACCCGGTGACCCGGGGCCGGGTTAACGACCTGTCCAGGGGACCCGGGCCGGGGACCCGACAGGACCCGGTGATCCTTCGCTGGTGTCCCGATGCAACCCGGGGACCCGGGCCGGGGACCCCACGTGACCCGGGGACCTGGGGCCGGGGATGTCACCCGACACTGGTACCCGGGGCAGCGACCCGATACGACCCGGGGACCTGGGTCCGGGGTCGCGACATGACCCGGTGACCTGAGGCCAGGGTAACCACCTGACCCGGGGACCCGGGCCGGGGACCCGGTATGACTCCGTCTCCCGGGGCCGGGGTGGTCACCTGACACTGGTACCCGGGACAGCGACCCGACATGACCCGGTGACCCGGGGCCGGGATAACGACCTGTCCAGGGGACCTGGGCCGGGGTCCCGACAGGACCCGGTGATCTGGGGCTTGGGTAAAAACCCGTCCCGGGGACCCGGGCTGGGTCCCGACATGACCCGGTGACCTGGTTCCGGGGTGCCGACCTGACCCGGTGACCTGGGGCTGTGGTGTCGACCGGACTCGGGGACCTGGTCCGGTGTCCCGTCATGACCCGGGGACCTGGGGTCGGGGTGGTCACCAGACCGTTGTACCCAGGCCGTTGACCCGACATGACCCTGTGACCCAGGGCCTGGGTAAAAATCCAACCCGGGGACCCGGGCTTGGGACGTGACATGACCCGCTGACCTGGGTCCGGGGTCCCGACCTGACCCGGTGAACTGGGGCCGGTGTCCCCACGTGACCCGCTGACCTGGGTCCGGGGTCGCCACGTGACCCGGTGACCTGGGGCCGGTGTCCCCACATGACCCGCTGACCTGGGTCCGGGGTCCCCACGTGACCCGGTCACCTGGGGCCGGTGTCCCCACGTGACCCGCTGACCTGGGGCCGGTGTCCCCACGTGACCCGGTGAACTGGGGCCGGTGTCCCCACGTGACCCGCTGACCTGGGGCCGGGGTCCCCACGTGACCTGCTGACCTGGGGCCGGGGTCCCCACGTGACCCGCTGACCTGGGTCCGGTGTCCCCACGTGACCCGGGGTCCTGGTGCCGGGGTCCCCACGTGACCCGCTGACCTGGGTCCAGTGTCCCCACGTGACCCGCTGACATGGGTCCGGGGTCCCCACGTGACCCGCTGACCTGGGTCCGGGGTCCCCACGTGACCCGGTGACCTGGGTCCGGTGTCCCCACGTGACCCGGGGTCCTGCTGCCGGGGTCCCCATGTGACCCGCTGACCTGGGTCCGGGGTCCCCACGTGACCCAGTGACCTGGGTCCGGGGTCCCCACGTGACCCGGTCACCTGGGGCCGGTGTCCCCACGTGACCCGGGGTCCTGGTGCCGGGGTGGTCATCGGAACCTGGGAACCAGGCTGGGTACCAGACATGACCAGGTGACCTGGGTCCGGGGTCCCCACGTGACCCGCTGACCTGGGGCCGGGGTCCCCACGTGACCCGGGGTCCTGGTGCCGGGGTGGTCACCGGAACCTGGGAACCAGGCCGGGTGCGTGACATGTCCCGGTGACCCGGGGCCGGGTTAACGACCTGTCCAGGGGACCCGGGCCGGGGACCCGACAGGACCCGGTGATCCTTCGCTGGTGTCCCGATGCAACCCGGGGACCCGGGCCGGGACCCCACGTGACCCGGGGACCTGGGGCCGGGGATGTCACCCGACACTTGTACCCGGGGCAGCGACCCGATACGACCCGGGGACCTGGGTCCGGGGTCCCGACCTGACCCGGTGACCTGGGGCCAGGGTAACCACCTGACCCGGGGACCCGGGCCGGGGAACCGGTATGACTCCGTCTCCCGGGGCCGGGGTGGTCACCTGACACTGGTACCCGGGACAGC
Source organism: Somateria mollissima (assembly GCA_951411735.1). Lineage (NCBI taxonomy): Eukaryota > Metazoa > Chordata > Aves > Anseriformes > Anatidae > Somateria > Somateria mollissima. Next base: position 271,338 of record CATOCB010000099.1, on the reverse strand, counting down.
GACCCGACATGACCCGGTGACCCGGGGCCGGGGTAACGACCTGTCCAGGGGACCTGGGCCGGGGTCCCGACAGGACCCGGTGATCTGGGGCTTGGGTAAAAACCCGTCCCGGGGACCCGGGCTGGGTCCCGACATGACCCGGTGACCTGGTTCCGGGGTGCCGACCTGACCCGGGGACCTGGGGCTGTGGTGTCGACCGGACTCGGGGACCTGGTCCGGTGTCCCGTCATGACCCGGGGACCTGGGGTCGGAGTGGTCACCAGACCGTTGTACCCAGGCCGTTGACCCGACATGACCCTGTGACCCGGGGCCTGGGTAAAAATCCAACCCGGGGACCCGGGCATGGGACGTGACATGACCCGCTGACCTGGGTCCGGGGTCCCGACCTGACCTGGTGAACTGGGGCCGCTGTCCCCACGTGACCCGCTGACCTGGGTCCGGGGTCCCCACGTGACCCGGTGACCTGGGGCCGGTGTCCCCACGTGACCCGCTGACCTGGGGCCGGGGTCCCCACGTGACCCGGTCACCTGGGGCCGGTGTCCCCACGTGACCCGGTCACCTGGGGCCGGTGTCCCCACGTGACCCGGGGTCCTGGTGCCGGGGTGGTCATCGGAACCTGGGAACCAGGCTGGGTACCAGACATGACCAGGTGACCTGGGGCCGGGGTCCCCACGTGACCCGCTGACCTGGGGCCGGTGTCCCCACGTGACCCGGGGTCCTGATGCCGGGGTGGTCACCGGAACCTGGGAACCAGGCCGGGTGCGCGACATGACCCGGTGACCCGGGGCCGGGTTAACGACCTGTCCAGGGGACCCGGGCCGGGGACCCGACAGGACCCGGTGATCCTTCGCTGGTGTCCCGATGCAACCCGGGGACCCGGGCCGGGGACCCCACGTGACCCGGGGACCTGGGGCTGGGGATGTCACCCGACACTGGTACCCGGGGCAGCGACCCGATACGACCCGGGGACCTGGGTCCGGGGTCCCGACCTGACCCGGTGACCTGGGGCCAGGGAAACCACCTGATCCGGGGACCCGGGCCGGGGACCCGGTATGACTCCGTCTCCCGGGGCCGGGGTGGTCACCTGACACTGGTACCCGGGACAGCGACCCGACATGACCCGGTGACCCGGGGCCGGGGTAACGACCTGTCCAGGGGACCTGGGCCGGGGACCCGACAGGACCCGGTGATCTGGGGCTTGGGTAAAAACCCGTCCCGGGGACCCGGGCTGGGTCCCGACATGACCCGGTGACCTGGTTCCGGGGTGCCGACCTGACCCGGGGACCTGGGGCTGTGGTGTCGACCGGACTCGGGGACCTGGTCCGGTGTCCCGTCATGACCCGGTGACCTGGGGCCGGTGTCCCCACGTGACCCGCTGACCTGGGTCCGGGGTCCCGACCTGACCCGGTGACCTGGGGCCAGGGTAACCACCTGACCCGGGGACCCGGGCCGGGGAACCGGTATGACTCCGTCTCCCGGGGCCGGGGTGGTCACCTGACACTGGTACCCGGGACAGCGACCCGACGTGACCCGGGGCAGGGGTAACGACCTGTCCAGGGGACGTGGGCTGGGGTCCCGACAGGACCCGGTGATCTGGGGCTTGGGTAAAAACCCGTCCCGGGGACCCGGGCTGGGTCCCGACATGACCCGGTGACCTGGTTCCGGGGTGCCGACCTGACCCGGGGACCTGGGGCTGTAGTGTCGACCGGACTCGGGGACCTGGTCCGGTGTCCGGTCATAACCCGGGGACCTGGGGTCGGGGTGGTCACCAGACCGTTGTACCCAGGCCGTTGAGCCGACATGACCCTGTGACCCGGGGCCTGGGTAAAAATCCAACCCGGGGACCCGGGCATGGGACGTGACATGACCCGACCTGGGTCCGGGGTCCCGACCTGACCCGGTGACCTGGAGCCGGTGTCCCCACGTGACCCGCTGACCTGGGTCCGGGGTCCCCAAGTGACCCGGTGACCTGGGGCCGATGTCCCCACGTGACCCGGTCACCTGGGGCCGGTGTCCCCACGTGACCCGGGGTCCTGGTGCCGGGGTGGTCATCGGAACCTGGGAACCAGGCTGGGTACCAGACATGACCAGGTGACCTGGGTCCGGGGTCCCCACGTGACCCGCTGACCTGGGGCCGGGGTCCCCACGTGACCCGGGGTCCTGGTGCCGGGGTCCCCACGTGACCCGCTGACCTGGGGCCGGGGTCCCCACGTGACCCGGGGACCTGGGGCTGGTGTCCCCACGTGACCCGCTGACCTGGGTCCGGGGTCCCCATGTGACCCGCTGACCTGGGGCCCGTGTCCCCACGTGACCCGCTGACCTGGGGCCGGGGTCCCCACGTGACCCGGGGTCCTGGTGCCGGGGTCCCCACGTGACCCGCTGACCTGGGGCCGGGGTCCCCACGTGACCCGGGGTCCTGGTGCCGGGGTCCCCACGTGACCCGCTGACCTGGGTCCGGTGTCCCCACGTGACCCGGGGACCTGGGTCCGGTGTCCCCACGTGACCCGCTGACCTGGGTCCGGTGTCCCCACGTGACCCGCTGACATGGGTCCGGGGTCCCCACGTGACCCGCTGACCTGGGGCCGGTGTCCCCACGTGACCCGCTGACCTGGGGCCGGGGTCCCCACGTGACCCGGGGTCCTGGTGCCGGGGTCCCCACGTGACCCGCTGACCTGGGTCCGGGGTCCCCACATGACCCGGGATCCTGGTGCCGGGGTCCCCACGTGACCCGCTGACCTGGGTCCGGTGTCCCCACGTGACCCGGGGACCTGGGTCCGGTGTCCCCACGTGACCCGGGGTCCTGGTGCCGGAGTCCCCACGTGACCCGCTGACCTGGGTCCGGTGTCCCCACGTGACCCGGGGTCCTGGTGCCGGGGTGGTCATCGGAACCTGGGAATCAGGCTGGGTACCAGACATGACCAGGTGACCTGGGTCCGGGGTCCCCACGTGACCCGGGGTCCTGGTGCCGGGGTCCCCACGTGACCCGGGGTCCTGGTGCCGGGGTGGTCACCGGAACCTGGGAACCAGGCCGGGTGCGCGACATGACCCGGTGACCCGGGGCCGGGTTAACGACCTGTCCAGGGGACCCGGGCCGGGGACCCGACAGGACCCGGTGATCCTTCGCTGGTGTCCCGATGCAACCCGGGGACCCGGGCCGGGGACCCCACGTGACCCGGGGACCTGGGGCCGGGGATGTCACCCGACACTGGTACCCGGGGCAGCGACCCGATACGACCCGGGGACCTGGGTCCGGGGTCGCGACATGACCCGGTGACCTGAGGCCAGGGTAACCACCTGACCCGGGGACCCGGGCCGGGGACCCGGTATGACTCCGTCTCCCGGGGCCGGGGTGGTCACCTGACACTGGTACCCGGGACAGCGACCCGACATGACCCGGTGACCCGGGGCCGGGATAACGACCTGTCCAGGGGACCTGGGCCGGGGTCCCGACAGGACCCGGTGATCTGGGGCTTGGGTAAAAACCCGTCCCGGGGACCCGGGCTGGGTCCCGACATGACCCGGTGACCTGGTTCCGGGGTGCCGACCTGACCCGGTGACCTGGGGCTGTGGTGTCGACCGGACTCGGGGACCTGGTCCGGTGTCCCGTCATGACCCGGGGACCTGGGGTCGGGGTGGTCACCAGACCGTTGTACCCAGGCCGTTGACCCGACATGACCCTGTGACCCAGGGCCTGGGTAAAAATCCAACCCGGGGACCCGGGCTTGGGACGTGACATGACCCGCTGACCTGGGTCCGGGGTCCCGACCTGACCCGGTGAACTGGGGCCGGTGTCCCCACGTGACCCGCTGACCTGGGTCCGGGGTCGCCACGTGACCCGGTGACCTGGGGCCGGTGTCCCCACATGACCCGCTGACCTGGGTCCGGGGTCCCCACGTGACCCGGTCACCTGGGGCCGGTGTCCCCACGTGACCCGCTGACCTGGGGCCGGTGTCCCCACGTGACCCGGTGAACTGGGGCCGGTGTCCCCACGTGACCCGCTGACCTGGGGCCGGGGTCCCCACGTGACCTGCTGACCTGGGGCCGGGGTCCCCACGTGACCCGCTGACCTGGGTCCGGTGTCCCCACGTGACCCGGGGTCCTGGTGCCGGGGTCCCCACGTGACCCGCTGACCTGGGTCCAGTGTCCCCACGTGACCCGCTGACATGGGTCCGGGGTCCCCACGTGACCCGCTGACCTGGGTCCGGGGTCCCCACGTGACCCGGTGACCTGGGTCCGGTGTCCCCACGTGACCCGGGGTCCTGCTGCCGGGGTCCCCACGTGACCCGCTGACCTGGGTCCGGGGTCCCCACGTGACCCAGTGACCTGGGTCCGGGGTCCCCACGTGACCCGGTCACCTGGGGCCGGTGTCCCCACGTGACCCGGGGTCCTGGTGCCGGGGTGGTCATCGGAACCTGGGAACCAGGCTGGGTACCAGACATGACCAGGTGACCTGGGTCCGGGGTCCCCACGTGACCCGCTGACCTGGGGCCGGGGTCCCCACGTGACCCGGGGTCCTGGTGCCGGGGTGGTCACCGGAACCTGGGAACCAGGCCGGGTGCGTGACATGTCCCGGTGACCCGGGGCCGGGTTAACGACCTGTCCAGGGGACCCGGGCCGGGGACCCGACAGGACCCGGTGATCCTTCGCTGGTGTCCCGATGCAACCCGGGGACCCGGGCCGGGACCCCACGTGACCCGGGGACCTGGGGCCGGGGATGTCACCCGACACTTGTACCCGGGGCAGCGACCCGATACGACCCGGGGACCTGGGTCCGGGGTCCCGACCTGACCCGGTGACCTGGGGCCAGGGTAACCACCTGACCCGGGGACCCGGGCCGGGGAACCGGTATGACTCCGTCTCCCGGGGCCGGGGTGGTCACCTGACACTGGTACCCGGGACAGCGACCCGACATGACCCGGTGACCCGGGGCCGGGGTAACGACCTGTCCAGGGGACCTGGGCCGGGGTCCCGACAGGACCCGGTGATCTGGGGCTTGGGTAAAAACCCGTCCCGGGGACCCGGGCTGGGTCCCGACATGACCCGGTGACCTGGTTCCGGGGTGCCGACCTGACCCGGGGACCTGGGGCTGTGGTGTCGACCGGACTCGGGGACCTGGTCCGGTGTCCCGTCATGACCCGGGGACCTGGGGTCGGGGTGGTCACCAGACCGTTGTACCCAGGCCGTTGACCCGACATGACCCTGTGACCCGGGGCCTGGGTAAAAATCCAACCCGGGGACCCGGGCATGGGACGTGACATGACCCGCTGACCTGGGTCCGGGGTCCCGACCTGACCTGGTGAACTGGGGCCGCTGTCCCCACGTGACCCGCTGACCTGGGTCCGGGGTCCCCACGTGACCCGGTGACCTGGGGCCGGTGTCCCCACGTGACCCGCTGACCTGGGTCCGGGGTCCCCACGTGACCCGGTCACCTGGGGCCGGTGTCCCCACGTGACCCGGTCACCTGGGGCCGGTGTCCCCACGTGACCCGGGGTCCTGGTGCCGGGGTGGTCATCGGAACCTGGGAACCAGGCTGGGTACCAGACATGACCAGGTGACCTGGGGCCGGGGTCCCCACGTGACCCGCTGACCTGGGGCCGGTGTCCCCACGTGACCCGGGGTCCTGATGCCGGGGTGGTCACCGGAACCTGGGAACCAGGCCGGGTGCGCGACATGACCCGGTGACCCGGGGCCGGGTTAACGACCTGTCCAGGGGACCCGGGCCGGGGACCCGACAGGACCCGGTGATCCTTCGCTGGTGTCCCGATGCAACCCGGGGACCCGGGCCGGGGACCCCACGTGACCCGGGGACCTGGGGCCGGGGATGTCACCCGACACTGGTACCCGGGGCAGCGACCCGATACGACCCGGGGACCTGGGTCCGGGGTCCCGACCTGACCCGGTGACCTGGGGCCAGGGTAACCACCTGATCCGGGGACCCGGGCCGGGGACCCGGTATGACTCCGTCTCCCGGGGCCGGGGTGGTCACCTGACACTGGTACCCGGGACAGCGACCCGACATGACCCGGTGACCTGGGGCCGGGGTAACGACCTGTCCAGGGGACCTGGGCCGGGGACCCGACAGGACCCGGTGATCTGGGGCTTGGGTAAAAACCCGTCCCGGGGACCCGGGCTGGGTCCCGACATGACCCGGTGACCTGGTTCCGGGGTGCCGACCTGACCCGGGGACCTGGGGCTGTGGTGTCGACCGGACTCGGGGACCTGGTCCGGTGTCCCGTCATGACCCGGGGACCTGGGGTCGGAGTGGTCACCAGACCGTTGTACCCAGGCCGTTGACCCGACATGACCCTGTGACCCGGGGCCTGGGTAAAAATCCAACCCGGGGACCCGGGCATGGGACGTGACATGACCCGCTGACCTGGGTCCGGGGTCCCGACCTGACCTGGTGAACTGGGGCCGGTGTCCCCACGTGACCCGCTGACCTGGGTCCGGGGTCCCCACGTGACCCGGTGACCTGGGGCCGGTGTCCCCACGTGACCCGCTGACCTGGGTCCGGGGTCCCCACGTGACCCGGTGACCTGGGGCCGGTGTCCCCACGTGACCCGCTGACCTGGGTCCGGGGTCCCCACGTGACCCGGTCACCTGGGGCCGGTGTCCCCACGTGACCCGGTCACCTGGGGCCGGTGTCCCCACGTGACCCGGGGTCCTGGTGCCGGGGTGGTCATCGGAACCTGGGAACCAGGCTGGGTACCAGACATGACCAGGTGACCTGGGGCCGGGGTCCCCACGTGACCCGCTGACCTGGGGCCGGTGTCCCCACGTGACCCGGGGTCCTGATGCCGGGGTGGTCACCGGAACCTGGGAACCAGGCCGGGTGCGCGACATGACCCGGTGACCCGGGGCCGGGTTAACGACCTGTCCAGGGGACCCGGGCCGGGGACCCGACAGGACCCGGTGATCCTTCGCTGGTGTCCCGATGCAACCCGGGGACCCGGGCCGGGGACCCCACGTGACCCGGGGACCTGGGGCCGGGGATGTCACCCGACACTGGTACCCGGGGCAGCGACCCGATACGACCCGGGGACCTGGGTCCGGGGTCCCGACCTGACCCGGTGACCTGGGGCCAGGGTAACCACCTGATCCGGGGACCCGGGCCGGGGACCCGGTATGACTCCGTCTCCCGGGGCCGGGGTGGTCACCTGACACTGGTACCCGGGACAGCGACCCGACATGACCCGGTGACCTGGGGCCGGGGTAACGACCTGTCCAGGGGACCTGGGCCGGGGACCCGACAGGACCCGGTGATCTGGGGCTTGGGTAAAAACCCGTCCCGGGGACCCGGGCTGGGTCCCGACATGACCCGGTGACCTGGTTCCGGGGTGCCGACCTGACCCGGGGACCTGGGGCTGTGGTGTCGACCGGACTCGGGGACCTGGTCCGGTGTCCCGTCATGACCCGGGGACCTGGGGTCGGAGTGGTCACCAGACCGTTGTACCCAGGCCGTTGACCCGACATGACCCTGTGACCCGGGGCCTGGGTAAAAATCCAACCCGGGGACCCGGGCATGGGACGTGACATGACCCGCTGACCTGGGTCCGGGGTCCCGACCTGACCTGGTGAACTGGGGCCGGTGTCCCCACGTGACCCGCTGACCTGGGTCCGGGGTCCCCACGTGACCCGGTGACCTGGGGCCGGTGTCCCCACGTGACCCGCTGACCTGGGTCCGGGGTCCCCACGTGACCCGGTCACCTGGGGCCGGTGTCCCCACGTGACCCGGTCACCTGGGGCCGGTGTCCCCACGTGACCCGGGGTCCTGGTGCCGGGGTGGTCATCGGAACCTGGGAACCAGGCTGGGTACCAGACATGACCAGGTGACCTGGGGCCGGGGTCCCCACGTGACCCGCTGACCTGGGGCCGGGGTCCCCACGTGACCCGGGGTCCTGGTGCCGGGGTGGTCACCGGAACCTGGGAACCAGGCCGGGTGCGTGACATGTCCCGGTGACCCGGGGCCGGGTTAACGACCTGTCCAGGGGACCCGGGCCGGGGACCCGACAGGACCCGGTGATCCTTCGCTGGTGTCCCGATGCAACCCGGGGACCCGGGCCGGGACCCCACGTGACCCGGGGACCTGGGGCCGGGGATGTCACCCGACACTTGTACCCGGGGCAGCGACCCGATACGACCCGGGGACCTGGGTCCGGGGTCCCGACCTGACCCGGTGACCTGGGGCCAGGGTAACCACCTGACCCGGGGACCCGGGCCGGGGAACCGGTATGACTCCGTCTCCCGGGGCCGGGGTGGTCACCTGACACTGGTACCCGGGACAGCGACCCGACATGACCCGGTGACCCGGGGCCGGGGTAACGACCTGTCCAGGGGACCTGGGCCGGGGACCCGACAGGACCCGGTGATCTGGGGCTTGGGTAAAAACCCGTCCCGGGGACCCGGGCTGGGTCCCGACATGACCCGGTGACCTGGTTCCGGGGTGCCGACCTGACCCGGGGACCTGGGGCTGTGGTGTCGACCGGACTCGGGGACCTGGTCCGGTGTCCCGTCATGACCCGGTGACCTGGGGCCGGTGTCCCCACGTGACCCGCTGACCTGGGTCCGGGGTCCCGACCTGACCCGGTGACCTGGGGCCAGGGTAACCACCTGACCCGGGGACCCGGGCCGGGGAACCGGTATGACTCCGTCTCCCGGGGCCGGGGTGGTCACCTGACACTGGTACCCGGGACAGCGACCCGACGTGACCCGGGGCCGGGTTAACGACCTGTCCAGGGGACCCGGGCCGGGGACCCGACAGGACCCGGTGATCCTTCGCTGGTGTCCCGATGCAACCCGGGGACCCGGGCCGGGGACCCCACGTGACCCGGGGACCTGGGGCCGGGGATGTCACCCGACACTGGTACCCGGGGCAGCGACCCGATACGACCCGGGGACCTGGGTCCGGGGTCCCGACCTGACCCGGTGACCTGGGGCCAGGGTAACCACCTGATCCGGGGACCCGGGCCGGGGACCCGGTATGACTCCGTCTCCCGGGGCCGGGGTGGTCACCTGACACTGGTACCCGGGACAGCGACCCGACATGACCCGGTGACCTGGGGCCGGGGTAACGACCTGTCCAGGGGACCTGGGCCGGGGACCCGACAGGACCCGGTGATCTGGGGCTTGGGTAAAAACCCGTCCCGGGGACCCGGGCTGGGTCCCGACATGACCCGGTGACCTGGTTCCGGGGTGCCGACCTGACCCGGGGACCTGGGGCTGTGGTGTCGACCGGACTCGGGGACCTGGTCCGGTGTCCCGTCATGACCCGGGGACCTGGGGTCGGAGTGGTCACCAGACCGTTGTACCCAGGCCGTTGACCCGACATGACCCTGTGACCCGGGGCCTGGGTAAAAATCCAACCCGGGGACCCGGGCATGGGACGTGACATGACCCGCTGACCTGGGTCCGGGGTCCCGACCTGACCTGGTGAACTGGGGCCGGTGTCCCCACGTGACCCGCTGACCTGGGTCCGGGGTCCCCACGTGACCCGGTGACCTGGGGCCGGTGTCCCCACGTGACCCGCTGACCTGGGTCCGGGGTCCCCACGTGACCCGGTCACCTGGGGCCGGTGTCCCCACGTGACCCGGTCACCTGGGGCCGGTGTCCCCACGTGACCCGGGGTCCTGGTGCCGGGGTGGTCATCGGAACCTGGGAACCAGGCTGGGTACCAGACATGACCAGGTGACCTGGGGCCGGGGTCCCCACGTGACCCGCTGACCTGGGGCCGGTGTCCCCACGTGACCCGGGGTCCTGATGCCGGGGTGGTCACCGGAACCTGGGAACCAGGCCGGGTGCGCGACATGACCCGGTGACCCGGGGCCGGGTTAACGACCTGTCCAGGGGACCCGGGCCGGGGACCCGACAGGACCCGGTGATCCTTCGCTGGTGTCCCGATGCAACCCGGGGACCCGGGCCGGGACCCCACGTGACCCGGGGACCTGGGGCTGGGGATGTCACCCGACACTGGTACCCGGGGCAGCGACCCGATACGACCCGGGGACCTGGGTCCGGGGTCCCGACCTGACCCGGTGACCTGGGGCCAGGATAACCACCTGATCCGGGGACCCGGGCCGGGGACCCGGTATGACTCCGTCTCCCGGGGCCGGGGTGGTCACCTGACACTGGTACCCGGGACAGCGACCCGACATGACCCGGTGACCCGGGGCCGGGGTAACGACCTGTCCAGGGGACCTGGGCCGGGGACCCGACAGGACCCGGTGATCTGGGGCTTGGGTAAAAACCCGTCCCGGGGACCCGGGCTGGGTCCCGACATGACCCGGTGACCTGGTTCCGGGGTGCCGACCTGACCCGGGGACCTGGGGCTGTGGTGTCGACCGGACTCGGGGACCTGGTCCGGTGTCCCGTCATGACCCGGTGACCTGGGGCCGGTGTCCCCACGTGACCCGCTGACCTGGGTCCGGGGTCCCGACCTGACCCGGTGACCTGGGGCCAGGGTAACCACCTGACCCGGGGACCCGGGCCGGGGAACCGGTATGACTCCGTCTCCCGGGGCCGGGGTGGTCACCTGACACTGGTACCCGGGACAGCGACCCGACGTGACCCGGGGCAGGGGTAACGACCTGTCCAGGGGACGTGGGCTGGGGTCCCGACAGGACCCGGTGATCTGGGGCTTGGGTAAAAACCCGTCCCGGGGACCCGGGCTGGGTCCCGACATGACCCGGTGACCTGGTTCCGGGGTGCCGACCTGACCCGGGGACCTGGGGCTGTAGTGTCGACCGGACTCGGGGACCTGGTCCGGTGTCCGGTCATAACCCGGGGACCTGGGGTCGGGGTGGTCACCAGACCGTTGTACCCAGGCCGTTGAGCCGACATGACCCTGTGACCCGGGGCCTGGGTAAAAATCCAACCCGGGGACCCGGGCATGGGACGTGACATGACCCGACCTGGGTCCGGGGTCCCGACCTGACCCGGTGACCTGGAGCCGGTGTCCCCACGTGACCCGCTGACCTGGGTCCGGGGTCCCCAAGTGACCCGGTGACCTGGGGCCGATGTCCCCACGTGACCCGGTCACCTGGGGCCGGTGTCCCCACGTGACCCGGGGTCCTGGTGCCGGGGTGGTCATCGGAACCTGGGAACCAGGCTGGGTACCAGACATGACCAGGTGACCTGGGTCCGGGGTCCCCACGTGACCCGGGGTCCTGGTGCCGGGGTCCCCACGTGACCCGGGGTCCTGGTGCCGGGGTCCCCACGTGACCCGCTGACCTGGGGCCGGGGTCCCCACGTGACCCGGGGACCTGGGGCTGGTGTCCCCACGTGACCCGCTGACCTGGGTCCGGGGTCCCCATGTGACCCGCTGACCTGGGGCCCGTGTCCCCACGTGACCCGCTGACCTGGGGCCGGGGTCCCCACGTGACCCGGGGTCCTGGTGCCGGGGTCCCCACGTGACCCGCTGACCTGGGGCCGGGGTCCCCACGTGACCCGGGGTCCTGGTGCCGGGGTCCCCACGTGACCCGCTGACCTGGGTCCGGTGTCCCCACGTGACCCGGGGACCTGGGTCCGGTGTCCCCACGTGACCCGCTGACCTGGGGCCGGGGTCCCCACGTGACCCGGGGTCCTGGTGCCGGGGTCCCCACGTGACCCGCTGACCTGGGTCCGGGGTCCCCACATGACCCGGGATCCTGGTGCCGGGGTCCCCACGTGACCCGCTGACCTGGGTCCGGTGTCCCCACGTGACCCGGGGACCTGGGTCCGGTGTCCCCACGTGACCCGGGGTCCTGGTGCCGGAGTCCCCACGTGACCCGCTGACCTGGGTCCGGTGTCCCCACGTGACCCGGGGTCCTGGTGCCGGGGTGGTCATCGGAACCTGGGAATCAGGCTGGGTACCAGACATGACCAGGTGACCTGGGTCCGGGGTCCCCACGTGACCCGGGGTCCTGGTGCCGGGGTCCCCACGTGACCCGGGGTCCTGGTGCCGGGGTGGTCACCGGAACCTGGGAACCAGGCCGGGTGCGCGACATGTCCCGGTGACCCGGGGCCGGGTTAACGACCTGTCCAGGGGACCCGGGCCGGGGACCCGACAGGACCCGGTGATCCTTCGCTGGTGTCCCGATGCAACCCGGGGACCCGGGCCGGGGACCCCACGTGACCCGGGGACCTGGGGCCGGGGATGTCACCCGACACTGGTACCCGGGGCAGCGACCCGATACGACCCGGGGACCTGGGTCCGGGGTCGCGACATGACCCGGTGACCTGAGGCCAGGGTAACCACCTGACCCGGGGACCCGGGCCGGGGACCCGGTATGACTCCGTCTCCCGGGGCCGGGGTGGTCACCTGACACTGGTACCCGGGACAGCGACCCGACATGACCCGGTGACCCGGGGCCGGGATAACGACCTGTCCAGGGGACCTGGGCCGGGGTCCCGACAGGACCCGGTGATCTGGGGCTTGGGTAAAAACCCGTCCCGGGGACCCGGGCTGGGTCCCGACATGACCCGGTGACCTGGTTCCGGGGTGCCGACCTGACCCGGTGACCTGGGGCTGTGGTGTCGACCGGACTCGGGGACCTGGTCCGGTGTCCCGTCATGACCCGGGGACCTGGGGTCGGGGTGGTCACCAGACCGTTGTACCCAGGCCGTTGACCCGACATGACCCTGTGACCCAGGGCCTGGGTAAAAATCCAACCCGGGGACCCGGGCTTGGGACGTGACATGACCCGCTGACCTGGGGCCGGTGTCCCCACGTGACCCGGTGAACTGGGGCCGGTGTCCCCACGTGACCCGCTGACCTGGGGCCGGGGTCCCCACGTGACCTGCTGACCTGGGGCCGGGGTCCCCACGTGACCCGCTGACCTGGGTCCGGTGTCCCCACGTGACCCGGGGTCCTGGTGCCGGGGTCCCCACGTGACCCGCTGACCTGGGTCCAGTGTCCCCACGAGACCCGCTGACATGGGTCCGGGGTCCCCACGTGACCCGCTGACCTGGGTCCGGGGTCCCCACGTGACCCGGTGACCTGGGTCCGGTGTCCCCACGTGACCCGGGGTCCTGCTGCCGGTGTCCCCATGTGACCCGCTGACCTGGGTCCGGGGTCCCCACGTGACCCAGTGACCTGGGTCCGGGGTCCCCACGTGACCCGGTCACCTGGGGCTGGTGTCCCCACGTGACCCGGGGTCCTGGTGCCGGGGTGGTCATCGGAACCTGGGAACCAGGCTGGGTACCAGACATGACCAGGTGACCTGGGTCCGGGGTCCCCACGTGACCCGCTGACCTGGGGCCGGGGTCCCCACGTGACCCGGGGTCCTGGTGCCGGGGTGGTCACCGGAACCTGGGAACCAGGCCGGGTGCGTGACATGTCCCGGTGACCAGGGGCCGGGTTAACGACCTGTCCAGGGGACCCGGGCCGGGGACCCGACAGGACCCGGTGATCCTTCGCTGGTGTCCCGATGCAACCCGGGGACCCGGGCCGGGACCCCACGTGACCCGGGGACCTGGGGCCGGGGATGTCACCCGACACTTGTACCCGGGGCAGCGACCCGATACGACCCGGGGACCTGGGTCCGGGGTCCCGACCTGACCCGGTGACCTGGGGCCAGTGTAACCACCTGACCCGGGGACCCTGGCCGGGGAACCGGTATGACTCCGTCTCCCGGGGCCGGGGTGGTCACCTGACACTGGTACCCGGGACAGCGACCCGACATGACCCGGTGACCCGGGGCCGGGGTAACGACCTGTCCAGGGGACCTGGGCCGGGGTCCCGACAGGACCCGGTGATCTGGGGCTTGGGTAAAAACCCGTCCCGGGGACCCGGGCTGGGTCCCGACATGACCCGGTGACCTGGTTCCGGGGTGCCGACCTGACCCGGGGACCTGGGGCTGTGGTGTCGACCGGACTCGGGGACCTGGTCCGGTGTCCCGTCATGACCCGGGGACCTGGGGTCGGGGTGGTCACCAGACCGTTGTACCCAGGCCGTTGACCCGACATGACCCTGTGACCCGGGGCCTGGGTAAAAATCCAACCCGGGGACCCGGGCATGGGACGTGACATGACCCGACCTGGGTCCGGGGTCCCGACCTGACCCGGTGACCTGGAGCCGGTGTCCCCACGTGACCCGCTGACCTGGGTCCGGGGTCCCCAAGTGACCCGGTGACCTGGGGCCGATGTCCCCACGTGACCCGGTCACCTGGGGCCGGTGTCCCCACGTGACCCGGGGTCCTGGTGCCGGGGTGGTCATCGGAACCTGGGAACCAGGCTGGGTACCAGACATGACCAGGTGACCTGGGTCCGGGGTCCCCACGTGACCCGCTGACCTGGGGCCGGGGTCCCCACGTGACCCGGGGTCCTGGTGCCGGGGTCCCCACGTGACCCGCTGACCTGGGGCCGGGGTCCCCACGTGACCCGGGGACCTGGGGCTGGTGTCCCCACGTGACCCACTGACCTGGGTCCGGGGTCCCCATGTGACCCGCTGACCTGGGGCCCGTGTCCCCACGTGACCCGCTGACCTGGGGCCGGGGTCCCCACGTGACCCGGGGTCCTGGTGCCGGGGTCCCCACGTGACCCGCTGACCTGGGGCCGGGGTCCCCACGTGACCCGGGGTCCTGGTGCCGGGGTCCCCACGTGACCCGCTGACCTGGGTCCGGTGTCCCCACGTGACCCGGGGACCTGGGTCCGGTGTCCCCACGTGACCCGCTGACCTGGGTCCGGTGTCCCCACGTGACCCGCTGACATGGGTCCGGGGTCCCCACGTGACCCGCTGACCTGGGGCCGGTGTCCCCACGTGACCCGCTGACCTGGGGCCGGGGTCCCCACGTGACCCGGGGTCCTGGTGCCGGGGTCCCCACGTGACCCGCTGACCTGGGTCCGGGGTCCCCACATGACCCGGGATCCTGGTGCCGGGGTCCCCACGTGACCCGCTGACCTGGGTCCGGTGTCCCCACGTGACCCGGGGACCTGGGTCCGGTGTCCCCACGTGACCCGGGGTCCTGGTGCCGGAGTCCCCACGTGACCCGCTGACCTGGGTCCGGTGTCCCCACGTGACCCGGGGTCCTGGTGCCGGGGTGGTCATCGGAACCTGGGAATCAGGCTGGGTACCAGACATGACCAGGTGACCTGGGTCCGGGGTCCCCACGTGACCCGGGGTCCTGGTGCCGGGGTCCCCACGTGACCCGGGGTCCTGGTGCCGGGGTGGTCACCGGAACCTGGGAACCAGGCCGGGTGCGCGACATGTCCCGGTGACCCGGGGCCGGGTTAACGACCTGTCCAGGGGACCCGGGCCGGGGACCCGACAGGACCCGGTGATCCTTCGCTGGTGTCCCGATGCAACCCGGGGACCCGGGCCGGGGACCCCACGTGACCCGGGGACCTGGGGCCGGGGATGTCACCCGACACTGGTACCCGGGGCAGCGACCCGATACGACCCGGGGACCTGGGTCCGGGGTCGCGACATGACCCGGTGACCTGAGGCCAGGGTAACCACCTGACCCGGGGACCCGGGCCGGGGACCCGGTATGACTCCGTCTCCCGGGGCCGGGGTGGTCACCTGACACTGGTACCCGGGACAGCGACCCGACATGACCCGGTGACCCGGGGCCGGGATAACGACCTGTCCAGGGGACCTGGGCCGGGGTCCCGACAGGACCCGGTGATCTGGGGCTTGGGTAAAAACCCGTCCCGGGGACCCGGGCTGGGTCCCGACATGACCCGGTGACCTGGTTCCGGGGTGCCGACCTGACCCGGTGACCTGGGGCTGTGGTGTCGACCGGACTCGGGGACCTGGTCCGGTGTCCCGTCATGACCTGGGGACCTGGGGTCGGGGTGGTCACCAGACCGTTGTACCCAGGCCGTTGACCCGACATGACCCTGTGACCCAGGGCCTGGGTAAAAATCCAACCCGGGGACCCGGGCTTGGGACGTGACATGACCCGCTGACCTGGGTCCGGGGTCCCGACCTGACCCGGTGAACTGGGGCCGGTGTCCCCACGTGACCCGCTGACCTGGGTCCGGGGTCGCCACGTGACCCGGTGACCTGGGGCCGGTGTCCCCACATGACCCGCTGACCTGGGTCCGGGGTCCCCACGTGACCCGGTCACCTGGGGCCGGTGTCCCCACGTGACCCGCTGACCTGGGGCCGGTGTCCCCACGTGACCCGGTGAACTGGGGCCGGTGTCCCCACGTGACCCGCTGACCTGGGGCCGGGGACCCCACGTGACCCGGGGACCTGGGGCTGGGGATGTCACCCGACACTGGTACCCGGGGCAGCGACCCGATACGACCCGGGGACCTGGGTCCGGGGTCCCGACCTGACCCGGTGACCTGGGGCCAGGGTAACCACCTGATCCGGGGACCCGGGCCGGGGACCCGGTATGACTCCGTCTCCCGGGGCCGGGGTGGTCACCTGACACTGGTACCCGGGACAGCGACCCGACGTGACCCGGGGCCGGGGTAACGACCTGTCCAGGGGACCTGGGCCGGGGACCCGACAGGACCCGGTGATCTGGGGCTTGGGTAAAAACCCGTCCCGGGGACCCGGGCTGGGTCCCGACATGACCCGGTGACCTGGTTCCGGGGTGCCGACCTGACCCGGTGACCTGGGGCTGTGGTGTCGACCGGACTCGGGGACCTGGTCCGGTGTCCCGTCATGACCCGGTGACCTGGGGCCGGTGTCCCCACGTGACCCGCTGACCTGGGTCCGGGGTCCCGACCTGACCCGGTGACCTGGGGCCAGGGTAACCACCTGACCCGGGGACCCGGGCCGGGGAACCGGTATGACTCCGTCTCCCGGGGCCGGGGTGGTCACCTGACACTGGTACCCGGGACAGCGACCCGACGTGACCCGGGGCAGGGGTAACGACCTGTACAGGGGACGTGGGCCGGGGTCCCGACAGGACCCGGTGATCTGGGGCTTGGGTAAAAACCCGTCCCGGGGACCCGGGCTGGGTCCCGACATGACCCGGTGACCTGGTTCCGGGGTGCCGACCTGACCCGGGGACCTGGGGCTGTGGTGTCGACCGGACTCGGGGACCTGGTCCGGTGTCCCGTCATGACCCGGGGACCTGGGGTCGGGGTGGTCACCAGACCGTTGTACCCAGGCCGTTGAGCCGACATGACCCTGTGACCCGGGGCCTGGGTAAAAATCCAACCCGGGGACCCGGGCATGGGACGTGACATGACCCGCTGACCTGGGTCCGGGGTCCCGACCTGACCCGGTGACCTGGAGCCGGTGTCCCCACGTGACCCGCTGACCTGGGTCCGGGGTCCCCAAGTGACCCGGTGACCTGGGGCCGGTGTCCCCACGTGACCCGGGGTCCTGGTGCCGGGGTGGTCATCGGAACCTGGGAACCAGGCTGGGTACCAGACATGACCAGGTGACCTGGGTCCGGGGTCCCCACGTGACCCGCTGACCTGGGGCCGGTGTCCCCACGTGACCCGCTGACCTGGGGCCGGGAACCCCACGTGACCCGGGGTCCTGGTGCCGGGGTCCCCACTTGACCCGCTGACCTGGGTCCGGGGTCCCCACGTGACCCGGGGTCCTGGTGCCGGGGTCCCCACATGACCCGCTGACCTGGGTCCGGTGTCCCCACGTGACCCGGGGACCTGGGTCCGGTGTCCCCACGTGACCCGCTGACATGGGTCCGGGGTCCCCACGTGACCCGCTGACCTGGGGCCGGTGTCCCCACGTGACCCGCTGACATGGGTCCGGGGTCCCCACGTGACCCGCTGACCTGGGTCCGGGGTCCCCACGTGACCCGGGGACCTGGGTCCGGTGTCCCCACGTGACCCGCTGACTCGGGTCTGGGATCCCCACGTGACCCGGTCACCTGGGGCCGGTGTCCCCACGTGACCCGGGGTCCTGCTGCCGGGGTCACCACGTGACCCGCTGACCTGGGTCCGGGGTCCCCACATGACCCGGTGAACTGGGGCCGGTGTCCCCACGTGACCCGCTGACCTGGGTCCGGTGTCCCCACGTGACCCGGGGTCCTGGTGCCGGGGTGGTCATCGGAACCTGGGAATCAGGCTGGGTACCAGACATGACCAGGTGACCTGGGGCCGGGGTCCCCACGTGACCCGCTGACCTGGGGCCGGTGTCCCCACGTGACCCGGGGTCCTGATGCCGGGGTGGTCACCGGAACCTGGGAACCAGGCCGGGTGCGCGACATGACCCGGTGACCCGGGGCCGGGTTAACGACCTGTCCAGGGGACCCGGGCCGGGGACCCGACAGGACCCGGTGATCCTTCGCTGGTGTCCCGATGCAACCCGGGGACCCGGGCCGGGGACCCCACGTGACCCGGGGACCTGGGGCTGGGGATGTCACCCGACACTGGTACCCGGGGCAGCGACCCGATACGACCCGGGGACCTGGGTCCGGGGTCCCGACCTGACCCGGTGACCTGGGGCCAGGGTAACCACCTGATCCGGGGACCCGGGCCGGGGACCCGGTATGACTCCGTCTCCCGGGGCCGGGGTGGTCACCTGACACTGGTACCCGGGACAGCGACCCGACATGACCCGGTGACCCGGGGCCGGGGTAACGACCTGTCCAGGGGACCTGGGCCGGGGTCCCGACAGGACCCGGTGATCTGGGGCTTGGGTAAAAACCCGTCCCGGGGACCCGTGCTGGGTCCCGACATGACCCGGTGACCTGGTTCCGGTGTCCCCACGTGACCCGCTGACATGGGTCTGGGGTCCGCACGTGACCTGTTGACCTGGGGCAGGTGTCCCCACGTGACCCGCTGACCTGGGGCCGGGGTCCCCACGTGACCCGCTGACCTGGTGTCGGGGTCCCCACGTGACCCGCTGACCTGGGGCCGGGGTCCCCACATGACCCGGGGTCCTGGTGCCGGGGTCCCCACGTGACCCGGGGACCTGGGTCCGGTGTCCCCACGTGACCCGGGGTCCTGGTGCCGGAGTCCCCACGTGACCCGCTGACATGGGTCCGGTGTCCCCACGTGACCCGCTGACCTGGGGCCGGGGTCCCCACCTGACCCGGGGTCCTGGGGCCGGGGTCCCCACGTGACCCGATGACCTGGGTCCGGTGTCCCCACGTGACCCGCTGACATGGGTCCGGTGTCCCCACGTGACCCGGGGACCTGGGTCCGGGGTCCCCACGTGACCCGCTGACTTGGGTCCGGGATCCCCACGTGACCTGGGGACCTGGGTCCGGTGTCCCCACGTGACCCGGGGTCCTGGTGCCGGGGTCCCCACGTGACCCAGGGTCCTGGTGCCGGGGTGGTCACCGGAACCTGGGAACCAGGCCGGGTGCGCGACATGTCCCGGTGACCCGGGGCCGGGTTAACGACCTGTCCAGGGGACCCGGGCCGGGGACCCGACAGGACCCGGTGATCCTTCGCTGGTGTCCCGATGCAACCCAGGGACCCGGGCCGGGGACCCCACGTGACCCGGGGACCTGGGGCTGGGGATGTCACCCGACACTGGTACCCGGGGCAGCGACCCGATACGACCCGGGGACCTGGGTCCGGGGTCGCGACATGACCCGGTGACCTGAGGCCAGGGTAACCACCTGACCTGGGGACCCGGGCCGGGGACCCGGTATGACTCCGTCTCCCGGGGCCGGGGTGGTCACCTGACACTGGTACCCGGGACAGCGACCCGACATGACCCGGTGACCTGGGGCCGGGGTAACGACCTGTCCAGGGGACCTGGGCCGGGGTCCCGACAGGACCCGGTGATATGGGGCTTGGGTAAAAACCCATCCCGGGGACCCGGGCTGGGTCCCGACCTGACCCGGTGACCTGGGGCCAGGGTAACCACCTGATCCGGGGACCCGGGCCGGGGACCCGGTATGACTCCGTCTCCCGGGGCCGGGGTGGTCACCTGACACTGGTACCCGGGACAGCGACCCGACGTGACCCGGGGCCGGGGTAACGACCTGTCCAGGGGACGTGGGCCGGGGACCCGACAGGACCCGGTGATCTGGGGCTTGGGTAAAAACCCGTCCCGGGGACCCGGGCTGGGTCCCGACATGACCCGGTGACCTGGTTCCGGTGTGCCGACCTGACCCGGTGACCTGGGGCTGTGGTGTCGACCGGACTCGGGGACCTGGTCCGGTGTCCCGTCATGACCCGGGGACCTGGGGTCGGGGTGGTCACCAGACCGTTGTACCCAGGCCGTTGAGCCGACATGACCCTGTGACCCGGGGCCTGGGTAAAAATCCAACCCGGGGACCCGGGCATGGGACGTGACATGACCCGACCTGGGTCCGGGGTCCCGACCTGACCCGGTGACCTGGAGCCGGTGTCCCCACGTGACCCGCTGACCTGGGTCCGGGGTCCCCAAGTGACCAGGTGACCTGGGGACGGTGTCCCCACGTGACCCGGTCACCTGGGGCCGGTGTCCCCACGTGACCTGGGGTCCTGGTGCCGGGGTCCCCACGTGACCCGCTGACCTGGGGCCGGGGTCCCCACGTGACCCGGGGTCCTGGTTCCGGGGTCCCCACGTGACCCGGGGTACTGGTGCCGGGGTCCCCACGTGACCCGCTGACCTGGGGCTGGGGTCCCCACGTGACCCGGGGACCTGGGGCTGGTGTCCCCACGTGACCCGCTGACCTGGGGCTGGGGTCCCCACGTGACCCGGGGTCCTAGGGCTGGTGTCCCCACGTGACCCGCTGACCTGGGTCCGGGGTCCCCACGTGACCCGCTGACCTGGGGCCGGGGTCCCCACGTGACCCGGGGTCCTGGTGCCGGGGTCCCCACGTGACCCGCTGACCTGGGGCTGGGGTCCCCACGTGACCCGGGGACCTGGGGCTGGTGTCCCCACGTGACCCGCTGACCTGGGTCCGGGGTCCCCACGTGACCCGCTGACCTGGGGCCGGTGTCCCCACGTGACCCGCTGACCTGGGGCCGGGGTCCCCACGTGACCCGGGGTCCTGGTGCCGGGGTCCCCACGTGACCCGCTGACCTGGGTCCGGGGTCCCCACGTGACCCGGGGTCCTGGTGCCGGGGTCCCCACGTGACCCGCTGACCTGGGTCCGGGGTCCCCACGTGACCCGGGGTCCTGGTGCCGGAGTCCCCACGTGACCCGCTGACCTGGGGCCGGGGTCCCCACGTGACCCGGTCACCTGGGGCCGGGGTCCCCACGTGACCCGCTGACCTGGGGCCGGGGTCCCCACGTGACCCGGGGTCCTGGTGCCGGGGTGGTCACCGGAACCTGGGAACCAGGCCGGGTGCGCGACATGTCCCGGTGACCCGGGGCCGGGTTAACGACCTGTCCAGGGGACCCGGGCCGGGGACCCGGTATGACTCCGTCTCCCGGGGCCGGGGTGGTCACCTGACACTGGTACCCGGGACAGCGACCCAACGTGACCCGGGGCCGGGGTAACGACCTGTCCAGGGGACGTGGGCCGGGGACCCGACAGGACCCGGTGATCTGGGGCTTGGGTAAAAACCCGTCCCGGGGACCCGGGCTGGGTCCCGACATGACCCGGTGACCTGGTTCCGGTGTGCCGACCTGACCCGGTGACCTGGGGCTGTGGTGTCGACCGGACTCGGGGACCTGGTCCGGTGTCCCGTCATGACCCGGGGACCTGGGGTCGGGGTGGTCACCAGACCGTTGTACCCAGGCCGTTGAGCCGACATGACCCTGTGACCCGGGGCCTGGGTAAAAATCCAACCCGGGGACCCGGGCATGGGACGTGACATGACCCGACCTGGGTCCGGGGTCCCGACCTGACCCGGTGACCTGGAGCCGGTGTCCCCACGTGACCCGCTGACCTGGGTCCGGGGTCCCCAAGTGACCAGGTGACCTGGGGAGGGTGTCCCCACGTGACCCGGTCACCTGGGGCCGGTGTCCCCACGTGACCTGGGGTCCTGGTGCCGGGGTCCCCACGTGACCCGCTGACCTGGGGCCGGGGTCCCCACGTGACCCGGGGTCCTGGTTCCGGGGTCCCCACGTGACCCGGGGTACTGGTGCCGGGGTCCCCACGTGACCCGCTGACCTGGGGCTGGGGTCCCCACGTGACCCGGGGACCTGGGGCTGGTGTCCCCACGTGACCCGCTGACCTGGGGCTGGGGTCCCCACGTGACCCGGGGTCCTAGGGCTGGTGTCCCCACGTGACCCGCTGACCTGGGTCCGGGGTCCCCACGTGACCCGCTGACCTGGGGTCGGGGTCCCCACGTGACCCGGGGTCCTGGTGCCGGGGTCCCCACGTGACCCGCTGACCTGGGGCTGGGGTCCCCACGTGACCCGGGGACCTGGGGCTGGTGTCCCCACGTGACCCGCTGACCTGGGTCCGGGGTCCCCACGTGACCCGCTGACCTGGGGCCGGTGTCCCCACGTGACCCGCTGACCTGGGGCCGGGGTCCCCACGTGACCCGGGGTCCTGGTGCCGGGGTCCCCACGTGACCCGCTGACCTGGGTCCGGGGTCCCCACGTGACCCGGGGTCCTGGTGCCGGGGTCCCCACGTGACCCGCTGACCTGGGTCCGGGGTCCCCACGTGACCCGGGGTCCTGGTGCCGGAGTCCCCACGTGACCCGCTGACCTGGGGCCGGGGTCCCCACGTGACCCGGTCACCTGGGGCCGGGGTCCCCACGTGACCCGCTGACCTGGGGCCGGGGTCCCCACGTGACCCGGGGTCCTGGTGCCGGGGTGGTCACCGGAACCTGGGAACCAGGCCGGGTGCGCGACATGTCCCGGTGACCCGGGGCCGGGTTAACGACCTGTCCAGGGGACCCGGGCCGGGGACCCGGTATGACTCCGTCTCCCGGGGCCGGGGTGGTCACCTGACACTGGTACCCGGGACAGCGACCCGACGTGACCCGGGGCCGGGGTAACGACCTGTCCAGGGGACGTGGGCCGGGGACCCGACAGGACCCGGTGATCTGGGGCTTGGGTAAAAACCCGTCCCGGGGACCCGGGCTGGGTCCCGACATGACCCGGTGACCTGGTTCCGGGGTGCCGACCTGACCCGGTGACCTGGGGCTGTGGTGTCGACCGGACTCGGGGACCTGGTCCGGTGTCCCGTCATGACCCGGGGACCTGGGGTCGGGGTGGTCACCAGACCCTTGTACCCAGGCCGTTGACCCGACATGACCCTGTGACCCGGGGCCTGGGTAAAAATCCAACCCGGGGACCCGGGCATGGGACGTGACATGACCCGACCTGGGTCCGGGGTCCCGACCTGACCCGGTGACCTGGAGCCGGTGTCCCCACGTGACCCGCTGACCTGGGTCCGGGGTCCCCAAGTGACCAGGTGACCTGGGGACGGTGTCCCCACGTGACCCGGTCACCTGGGGCCGGTGTCCCCACGTGACCTGGGGTCCTGGTGCCGGGGTCCCCACGTGACCCGCTGACCTGGGGCCGGGGTCCCCACGTGACCCGGGGTCCTGGTTCCGGGGTCCCCACGTGACCCGGGGTACTGGTGCCGGGGTCCCCACGTGACCCGCTGACCTGGGGCTGGGGTCCCCACGTGACCCGGTGACCTGGGGCTGGTGTCCCCACGTGACCCGCTGACCTGGGGCTGGGGTCCCCACGTGACCCGGGGTCCTAGGGCTGGTGTCCCCACGTGACCCGCTGACCTGGGTCCGGGGTCCCCACGTGACCCGCTGACCTGGGGCCGGGGTCCCCACGTGACCCGGGGTCCTGGTGCCGGGGTCCCCACGTGACCCGCTGACCTGGGGCTGGGGTCCCCACGTGACCCGGGGACCTGGGGCTGGTGTCCCCACGTGACCCGCTGACCTGGGTCCGGGGTCCCCACGTGACCCGCTGACCTGGGGCCGGTGTCCCCACGTGACCCGCTGACCTGGGGCCGGGGTCCCCACGTGACCCGGGGTCCTGGTGCCGGGGTCCCCACGTGACCCGCTGACCTGGGTCCGGGGTCCCCACGTGACCCGGGGTCCTGGTGCCGGGGTCCCCACGTGACCCGCTGACCTGGGTCCGGGGTCCCCACGTGACCCGGGGTCCTGGTGCCGGAGTCCCCACGTGACCCGCTGACCTGGGGCCGGGGTCCCCACGTGACCCGGTCACCTGGGGCCGGGGTCCCCACGTGACCCGCTGACCTGGGGCCGGGGTCCCCACGTGACCCGGGGTCCTGGTGCCGGGGTGGTCACCGGAACCTGGGAACCAGGCCGGGTGCGCGACATGTCCCGGTGACCCGGGGCCGGGTTAACGACCTGTCCAGGGGACCCGGGCCGGGGACCCGACAGGACCCGGTGATCCTTCGCTGGTGTCCCGATTCAACCCGGGGACCCGGGCCGGGGACCCCACGTGACCCGGGGACCTGGGGCCGGGGATGTCACCCGACACTGGTACCCGGGGCAGCGACCCGATACGACCCGGGGACCTGGGTCCGGGGTCGCGACATGACCCGGTGACCTGGGGCCAGGGTAACCACCTGATCCGGGGACCCGGGCCGGGGACCCGGTATGACTCCGTCTCCCGGGGCCGGGGTGGTCACCTGACACTGGTACCCGGGACAGCGACTTGACATGACCCGGTGACCCGGGGCCGGGGTAACGACCTGTCCAGGGGACCTGGGCCGGGGACCCGACAGGACCCGGTGATCTGGGGCTTGGGTAAAAACCCGTCCCGGGGACCCGGGCTGGGTCCCGACATGACCCGGTGACCTGGTTCCGGGGTGCCGACCTGACCCGGTGACCTGGGGCTGTGGTGTCGACCGGACTCGGGGACCTGGTCCGGTGTCCCGTCATGACCCGGGGACCTGGGGTCGGGGTGGTCACCAGACCGTTGTACCCAGGCCGTTGACCCGACATGACCCTGTGACCCGGGGCCTGGGTAAAAATCCAACCCGGGGACCCGGGCATGGGACGTGACATGACCCGCTGACCTGGGTCTGGGGTCCCGACCTGACCCGGTGAACTGGGGCCGGTGTCCCCACGTGACCCGCTGACCTGGGTCCGGGGTCCCCACGTGACCCGGTGACCTGGGGCCGGTGTCCCCACGTGACCCGCTGACCTGGGTCCGGGGTCCCCACGTGACCCGGGGACCTGGGGCCGGTGTCCCCACGTGACCCGCTGACCTGGGTCCGGGGTCCCGTCTGACCCGGTCACCTGGGGCAGGTGTCCCCACGTGACCCGGTCACCTGGGGCCGGTGTCCCCACGTGACCCGGGGTCCTGGTGCCGAGGTGGTCATCGGAACCTGGGAACCAGGCTGGGTACCAGACATGACCAGGTGACCTGGGGCCGGGGTCCCCACGTGACCCGCTGACCTGGGGCCGGTGTCCCCACGTGACCCAGGGTCCTGATGCCGGGGTGGTCACCGGAACCTGGGAACCAGGCCGGGTGCGCGACATGACCCGGTGACCCGGGGCCGGGTTAATGACCTGTCCAGGGGACCCGGGCCGGGGACCCGACAGGACCCGGTGATCCTTCGCTGGTGTCCCGATGCAACCCAGGGACCCGGGCCGGGGACCCCACGTGACCCGGGGACCTGGGGCCGAGGATGTCACCCGACACTGGTACCCGGGGCAGCGACCCGATACGACCCGGGGACCTGGGTCCGGGGTCCCGACCTGACCCGGTGACCTGGGGCCAGGGTAACCACCTGATCCGGGGACCCGGGCCGGGGACCCGGTATGACTCCGTCTCCCGGGGCCGGGGTGGTCACCTGACACTGGTACCCGGGACAGCGACTTGACATGACCCGGTGACCCGGGGCCGGGGTAACGACCTGTCCAGGGGACCTGGGCCGGGGTCCCGACAGGACCCGGCGATCTGGGGCTTGGGTAAAAACCCGTCCCGGGGACCCGGGCTGGGTCCCGACATGACCCGGTGACCTGGTTCCGGGGTGCCGACCTGACCCGGTGACCTGGGGCTGTGGTGTCGACCGGACTCGGGGACCTGGTCCGGTGTCCCGTCATGACCCGGTGACCTGGGGCCGGTGTCCCCACGTGACCCGCTGACCTGGGTCCGGGGTCCCGACCTGACCCGGTGACCTGGGGCCAGGGTAACCACCTGACCCGGGGACCCGGGCCGGGGAACCGGTATGACTCCGTCTCCTGGGGCCGGTGTGGTCACCTGACACTGGTACCCGGGACAGCGACCCGACGTGACCCGGGGCAGGGGTAACGACCTGTCCAGGGGACCTGGGCCGGGGTCCCGACAGGACCCGGTGATCTGGGGCTTGGGTAAAAACCCGTCCCGGGGACCCGGGCTGGGTCCCGACATGACCCGGTGACCTGGTTCCGGGGTGCCGACCTGACCCGGGGACCTGGGGCTGTGGTGTCGACCGGACTCGGGGACCTGGTCCGGTGTCCCGTCATGACCCGGGGACCTAGGGTCGGGGTGGTCACCAGACCGTTGTACCCAGGCCGTTGAGCCGACATGACCCTGTGACCCGGGGCCTGGGTAAAAATCCAACCCGGGGACCCGGGCATGGGACGTGACATGACCCGACCTGGGTCCG
This sequence comes from Somateria mollissima, assembly GCA_951411735.1. Taxonomy (NCBI): domain Eukaryota; kingdom Metazoa; phylum Chordata; class Aves; order Anseriformes; family Anatidae; genus Somateria; species Somateria mollissima. Next base: position 245,004 of record CATOCB010000099.1, on the reverse strand, counting down.
GGGTCCCGACCTGACCCGGTGACCTGGAGCCAGTGTCCCCACGTGACCCGCTGACCTGGGTCCGGGGTCCCCAAGTGACCCGGTGACCTGGGGCCGGTGTCCCCACGTGACCCGGGGTCCTGGTGCCGGGGTGGTCATCGGAACCTGGGAACCAGGCTGGGTACCAGACATGACCCGTTGACCTGGGTCCGGGGTCCCCACGTGACCCGCTGACCTGGGGCCGGGGTCCCCACGTGACCCGGGGTCCTGGTGCCGGGGTCCCCACGTGACCCGCTGACCTGGGGCCGGGGTCCCCACGTGACCCGGGGACCTGGGGCTGGTGTCCCCACGTGACCCGCTGACCTGGGGCCGGGGTCCCACGTGACCCGCTGACCTGGGGCCGGGGTCCCCACGTGACCCGGGGTCCTGGTGCCGGGGTCCCCACGTGACCCGCTGACCTGGGTCCGGGGTCCCCACGTGACCCGGGGTCCTGGTGCCGGGGTCCACACGTGACCCGCTGACCTGGGGCCGGGGTCCCCACGTGACCCTGGGACCTGGGTCCGCTATCCCCACGTGACCCGCTGACCTGGGTCCGGGGTCCCCACGTGACCCGGTCACCTGGGTCCGGGGTCCCCACGTGACCCGGGGTCCTGGTGCCGGTGTCCCCACGTGACCCGGGGTCCTGGTGCCGGGGTCCCCACGTGACCCGCTGACCTGGGTCCGGGGTCCCCACATGACCCGGGTTCCTGGTGCCGGGGTCCCCACGTGACCCGGGGACCTGGGTCCGGTGTCCCCACGTGACCCGGGGTCCTGGTGCCGGAGTCCCCACGTGACCCGCTGACCTGGGTCCGGTGTCCCCACGTGACCCGGGGACCTGGGTCCGGTGTCCCCACGTGACCCGGGGTCCTGGTGCCGGGGTCCCCACGTGACCCGCTGACCTGGGTCCGGTGTCCCCACGTGACCCGCTGACATGGGTCCGGGGTCCCCACGTGACCCGCTGACCTGGGTCCGGGCTCCCCACGTGACCCAGGGACCTGGGTCCGGTGTCCCCACGTGACCCGCTGACTTGGGTCCGGGATCCCCACGTGACCCGGTCACCTGGGGCCGGTGTCCCCACGTGACCCGGGGTCCTGCTGCCGGTGTCCCCACGTGACCCGGTGACCTGGGGCCGGGGTCCCCACGTGACCCGCTGACCTGGGGCCGGTGTCCCCACGTGACCCGGGGTCATGGTGCCGGGGTGGTCACCGGAACCTGGGAACCAGGCCGGGTGCGCGACATGTCCCGGTGACCCGGGGCCGGGTTAACGACCTGTCCAGGGGACCCGGGCCGGGGACCCGACAGGACCCGGTGATCCTTCGCTGGTGTCCCGATGCAACCCGGGGACCCGGGCCGGGGACCCCACGTGACCCGGGGACCTGGGGCCGGGGATGTAACCCGACACTGGTACCCGGGGCAGCGACCCGATACGACCCGGGGACCTGGGTCCGGGGTCGCGACATGACCCGGTGACCTGAGGCCAGGGTAACCACCTGACCCGGGGACCCGGGCCGGGGACCCGGTATGACTCCGTCTCCCGGGGCCGGGGTGGTCACCTGACACTGGTACCCGGGACAGCGACCCGACGTGACCCGGTGACCCGGGACCGGGGTAACGACCTGTCCAGGGGACCTGGGCCGGGGTCCCGACAGGACCCGGTGATCTGGGGCTTGGGTAAAAACCCGTCCCGGGGACCTGGGCTGGGTCCCGACATGACCCGGTGACCTGGTTCCGGGGTGCCGACCTGACCCGGGGACCTGGGGTCGGGGTGGTCAGCAGACCGTTGTACCCAGGCCGTTGACCCGACATGACCCTGTGACCCGGGGCCTGGGTAAAAATCCAACCCGGGGACCCGGGCATGGGACGTGACATGACCCGCTGACCTGGGTCCGGGGTCCCGACCTGACCTGGTGACCTGGAGCCGGTGTCCCCACGTGACCCGCTGACCTGGGTCCGGGGTCCCCAAGTGACCCGGTGACCTGGGGCCGGTGTCCCCACGTGACCCGGTCACCTGGGGCCGGTGTCCCCACGTGACCCGGGGTCCTGGTGCCGGGGTGGTCATCGGAACCTGGGAACCAGGCTGGGTACCAGACATGACCCGTTGACCTGGGTCCGGGGTCCCCACGTGACCCGCTGACCTGGGGCCGGGGTCCCCACGTGACCCGGGGTCCTGGTGCCGGGGTCCCCACGTGACCCGCTGACCTGGGGCTGGGGTCCCCACGTGACCCGGGGACCTGGGGCTGGTGTCCCCACGTGACCCGCTGACCTGGGTCCGGGGTCCCCACGTGACCCGGTGACCTGGGGCCGGTGTCCCCACGTGACCCGCTGACCTGGGGCCGGGGTCCCCATGTGACCCGGGGTCCTGGTGCCGGGGTCCCCACGTGACCCGCTGACCTGGGTCCGGTGTCCCCACGTGACCCGGGGACCTGGGTCCGGTGTCCCCACGTGACCCGCTGACCTGGGTCCGGTGTCCCCACGTGACCCGCTGACATGGGTCCGGGGTCCCCACGTGACCCGCTGACCTGGGGCCGGTGTCCCCACGTGACCCGCTGACCTGGGGCCGGGGTCCCCACGTGACCCGGGGTCCTGGTGCCGGGGTCCCCACGTGACCCGCTGACCTGGGTCCGGGGTCCCCACATGACCCGGGGTCCTGGTGCCGGGGTCCCCATGTGACCCGGGGACCTGGGTCCGGTGTCCCCACGTGACCCGCTGACCTGGGTCCGGTGTCCCCACGTGACCCGGGGTCCTGGTGCCGGGGTCCCCACGTGACCCGCTGACCTGGGTCCCGGGTCCCCACGTGACCCGGGGTCCTGGTGCCGGAGTCCCCACGTGACCCGCTGACCTGGGTCCGGTGTCCCCACGTGACCCGCTGACCTGGGTCCGGTGTCCCCACGTGACCCGGGGTCCTGGTGCCGGGGTCCCCACGTGACCCGCTGACCTGGGTCCGGTGTCCCCACGTGACCCGCTAACATGGGTCCGGGGTCCCCACGTGACCCGCTGACCTGGGTCCGGGGTCCCCACGTGACCCGGGGACCTGGGTCCGGTGTCCCCACGTGACCCGCTGACTTGGGTCCGGGATCCCCACGTGACCCGGTCACCTGGGGCCGGTGTCCCCACGTGACCCAGGGTCCTGCTGCCGGGGTCCCCACGTGACCCGCTGACCTGGGTCCGGGGTCCCGACCTGACCCGGTGACCTGGAGCCGGTGTCCCCACGTGACCCGCTGACCTGGGTCCGGGGTCCCCAAGTGACCCGTAGACCTGGGGCCGGTGTCCCCACGTGACCCGGTCACCTGGGGCCGGTGTCCCCACGTGACCCGGGGTCCTGGTGCCGGGGTCCCCACGTGACCCGCTGACCTGGGGCCGGGGTCCCCACGTGACCCGGGGTCCTGGTGCCGGTGTCCCCACGTGACCCGGGGTCCTGGTGCCGGGGTGGTCATCGGAACCTGGGAATCAGGCTGGGTACCAGACATGACCAGGTGACCTGGGGCCGGGGTCCCCACGTGACCCGCTGACCTGGGGCCGGGGTCCCCACGTGACCCGGGGTCCTGGTGCCGGGGTGGTCACCGGAACCTGGGAACCAGGCCGGGTGCGCGACATGTCCCGGTGACCCGGGGCCGGGTTAACGACCTGTCCAGGGGACCCGGGCCGGGGACCCGACAGGACCCGGTGATCCTTCGCTGGTGTCCCGATGCAACCCGGGGACCCGGGCCGGGACACCACGTGACCCGGGGACCTGGGGCCGGGGATGTCACCCGACACTGGTACCCGGGGCAGCGACCCGATACGACCCGGGGACCTGGGTCCGGGGTCCCGACCTGACCCGGTGACCTGGGGCCAGGGTAACCACCTGACCCGGGGACCCGGGCCGGGGACCCGGTATGACTCCGTCTCCCGGGGCCGGGGTGGTCACCTGACACTGGTACCCGGGACAGCGACCCGACATGACCCGGTGACCCGGGGCCGGGGTAACGACCTGTCCAGGGGACCTGGGCCGGGGTCCCGACAGGACCCGGTGATCTGGGGCTTGGGTAAAAACCCGTCCCGGGGACCCGGGCTGGGTCCCGACATGACCCGGTGACCTGGTTCCGGGGTGCCGACCTGACCCGGGGACCTGGGGCTGTGGTGTCGACTGGACTCGGGGACCTGGTCCGGTGTCCCGTCATGACCCGGGGACCTGGGGTCGGGGTGGTCACCAGACCGTTGTACCCAGGCCGTTGAGCCGACATGACCCTGTGACCCGGGGCCTGGGTAAAAATCCAACCCGGGGACCCGGGCATGGGACGTGACATGACCCGACCTGGGTCCGGGGTCCCGACCTGACCCTCTGACCTGGGTCCGGGGTCCCCACGTGACCCGCTGACCTGGGTCCGGTGTCCCCACGTGACCCGGGGACCTGGGTCCGGTGTCCCCACGTGACCCGGTCACATGGGTCCGGGGTCCCCACGTGACCCGCTGACCTGGGGCCGGTGTCCCCACGTGACCCGCTGACCTGGGGCCGGGGTCCCCACGTGACCCGGGGTCGTGGTGCCGGTGTCACCACGTGACCGGCTGACCTGGTGCCGGGGTCCCCACGTGACTCGGGGTCCTGGGTCCGGGGTCCCCACGTGACCCGCTGACCTGGGGCCGGTGTCCCCACGTGACCCGCTGACCTGGGGCCGGTGTCCCCACGTGACCCGCTGACCTGGGTCCGGGGTCCCCACGTGACCCGGTGACCTGGGGCCGGTGTCCCCACGTGACCCGCTGACCTGGGGCCGGGGTCCCCACGTGACCCGCTGACCTGGGGCCGGGGTCCCCACGTGACCCGGGGACCTGCTGCCGGGGTGGTCATCGGAACCTGGGAACCAGGCTGGGTACCAGACATGACCAGGTGACCTGGGTCCGGGGTCCCCACGTGACCCGGGGACCTGGGTCCGGTGTCCCCACGTGACCCGGGGTCCTGGTGCCGGGGTCCCCACGTGACCCGCTGACCTGGGTCCGGTGTCCCCACGTGACCCGCTGACATGGGTCCGGGGTCCCCACGTGACCCGCTGACCTGGGGCCGGTGTCCCCACGTGACCCGCTGACCTGGGTCCGGGGTCCCCACGTGACCCGGGGTCGTGGTGCCGGTGTCCCCACGTGACCCGCTGACCTGGGTCCGGGGTCCCCACGTGACCCGGGGTCCTGGTGCCGGGGTCCCCACGTGACCCGCTGACCTGGGTCCGGTGTCCCCACGTGACCCGGGGACCTGGGTCCGGTGTCCCCACGTGACCCGGGGTCCTGGTGCCGGGGTCCCCACGTGACCCGCTGACCTGGGTCCGGTGTCACCACGTGACCCGCTGACCTGGGTCCGGTGTCCCCACGTGACCCGGGGTCCTGGTGCCGGGGTACCCACGTGACCCGCTGACCTGGGGCCGGTGTCCCCACGTGACCCGCTGACATGGGTCCGGGGTCCCCACGTGACCCGGGGACCTGGGTCCGGTGTCCCCACGTGACCCGCTGACTTGGGTCCGGGATCCCCACGTGACCCGGTCACCTGGGGCCGGTGTCCCCACGTGACCCGGTCACCTGGGGCCGGTGTCCCCACGTGACCCGGTGACCTGGGGCCGGTGTCCCCACGTGACCCGGGGTCCTGGTGCCGGGGTGGTCATCGGAACCTGGGAACCAGGCTGGGTACCAGACATGACCAGGTGACCTGGGTCCGGGGTCCCCACGTGACCCGCTGACCTGGGGCCGGGGTCCCCACGTGACCCGGGGTCCTGGTGCCGGAGTCCCCACGTGACCCGCTGACATGGGGCCGGGGTCCCCACGTGACCCGGGGACCTGGGGCTGGTGTCCCCACGTGACCCGCTGACCTGGGTCCGGGGTCCCCACGTGACCCGCTGACCTGGGGCCGGTGTCCCCACGTGACCCGCTGACCTGGGGCCGGGGTCCCCACGTGACCCGCTGACCTGGGGCCGGTGTCCCCACGTGACCCAGGGTCCTGATGCCGGGGTGGTCACCGGAACCTGGGAACCAGGCCGGGTGCGCGACATGACCCGGTGACCCGGGGCCGGGTTAACGACCTGTCCAGGGGACCCGGGCCGGGGACCCGACAGGACCCGGTGATCCTTCGCTGGTGTCCCGATGCAACCCGGGGACCCGGGCCGGGGACCCCACGTGACCCGGGGACCTGGGGCTGGGGATGTCACCCGACACTGGTACCCGGGGCAGCGACCCGATACGACCCGGGGACCTGGGTCCGGGGTCCCGACCTGACCCGGTGACCTGGGGCCAGGGTAACCACCTGATCCGGGGACCCGGGCCGGGGACCCGGTATGACTCCGTCTCCCGGGGCCGGGGTGGTCACCTGACACTGGTACACGGGACAGCGACTTGACATGACCCGGTGACCCGGGGCCGGGGTAATGACCTGTCCAGGGGACCTGGGCCGGGGACCCGACAGGACCCGGTGATCTGGGGCTTGGGTAAAAACCCGTCCCGGGGACCCGGGCTGGGTCCCGACATGACCCGGTGACCTGGTTCCGGGGTGCCGACGTGACCCGGTGACCTGGGGCTGTGGTGTCGACCGGACTCGGGGACCTGGTCCGGTGTCCCGTCATGACCCGGTGACCTGGGGCCGGTGTCCCCACGTGACCCGCTGACCTGGGTCCGGGGTCCCGACCTGACCCGGTGACCTGGGGCCAGGGTAACCACCTGACCCGGGGACCCGGGCCGGGGAACCGGTATGACTCCGTCTCCCGGGGCCGGGGTGGTCACCTGACACTGGTACCCGGGACAGCGACTTGACATGACCCGGTGACCCGGGGCCGGGGTAACGACCTGTCCAGGGGACCTGGGCCGGGGACCCGACAGGACCCGGTGATCTGGGGCTTCAGTAAAAACCCGTCCCGGGGACCCGGGCTGGGTCCCGACATGACCCGGTGACCTGGTTCTTGGGTGCCGACCTGACCCAGGGACCTGGGGCTGTGGTGTCGACCGGACTCGGGGACCTGGTCCGGTGTCCCGTCATGACCCGGTGACCTGGGGCCGGTGTCCCCACGTGACCCGCTGACCTGGGTCCGGGGTCCCGACCTGACCCGGTGACCTGGGGCCAGGGTAACCACCTGACCCGGGGACCCGGGCCGGGGAACCGGTATGACTCCGTCTCCCGGGGCCGGGGTGGTCACCTGACACTGGTACCCGGGACAGCGACCCGACGTGACCCGGTGACCCGGGGCCGGGGTAACGACCTGTCCAGGGGACCTGGGCCGGGGTCCCGACAGGACCCGGTGATCTGGGGCTTGGGTAAAAACCCGTCCCGGGGACCCGGGCTGGGTCCCGACATGACCCGGTGACCTGGTTCCGGGGTGCCGACCTGACCCGGGGACCTGGGGCTGTGGTGTCGACCGGACTCAGGGACCTGGTCCGGTGTCCCGTCATGACCCGGGGACCTGGGGTCGGGGTGGTCACCAGACCCTTGTACCCAGGCCGTTGACCCGACATGACCCTGTGACCCGGGGCCTGGGTAAAAATCCAACCCGGGGACCCGGGCATGGGACGTGACATGACCCGCTGACCTGGGTCCGGGGACCCGACCTGACCCGGTGAACTGGGGCCGGTGTCCCCACGTGACCCGCTGACCTGGGTCCGGGGTCCCCACGTGACCCGGTGACCTGGGGCCGGTGTCCCCACGTGACCCGCTGACCTGGGTCCGGGGTCCCCTCTGACCCGGTCACCTGGGGCCGGTGTCCCCACGTGACCCGGGGTCCTGGTGCCGGGGTGGTCATCGGAACCTGGGAACCAGGCTGGGTACCAGACATGACCAGGTGACCTGGGGCCGGGGTCCCCACGTGACCCGCTGACCTGGGGCCGGTGTCCCCACGTGACCCAGGGTCCTGATGCCGGGGTGGTCACCGGAACCTGGGAACCAGGCCGGGTGCGCGACATGACCCGGTGACCCGGGGCCGGGTTAACGACCTGTCCAGGGGACCCGGGCCGGGGACCCGACAGGACCCGGTGATCCTTCGCTGGTGTCCCGATGCAACCCGGGGACCCGGGCCGGGGACCCCACGTGACCCGGGGACCTGGGGCTGGGGATGTCACCCGACACTGGTACCCGGGGCAGCGACCCGATACGACCCGGGGACCTGGGTCCGGGGTCCCGACCTGACCCGGTGACCTGGGGCCAGGGTAACCACCTGATCCGGGGACCCGGGCCGGGGACCCGGTATGACTCCGTCTCCCGGGGCCGGGGTGGTCACCTGACACTGGTACCCGGGACAGCGACCCGACGTGACCCGGGGCCGGGGTAACGACCTGTCCAGGGGACCTGGGCCGGGGACCCGACAGGACCCGGTGATCTGGGGCTTGGGTAAAAACCCGTCCCGGGGACCCGGGCTGGGTCCCGACATGACCCGGTGACCTGGTTCCGGGGTGCCGACCTGACCCGGTGACCTGGGGCTGTGGTGTCGACCGGACTCGGGGACCTGGTCCGGTGTCCCGTCATGACCTGGTGACCTGGGGCCGGTGTCCCCACGTGACCCGCTGACCTGGGTCCGGGGTCCCGACCTGACCCGGTGACCTGGGGCCAGGGTAACCACCTGACCCGGGGACCCGGGCCGGGGAACCGGTATGACTCCGTCTCCCGGGGCCGGGGTGGTCACCTGACACTGGTACCCGGGACAGCGACCCGACGTGACCCGGTGACCCGGGGCCGGGGTAACGACCTGTCCAGGGGACCTGGGCCGGGGTCCCGACAGGACCCGGTGATCTGGGGCTTGGGTAAAAACCCGTCCCGGGGAGCCGGGCTGGGTCCCGACATGACCCGGTGACCTGGTTCCGGGGTGCCGACCTGACCCGGGGACCTGGGGCTGTGGTGTCGACCGGACTCGGGGACCTGGTTCGGTGTCCCGTCATGACCCGGGGACCTGGGGTCGGGGTGGTCACCAGACCGTTGTACCCAGGCCGTTGAGCCGACATGACCCTGTGACCCGGGGCCTGGGTAAAAATCCAACCCGGGGACCCGGGCATGGGACGTGACATGACCCGACCTGGGTCCGGGGTCGCGACCTGACCCGGTGACCTGGAGCCGGTGTCCCCACGTGACCCGCTGACCTGGGTCCGGGGTCCCCACGTGACCCAGTCACCTGGTGCCGGTGTCCCCACGTGACCCGGGGACCTGGGGCCGGTGTCCCCACGTGACCCGGGGTCCTGGTGCCGGGGTGGTCATCGGAACCTGGGAACCAGGCTGGGTACCAGACATGACCAGGTGACCTGGGTCCGGTGTCCCCACGTGACCCGCTGACCTGGGGCCGGGGTCCCCACGTGACCCGGGGACCTGGGGCTGGTGTCCCCACGTGACCCGCTGACCTGGGTCCAGTGTCCCCACGTGACCCGGGGACCTGGGGCCGGTGTCCCAACGTGACCCGCTGACCTGGGGCCGGGGTCCCCACGTGACCCGGGGTCCTGGGGCCGGTGTCCCCACGTGACCCGCTGACCTGGGTCCGGGGTCCCGACCTGAACCGGTGAACTGGGGCCGGTGTCCCCACGTGACCCGCTGACCTGGGTCCGGGGTCCCCACGTGACCCGGTGACCTGGGGCCGGTGTCCCCACGTGACCCGCTGACCTGGGTCCGGGGTCCCCACGTGACCCGGTCACCTGGGGCCGGTGTCCCCACGTGACCCGGGGTCCTGGTGCCGGGGTGGTCATCGGAACCTGGGAACCAGGCTGGGTACCAGACATGACCAGGTGACCTGGGGCCGGGGTCCCCACGTGACCCGCTGACCTGGGGCCGGTGTCCCCACGTGACCCAGGGTCCTGATGCCGGGGTGGTCACCGGAACCTGGGAACCAGGCCGGGTGCGCGACATGACCCGGTGACCCGGGGCCGGGTTAACGACCTGTCCAGGGGACCCGGGCCGGGGACCCGACAGGACCCGGTGATCCTTCGCTGGTGTCCCGATGCAACCCGGGGACCCGGGCCGGGGACCCCACGTGACCCGGGGACCTGGGGCTGGGGATGTCACCCGACACTGGTACCCGGGGCAGCGACCCGATACGACCCGGGGACCTGGGTCCGGGGTCCCGACCTGACCCGGTGACCTGGGGCCAGGGTAACCACCTGATCCGGGGACCCGGGCCGGGGACCCGGTATGACTCCGTCTCCCGGGGCCGGGGTGGTCACCTGACACTGGTACCCGGGACAGCGACCCGACGTGACCCGGGGCCGGGGTAACGACCTGTCCAGGGGACCTGGGCCGGGGACCCGACAGGACCCGGTGATCTGGGGCTTGGGTAAAAACCCGTCCCGGGGACCCGGGCTGGGTCCCGACATGACCCGGTGACCTGGTTCCGGGGTGCCGACCTGACCCAGTGACCTGGGGCTGTGGTGTCGACCGGACTCGGGGACCTGGTCCGGTGTCCCGTCATGACCCGGTGACCTGGGGCCGGTGTCCCCACGTGACCCGCTGACCTGGGTCCGGGGTCCCGACCTGACCCGGTGACCTGGGGCCAGGGTAACCACCTGATCCGGGGACCCGGGCCGGGGAACCGGTATGACTCCGTCTCCCGGGGCCGGGGTGGTCACCTGACACTGGTACCCGGGACAGCGACCCGACGTGACCCGGGGCAGGGGTAACGACCTGTACAGGGGACGTGGGCCGGGGTCCCGACAGGACCCGGTGATCTGGGGCTTGGGTAAAAACCCGTCCCGGGGAGCCGGGCTGGGTCCCGACATGACCCGGTGACCTGGTTCCGGGGTGCCGACGTGACCCGGGGACCTGGGGCTGTGGTGTCGACCGGACTCGGGGACCTGGTCCGGTGTCCCGTCATGACCCGGGGACCTGGGGTCGGGGTGGTCACCAGACCGTTGTACCCAGGCCGTTGAGCCGACATGACCCTGTGACCCGGGGCCTGGGTAAAAATCCAACCTGGGGACCCGGGCATGGGACGTGACATGACCCGACCTGGGTCCGGGGTCCCGACCTGACCCGGTGACCTGGAGCCGGTGTCCCCATGTGACCCGCTGACCTGGGTCTGGGGTCCCCAAGTGACCCGGTGACCTGGGGACGGTGTCCCCACGTGACCCGGTCACCTGGGGCCGGTGTCCCCACGTGACCCGGGGTCCTGGTGCCGGGGTGGTCATCGGAACCTGGGAATCAGGCTGGGTACCAGACATGACCAGGTGACCTGGGGCCGGGGTCCCCACGTGACCCGCTGACCTGGGGCCGGGGTCCCCACGTGACCCGGGGTCCTGGTGCCGGGGTGGTCACCGGAACCTGGGAACCAGGCCGGGTGCGCGACATGTCCCGGCGACCCGGGGCCGGGTTAACGACCTGTCCAGGGGACCCGGGCCGGGGACCCGACAGGACCCGGTGATCCTTCGCTGGTGTCCCGATGCAACCCGGGGACCCGGGCCGGGGACCCCACGTGACCCGGGGACCTGGGGCCGGGGATGTCACCCGACACTGGTACCCGGGGCAGCGACCCGATACGACCCGGGGACCTGGGTCCGGGGTCGCGACATGACCCGGTGACCTGAGGCCAGGGTAACCACCTGACCCGGGGACCCGGGCCGGGGACCCGGTATGACTCCGTCTCCCGGGGCCGGGGTGGTCACCTGACACTGGTACCCGGGACAGCGACCCGACATGACCCGGTGACCTGGGGCCGGGGTAACGACCTGTCCAGGGGACCTGGGCCGGGGTCCCGACAGGACCCGGTGATCTGGGGCTTGGGTAAAAACCCGTCCCGGGGACCCGGGCTGGGTCCCGACATGACCCGGTGACCTGGTTCCGGGGTGCCGACCTGACCCGGGGACCTGGGGCTGTGGTGTCGACCGGACTCGGGGACCTGGTCCGGTGTCCCGTCATGACCCGGGGACCTGGGGTCGGGGTGGTCACCAGACCGTTGTACCCAGGCCGTTGAGCCGACATGACCCTGTGACCCGGGGCCTGGGTAAAAATCCAACCCGGGGACCCGGGCATGGGACGTGACATGACCCGACCTGGGTCCGGGGTCCCGACCTGACCCGGTGACCTGGAGCCGGTGTTCCCACGTGACCCGCTGACCTGGGTCCGGGGTCCCCAAGTGACCCGGTGACCTGGGGCCGGTGTCCCCACGTGACCCGGTCACCTGGGGCCGGTGTCCCCACGTGACCCGGGGTCCTGGTGCCGGGGTGGTCATCGGAACCTGGGAACCAGGCTGGGTACCAGACATGACCAGGTGACCTGGGTCCGGGGTCCCCACGTGACCCGGGGTCCTGGTGCCGGGGTCCCCACGTGACCCGCTGACCTGGGTCCGGTGTCCCCACGTGACCCGCTGACCTGGGTCCGGTGTCCCCACGTGACCCGCTGACCTGGGTCCGGGGTCCCCACATGACCCGGTCACCTGGGGCCGGTGTCCCCACGTGACCCGGTCACCTGGGGCCGGTGTCCCCACGTGACCCGGGGTCCTGGTGCCAGGGTGGTCATCGGAACCTGGGAATCAGGCTGGGTACCAGACATGACCAGGTGACCTGGGGCCGGGGTCCCCACGTGACCCGCTGACCTGGGGCCGGTGTCCCCACGTGACCCAGGGTCCTGATGCCGGGGTGGTCACCGGAACCTGGGAACCAGGCCGGGTGCGCGACATGACCCGGTGACCCGGGGCCGGGTTAACGACCTGTCCAGGGGACCCGGGCCGGGGACCCGACAGGACCCGGTGATCCTTCGCTGGTGTCCCGATGCAACCCGGGGACCCGGGCCGGGGACCCCACGTGACCCGGGGACCTGGGGCTGGGGATGTCACCCGACACTGGTACCCGGGGCAGCGACCCGATACGACCCGGGGACCTGGGTCCGGGGTCCCGACCTGACCCGGTGACCTGGGGCCAGGGTAACCACCTGATCCGGGGACCCGGGCCGGGGACCCGGTATGACTCCGTCTCCCGGGGCCGGGGTGGTCACCTGACACTGGTACCCGGGACAGCGACCCGACGTGACCCGGGGCCGGGGTAACGACCTGTCCAGGGGACCTGGGCCGGGGACCCGACAGGACCCGGTGATCTGGGGCTTGGGTAAAAACCCGTCCCGGGGACCCGGGCTGGGTCCCGACATGACCCGGTGACCTGGTTCCGGGGTGCCGACCTGACCCGGTGACCTGGGGCTGTGGTGTCGACCGGACTCGGGGACCTGGTCCGGTGTCCCGTCATGATCCGGGGACCTGGGGTCGGGGTGGTCACCAGACCGTTGTACCCAGGCCGTTGACCCGACATGACCCTGTGACCCGGGGCCTGGGTAAAAATCCAACCCGGGGACCCGGGCATGGGACGTGACATGACCCGACCTGGGTCCGGGGTCCCGACCTGACCCGGTGACCTGGAGCCGGTGTCCCCACGTGACCCGCTGACCTGGGTCCGGGGTCCCCAAGTGACCCGGTGACCTGGGGCCGGTGTCCCCACGTGACCCGGTCACCTGGGGCCAGTGTCCCCACGTGACCCGGGGTCCTGGTGCCGGGGTGGTCATCGGAACCTGGGAAACAGGCTGGGTACCAGACATGACCAGGTGACCTGGGTCCGGGGTCCCCACGTGACCCGGGGTCCTGGTGCCGGGGTCCCCACGTGACCCGCTGACCTGGGTCCGGTGTCCCCACGTGACCCGCTGACCTGGGTCCGGTGTCCCCACGTGACCCGCTGACCTGGGTCCAGTGTCCCCACGTGACCCGCTGACATGGGTCCGGGGTCCCCACGTGACCCGCTGACCTGGGGCCGGTGTCCCCACGTGACCCGCTGACCTGGGGCCGGGGTCCCCACGTGACCCGGGGTCCTGGTGCCGGGGTCCCCACGTGACCCGCTGACCTGGGTCCGGGGTCCCCACATGACCCGGGGTCCTGGTGCCGGGGTCCCCACGTGACCCGGGGACCTGGGTCCGGTGTCCCCACGTGACCCGGGGACCTGGTGCCGGAGTCCCCACGTGACCCGCTGACCTGGGTCCGGTGTCCCCACGTGACCCGCTGACCTGGGTCCGGTGTCCCCACGTGACCCGGGGTCCTGGTGCCGGGGTCCCCACGTGACCCGCTGACCTGGGTCCGGTGTCCCCACGTGACCCGCTGACATGGGTCCGGGGTCCCCACGTGACCCGCTGACCTGGGTCCGGGGTCCCCACGTGACCCGGGGACCTGGGTCCGGTGTCCCCACGTGACCCGCTGACTTGGGTCCGGGATCCCCACGTGACCCGGTCACCTGGGGCCGGTGTCCCCACGTGACCCGGGGTCCTGCTGCCGGGGTCCCCACGTGACCCGCTGACCTGGGTCCGGGGTCCCCACGTGACCCGGGGTCCTGCTGCCGGTGTCCCCACGTGACCCGCTGACCTGGGTCCGGGGTCCCCACGTGACCCGGTGACCTGGGGCCGGTGTCCCCACGTGACCCGGGGTCCTGGTGCCGGGGTGGTCACCGGAACCTGGGAACCAGGCCGGGTGCGCGACATGTCCCGGTGACCCGGGGCCGGGTTAACGACCTGTCCAGGGGACCCGGGCCGGGGACCCGACAGGACCCGGTGATCCTTCGCTGGTGTCCCGATGCAACCCGGGGACCCGGGCCGGGGACCCCACGTGACCCGGGGACCTGGGGCCGGGGATGTCACCCGACACTGGTACCCGGGGCAGCGACCCGATACGACCCGGTGACCTGGGGCCGGGGTAACGACCTGTCCAGGGGACCTGGGCCGGGGTCCCGACAGGACCCGGTGATCTGGGGCTTGGGTAAAAACCCGTCCCGGGGACCCGGGCTGGGTCCCGACATGACCCGGTGACCTGGTTCCGGGGTGCCGACCTGACCCGGGGACCTGGGGCTGTGGTGTCGACCGGACTCGGGGACCTGGTCCGGTGTCCCGTCATGACCCGGGGACCTGGGGTCGGGGTGGTCACCAGACCGTTGTACCCAGGCCGTTGACCCGACATGACCCTGTGACCCGGGGCCTGGGTAAAAATCCAACCCGGGGACCCGGGCATGGGACGTGACATGACCCGCTGACCTGGGTCCGGGGTCCCGACCTGACCCGGTGAACTGGGGCCGGTGTCCCCACGTGACCCGCTGACCTGGGTCCGGGGTCCCCACGTGACCCGGTGACCTGGGGCCGGTGTCCCCACGTGACCCGCTGACCTGGGTCCGGGGTCCCCACATGACCCGGTCACCTGGGGCCGGTGTCCCCACGTGACCCGGTCACCTGGGGCCGGTGTCCCCACGTGACCCGGGGTCCTGGTGCCGGGGTGGTCATCGGAACCTGGGAATCAGGCTGGGTACCAGACATGACCAGGTGACCTGGGGCCGGGGTCCCCACGTGACCCGCTGACCTGGGGCCGGTGTCCCCACGTGACCCAGGGTCCTGATGCCGGGGTGGTCACCGGAACCTGGGAACCAGGCCGGGTGCGCGACATGACCCGGTGACCCGGGGCCGGGTTAACGACCTGTCCAGGGGACCCGGGCCGGGGACCCGACAGGACCCGGTGATCCTTCGCTGGTGTCCCGATGCAACCCGGGGACCCGGGCCGGGGACCCCACGTGACCCGGGGACCTGGGGCTGGGGATGTCACCCGACACTGGTACCCGGGGCAGCGACCCGATACGACCCGGGGACCTGGGTCCGGGGTCCCGACCTGACCCGGTGACCTGGGGCCAGGGTAACCACCTGACCCGGGGACCCGGGCCGCGGAACCGGTATGACTCCGTCTCCCGGGGCCGGGGTGGTCACCTGACACTGGTACCCGGGACAGCGACCCGACGTGACCCGGGGCAGGGGTAACGACCTGTACAGGGGACCTGGGCCGGGGTCCCGACAGGACCCGGCGATCTGGGGCTTGGGTAAAAACCCGTCCCGGGGACCCGGGCTGGGTCCCGACATGACCCGGTGACCTGGTTCCGGGGTGCCGACCTGACCCGGGGACCTGGGGCTGTGGTGTCGACCGCACTCGGGGACTTGGTCCGGTGTCCCGTCATGACCCGGGGACCTGGGGTCGGGGTGGTCACCAGACCGTTGTACCCAGGCCGTTGAGCCGACATGACCCTGTGACCCGGGGCCTGGGTAAAAATCCAACCCGGGGACCCGGGCATGGGACGTGACATGACCCGACCTGGGTCCGGGGTCCCGACCTGACCCGGTGACCTGGAGCCGGTGTCCCCACGTGACCCGCTGACTTGGGTCCGGGGTCCCCAAGTGACCCGGTGACCTGGGGCCGGTGTCCCCACGTGACCCGGTCACCTGGGGCCGGTGTCCCCACGTGACCCGGGGTCCTGGTGCCGGGGTGGTCATCGGAACCTGGGAACCAGGCTGGGTACCAGACATGACCAGGTGACCTGGGTCCGGGGTCCCCACGTGACCCGCTGACCTGGGGCCGGGGTCCCCACGTGACCCGGGGTCCTGGTGCCGGGGTCCCCACGTGACCCGCTGACCTGGGGCCGGGGTCCCCACGTGACCCGGGGACCTGGGGCTGGTGTCCCCACGTGACCCGCTGACCTGGGTCCGGGGTCCCCACGTGACCCGCTGACCTGGGGCCGGTGTCCTCACGTGACCCGCTGACCTGGGGCCGGGGTCCCCACGTGACCCGGGGTCCTGGTGCCGGGGTCCCCACGTGACCCGCTGACCTGGGTCCGGTGTCCCCACGTGACCCGGGGTCCTGGGTCCGGGGTCCCCACGTGACCCGCTGACCTGGGTCCGGTGTCCCCACGTGACCCGGGGACCTGGGTCCGGTGTCCCCACGTGACCCGCTGACCTGGGTCCGGTGTCCCCACGTGACCCGCTGACATTGGTCCGGGGTCCCCACGTGACCCGCTGACCTGGGTCCGGTGTCCCCACGTGACCCGGGGTCCTGGTGCCGGGGTCCCCACGTGACCCGCTGACCTGGGTCCAGTGTCCCCACGTGACCCGCTGACATGGGTCCGGGGTCCCCACGTGACCCGGTGACCTGGGGCCGGTGTCCCCACGTGACCCGGGGTCCTGCTGCCGGGGTCCCCACGTGACCCGCTGACCTGGGTCCGGGGTCCCCACGTGACCCGGGGACCTGGGTCCGGTGTCCCCACGTGACCCGCTGACTTGGGTCCGGGATCCCCACGTGACCCAGTGACCTGGGGCCGGTGTCCCCACGTGACCCGGGGTCCTGCTGCCGGGGTCCCCACGTGACCCGCTGACCTGGGTCCGGGGTCCCCACGTGACCCGGGGTCCTGCTGCAGGTGTCCCCACGTGACCCGGTCACCTGGGGCCGGTGTCCCCACGTGACCCGTGGTCCTGGTGCCGGGGTGGTCATCGGAACCTGGGAACCAGGCTGGGTACCAGACATGACCAGGTGACCTGGGGCCGGGGTCCCCACGTGACCCGCTGACCTGGGGCCGGTGTCCCCACGTGACCCAGGGTCCTGATGCCGGGGTGGTCACCGGAACCTGGGAACCAGGCCGGGTGCGCGACATGACCCGGTGACCCGGGGCCGGGTTAACGACCTGTCCAGGGGACCCGGGCCGGGGACCCGACAGGACCCGGGGACCTGGGGCTGGGGATGTCACCCGACACTGGTACCCGGGGCAGCGACCCGATACGACCCGGGGACCTGGGTCCGGGGTCCCGACCTGACCCGGTGACCTGGGGCCAGGGTAACCACCTGATCCGGGGACCCGGGCCGGGGACCCGGTATAACTCCGTCTCCCGGGGCCGGGGTGGTCACCTGACACTGGTACCCGGGACAGCGACTTGACATGACCCGGTGACCCGGGGCCGGGGTAACGACCTGTCCAGGGGACGTGGGCCGGGGACCCGACAGGACCCGGTGATCTGGGGCTTGGGTAAAAACCCGTCCCGGGGACCCGGGCTGGGTCCCGACATGACCCGGTGACCTGGTTCCGGGGTGCCGACCTGACCCGGGGACCTGGGGCTGTGGTGTCGACCGGACTCGGGGACCTGGTCCGGTGTTCCGTCATGACCCGGTGACCTGGGGCCGGTGTCCCCACGTGACCCACTGACCTGGGTCCGGGGTCCCGACCTGACCCGGTGACCTGGGGCCAGGGTAACCACCTGACCCGGGGACCCGGGCCGGGGACCCGGTATGACTCCGTCTCCCGGGGCCGGGGTGGTCACCTGACACTAGTACCCGGGACAGCGACCCGACGTGACCCGGTGACCCGGGGCCGGGGTAACGACCTGTCCAGGGGACCTGGGCCGGGGTCCCGACAGGACCCGGTGATCTGGGGCTTGGGTAAAAACCCGTCCCGGGGACCCGGGCTGGGTCCCGACATGACCCGGTGACCTGGTTCCGGGGTGCCGACCTGACCCGGGGACCTGGGGCTGTGGTGTCGACCGGACTCGGGGACCTGGTCCGGTGTCCCGTCATGACCCGGGGACCTGGGGTCGGGGTGGTCACCAGACCGTTGTACCCAGGCCGTTGAGCCGACATGACCCTGTGACCCGGGGCCTGGGTAAAAATCCAACCCGGGGACCCGGGCATGGGACGTGACATGACCCGACCTGGGTCCGGGGTCCCGACCTGACCCGGTGACCTGGAGCCGGTGTCCCCACGTGACCCGCTGACCTGGGTCCGGGGTCCCCACGTGACCCGGTCACCTGGTGCCGGTGTCCCCACGTGACCCGGTCACCTGGGGCCGGTGTCCCCACGTGACCCGGGGTCCTGGTGCCGGGGTGGTCATCGGAACCTGGGAACCAGGCTGGGTACCAGACATGACCAGGTGACCTGGGTCCGGGGTCCCCACGTGACCCGCTGACCTGGGGCCGGGGTCCCAACGTGACCCGGGGTCCTGGGGCTGGTGTCCCCACGTGACCCGCTGACCTGGGTCCGGGGTCCCCACGTGACCCGGGGACCTGGGGCCGGTGTCCCCACGTGACCCGCTGACTTGGGGCCGGGGTCCCCACGTGACCCGGGGTCCTGGGGCCGGTGTCCCCACGTTTCCCGCTGACATGGGTCCGGGGTCCCGACCTGAACCGGTGAACTGGGGCCGGTGTCCCCACGTGACCCGCTGACCTGGGTCCGGGGTCCCGACCTGACCCGGTGACCTGGGGCCAGGGTAACCACCTGATCCGGGGACCCGGGCCGGGGACCCGGTATGACTCCGTCTCCCGGGGCCGGGGTGGTCACCTGACACTGGTACCCGGGACAGCGACCCGACGTGACCCGGGGCCGGGGTAACGACCTGTACAGGGGACCCGGGCTGGGTCCCGACATGACCCGGTGACCTGGTTCCGGGGTGCCGACCTGACCCGGGGACCTGGGGCTGTGGTGTCGACCGCACTCGGGGACTTGGTCCGGTGTCCCGTCATGACCCGGGGACCTGGGGTCGGGGTGGTCACCAGACCGTTGTACCCAGGCCGTTGAGCCGACATGACCCTGTGACCCGGGGCCTGGGTAAAAATCCAACCCGGGGACCCGGGCATGGGACGTGACATGACCCGACCTGGGTCCGGGGTCCCGACCTGACCCGGTGACCTGGAGCCGGTGTCCCCACGTGACCCGCTGACTTGGGTCCGGGGTCCCCAAGTGACCCGGTGACCTGGGGCCGGTGTCCCCACGTGACCCGGTCACCTGGGGCCGGTGTCCCCACGTGACCCGGGGTCCTGGTGCCGGGGTGGTCATCGGAACCTGGGAACCAGGCTGGGTACCAGACATGACCAGGTGACCTGGGTCCGGGGTCCCCACGTGACCCGCTGACCTGGGGCCGGGGTCCCCACGTGACCCGGGGTCCTGGTGCCGGGGTCCCCACGTGACCCGCTGACATGGGGCCGGGGTCCCCACGTGACCCGGGGACCTGGGGCTGGTGTCCCCACGTGACCCGCTGACCTGGGTCCGGGGTCCCCACGTGACCCGCTGACCTGGGGCCGGTGTCCTCACGTGACCCGCTGACCTGGGGCCGGGGTCCCCACGTGATCCGGGGTCCTGGTGCCGGGGTCCCCACGTGACCCGCTGACCTGGGTCCGGTGTCCCCACGTGACCCGGGGTCCTGGGTCCGGGGTCCCCACGTGACCCGCTGACCTGGGTCCGGTGTCCCCACGTGACCCGGGGACCTGGGTCCGGTGTCCCCACGTGACCCGCTGACCTGGGTCCGGTGTCCCCACGTGACCCGCTGACATGGGTCCGGGGTCCCCACGTGACCCGCTGACCTGGGTCCGGTGTCCCCACGTGACCCGGGGTCCTGGTGCCGGGGTCCCCACGTGACCCGCTGACCTGGGTTCAGTGTCCCCACGTGACCCGCTGACATGGGTCCGGGGTCCCCACGTGACCCGGTGACCTGGGGCCGGTGTCCCCACGTGACCCGGGGTCCTGCTGCCGGGGTCCCCACGTGACCCGCTGACCTGGGTCCGGGGTCCCCACGTGACCCGGGGACCTGGGTCCGGTGTCCCCACGTGACCCGCTGACTTGGGTCCGGGATCCCCACGTGACCCAGTGACCTGGGGCCGGTGTCCCCACGTGACCCGGGGTCCTGCTGCCGGGGTCCCCACGTGACCCGCTGACCTGGGTCCGGGGTCCCCACGTGACCCGGGGTCCTGCTGCAGGTGTCCCCACGTGACCCGGTCACCTGGGGCCGGTGTCCCCACGTGACCCGTGGTCCTGGTGCCGGGGTGGTCATCGGAACCTGGGAACCAGGCTGGGTACCAGACATGACCAGGTGACCTGGGGCCGGGGTCCCCACGTGACCCGCTGACCTGGGGCCGGTGTCCCCACGTGACCCAGGGTCCTGATGCCGGGGTGGTCACCGGAACCTGGGAACCAGGCCGGGTGCGCGACATGACCCGGTGACCCGGGGCCGGGTTAACGACCTGTCCAGGGGACCCGGGCCGGGGACCCGACAGGACCCGGGGACCTGGGGCTGGGGATGTCACCCGACACTGGTACCCGGGGCAGCGACCCGATACGACCCGGGGACCTGGGTCCGGGGTCCCGACCTGACCCGGTGACCTGGGGCCAGGGTAACCACCTGATCCGGGGACCCGGGCCGGGGACCCGGTATAACTCCGTCTCCCGGGGCCGGGGTGGTCACCTGACACTGGTACCCGGGACAGCGACTTGACATGACCCGGTGACCCGGGGCCGGGGTAACGACCTGTCCAGGGGACGTGGGCCGGGGACCCGACAGGACCCGGTGATCTGGGGCTTGGGTAAAAACCCGTCCCGGGGACCCGGGCTGGGTCCCGACATGACCCGGTGACCTGGTTCCGGGGTGCCGACCTGACCCGGGGACCTGGGGCTGTGGTGTCGACCGGACTCGGGGACCTGGTCCGGTGTTCCGTCATGACCCGGTGACCTGGGGCCGGTGTCCCCACGTGACCCACTGACCTGGGTCCGGGGTCCCGACCTGACCCGGTGACCTGGGGCCAGGGTAACCACCTGACCCGGGGACCCGGGCCGGGGAACCGGTATGACTCCGTCTCCCGGGGCCGGGGTGGTCACCTGACACTGGTACCCGGGACAGCGACCCGACGTGACCCGGTGACCCGGGGCCGGGGTAACGACCTGTCCAGGGGACCTGGGCCGGGGTCCCGACAGGACCCGGTGATCTGGGGCTTGGGTAAAAACCCGTCCCGGGGACCCGGGCTGGGTCCCGACATGACCCGGTGACCTGGTTCCGGGGTGCCGACCTGACCCGGGGACCTGGGGCTGTGGTGTCGACCGGACTCGGGGACCTGGTCCGGTGTCCCGTCATGACCCGGGGACCTGGGGTCGGGGTGGTCACCAGACCGTTGTACCCAGGCCGTTGAGCCGACATGACCCTGTGACCCGGGGCCTGGGTAAAAATCCAACCCGGGGACCCGGGCATGGGACGTGACATGACCCGACCTGGGTCCGGGGTCCCGACCTGACCCGGTGACCTGGAGCCGGTGTCCCCACGTGACCCGCTGACCTGGGTCCGGGGTCCCCACGTGACCCGGTCACCTGGTGCCGGTGTCCCCACGTGACCCGGTCACCTGGGGCCGGTGTCCCCACGTGACCCGGGGTCCTGGTGCCGGGGTGGTCATCGGAACCTGGGAACCAGGCTGGGTACCAGACATGACCAGGTGACCTGGGTCCGGGGTCCCCACGTGACCCGCTGACCTGGGGCCGGGGTCCCAACGTGACCCGGGGTCCTGGGGCTGGTGTCCCCACGTGACCCGCTGACCTGGGTCCGGGGTCCCCACGTGACCCGGGGACCTGGGGCCGGTGTCCCCACGTGACCCGCTGACTTGGGGCCGGGGTCCCCACGTGACCCGGGGTCCTGGGGCCGGTGTCCCCACGTTTCCCGCTGACATGGGTCCGGGGTCCCGACCTGAACCGGTGAACTGGGGCCGGTGTCCCCACGTGACCCGCTGACCTGGGTCCGGGGTCCCGACCTGACCCGGTGACCTGGGGCCAGGGTAACCACCTGATCCGGGGACCCGGGCCGGGGACCCGGTATGACTCCGTCTCCCGGGGCCGGGGTGGTCACCTGACACTGGTACCCGGGACAGCGACCCGACGTGACCCGGGGCAGGGGTAACGACCTGTACAGGGGACCCGGGCTGGGTCCCGACATGACCCGGTGACCTGGTTCCGGGGTGCCGACCTGACCCGGGGACCTGGGGCTGTGGTGTCGACCGGACTCGGGGACTTCGTCCGGTGTCCCGTCATGACCCGGGGACCTGGGGTCGGGGTGGTCACCAGACCGTTGTACCCAGGCCGTTGAGCCGACATGACCCTGTGACCCGGGGCCTGGGTAAAAATCCAACCCGGGGACCCGGGCATGGGACGTGACATGACCCGACCTGGGTCCGGGGTCCCGACCTGACCCGGTGACCTGGAGCCGGTGTCCCCACGTGACCCGCTGACCTGGGTCCGGGGTCCCCACGTGACCCAGTCACCTGGTGCCGGTGTCCCCACGTGACCCGGTCACCTGGGGCCGGTGTCCCCACCTGACCCGGGGTCCTGGTGCCGGGGTGGTCATCGGAACCTGGGAACCAGGCTGGGTACCAGACATGACCAGGTGACCTGGGTCCGGTGTCCCCACGTGACCCGCTGACCTGGGGCCGGGGTCCCCACGTGACCCGGGGTCCTGGTGCCGGGGTCCCCACGTGACCCGCTGACCTGGGTCCGGGGTCCCCACGTGACCCGGGGACCTGGGGCTGGTGTCCCCACGTGACCCGCTGACCTGGGTCCGGGGTCCCCACGTGACCCGGGGACCTGGGGCCGGTGTCCCCACGTGACCCGCTGACCTGGGGCCGGGGTCCCCACGTGACCCGGGGTCCTGGGGCCGGTGTCCCCACGTGACCCGCTGACCTGGGTCCGGGGTCCCGACCTGACCCGGTGAACTGGGGCCGGTGTCCCCACGTGACCCGCTGACCTGGGTCCGGGGTCCCCACGTGACCCGGTGACCTGGGGCCGGTGTCCCCACGTGACCCGCTGACCTGGGTCCGGGGTCCCCACGTGACCCGGTCACCTGGGGCCGGTGTCCCCACGTGACCCGGTCACCTGGGGCCGGTGTCCCCACGTGACCCGGGGTCCTGGTGCCGGGGTGGTCATCGGAACCTGGGAACCAGGCTGGGTACCAGACATGACCAGGTGACCTGGGGCCGGGGTCCCCACGTGACCCGCTGACCTGGGGCCGGTGTCCCCACGTGACCCAGGGTCCTGATGCCGGGGTGGTCACCGGAACCTGGGAACCAGGCCGGGTGCGCGACATGACCCGGTGACCCGGGGCCGGGTTAACGACCTGTCCAGGGGACCCGGGCCGGGGACCCGACAGGACCCGGTGATCCTTCGCTGGTGTCCCGATGCAACCCGGGGACCCGGGCCGGGGTCCCCACGTGACCCGGGGACCTGGGGCTGGGGATGTCACCCGACACTGGTACCCGGGGCAGCGACCCGATACGACCCGGGGACCTGGGTCCGGGGTCCCGACCTGACCCGGTGACCTGGGGCCAGGGTAACCACCTGACCCGGGGACCCGGGCCGGGGACCCGGTATGACTCCGTCTCCCGGGGCCGGGGTGGTCACCTGACACTGGTACCCGGGACAGCGACCCGACGTGACCCGGGGCCGGGGTAACGACCTGTCCAGGGGACCTGGGCCGGGGACCCGACAGGACCCGGTGATCTGGGGCTTGGGTAAAAACCCGTCCCGGGGACCCGGGCTGGGTCCCGACATGACCCGGTGACCTGGTTCCGGGGTGCCGACCTGACCCGGGGACCTGGGGCTGTGGTGTCGACCGGACTCGGGGACCTGGTCCGGTGTCCCGTCATGACCCGGTGACCTGGGGCCGGTGTCCCCACGTGACCCGCTGACCTGGGTCCGGGGTCCCGACCTGACCCGGTGACCTGGGGCCAGGGTAACCACCTGATCCGGGGACCCGGGCCGGGGAACCGGTATGACTCCGTCTCCCGGGGCCGGGGTGGTCACCTGACACTGGTACCCGGGACAGCGACCCGACGTGTCCCGGGGCAGGGGTAACGACCTGTACAGGGGACGTGGGCCGGGGTCCCGACAGGACCCGGTGATCTGGGGCTTGGGTAAAAACCCGTCCCGGGGACCCGGGCTGGGTCCCGACATGACCCGGTGACCTGGTTCCGGGGTGCCGACCTGACCCGGGGACCTGGGGCTGTGGTGTCGACCGGACTCGGGGACCTGGTCCGGTGTCCCGTCATGACCCGGGGACCTGGGGTCGGGGTGGTCACCAGACCGTTGTACCCAGGCCGTTGAGCCGACATGACCCTGTGACCCGGGGCCTGGGTAAAAATCCAACCTGGGGACCCGGGCATGGGACGTGACATGACCCGACCTGGGTCCGGGGTCCCGACCTGACCCGGTGACCTGGAGCCGGTGTCCCCACGTGACCCGCTGACCTGGGTCCGGGGTCCCCAAGTGACCCGGTGACCTGGGGACGGTGTCCCCACGTGACCCGGTCACCTGGGGCCGGTGTCCCCACGTGACCCGGGGTCCTGGTGCCGGGGTGGTCATCGGAACCTGGGAATCAGGCTGGGTACCAGACATGACCCGGGGTCCTTGTGCCGGGGTCCCCACGTGACCCGCTGACCTGGGGCCGGGGTCCCCACGTGACCCGGGGTCCTGGTGCCGGGGTGGTCACCGGAACCTGGGAACCAGGCCGGGTGCGCGACATGTCCCGGCGACCCGGGGCCGGGTTAACGACCTGTCCAGGGGACCCGGGCCGGGGACCCGACAGGACCCGGTGATCCTTCGCTGGTGTCCCGATGCAACCCGGGGACCCGGGCCGGGGACCCCACGTGACCCGGGGACCTGGGGCCGGGGATGTCACCCGACACTGGTACCCGGGGCAGCGACCCGATACGACCCGGGGACCTGGGTCCGGGGTCGCGACATGACCCGGTGACCTGAGGCCAGGGTAACCACCTGACCCGGGGACCCGGGCCGGGGACCCGGTATGACTCCGTCTCCCGGGGCCGGCGTGGTCACCTGACACTGGTACCCGGGACAGCGACCCGACATGACCCGGTGACCTGGGGCCGGGGTAACGACCTGTCCAGGGGACCTGGGCCGGGGTCCCGACAGGACCCGGTGATCTGGGGCTTGGGTAAAAACCCGTCCCGGGGACCCGGGCTGGGTCCCGACATGACCCGGTGACCTGGTTCCGGGGTGCCGACCTGACCCGGGGACCTGGGGCTGTGGTGTCGACCGGACTCGGGGACCTGGTCCGGTGTCCCGTCATGACCCGGGGACCTGGGGTCGGGGTGGTCACCAGACCGTTGTACCCAGGCCGTTGAGCCGACATGACCCTGTGACCCGGGGCCTGGGTAAAAATCCAACCCGGGGACCCGGGCATGGGACGTGACATGACCCGACCTGGGTCCGGGGTCCCGACCTGACCCGGTGACCTGGAGCCGGTGTTCCCACGTGACCCGCTGACCTGGGTCCGGGGTCCCCAAGTGACCCGGTGACCTGGGGCCGGTGTCCCCACGTGACCCGGTCACCTGGGGCCGGTGTCCCCACGTGACCCGGGGTCCTGGTGCCGGGGTGGTCATTGGAACCTGGGAACCAGGCTGGGTACCAGACATGACCAGGTGACCTGGGTCCGGGGTCCCCACGTGACCCGGGGTCCTGGTGCCGGGGTCCCCACGTGACCCGCTGACCTGGGTCAGGTGTCCCCACGTGACCCGCTGACCTGGGTCCGGTGTCCCCACGTGACCCGCTGACCTGGGTCCGGGGTCCCCACATGACCCGGTCACCTGGGGCCGGTGTCCCCACGTGACCCGGTCACCTGGGGCCGGTGTCCCCACGTGACCCGGGGTCCTGGTGCCAGGGTGGTCATCGGAACCTGGGAATCAGGCTGGGTACCAGACATGACCAGGTGACCTGGGGCCGGGGTCCCCACGTGACCCGCTGACCTGGGGCCGGTGTCCCCACGTGACCCAGGGTCCTGATGCCGGGGTGGTCACCGGAACCTGGGAACCAGGCCGGGTGCGCGACATGACCCGGTGACCCGGGGCCGGGTTAACGACCTGTCCAGGGGACCCGGGCCGGGGACCCGACAGGACCCGGTGATCCTTCGCTGGTGTCCCGATGCAACCCGGGGACCCGGGCCGGGGACCCCACGTGACCCGGGGACCTGGGGCTGGGGATGTCACCCGACACTGGTACCCGGGGCAGCGACCCGATACGACCCGGGGACCTGGGTCCGGGGTCCCGACCTGACCCGGTGACCTGAGGCCAGGGTAACCACCTGACCCGGGGACCCGGGCCGGGGACCCGGTATGACTCCGTCTCCCGGGGCCGGGGTGGTCACCTGACACTGGTACCCGGGACAGCGACCCGACATGACCCGGTGACCTGGGGCCGGGGTAACGACCTGTCCAGGGGACCTGGGCCGGGGTCCCGACAGGACCCGGTGATCTGGGGCTTGGGTAAAAACCCGTCCCGGGGACCCGGGCTGGGTCCCGACATGACCCGGTGACCTGGTTCCGGGGTGCCGACGTGACCCGGTGACCTGGGGCTGTGGTGTCGACCGGACTCGGGGACCTGGTCCGGTGTCCCGTCATGACCCGGTGACCTGGGGCCGGTGTCCCCACGTGACCCGCTGACCTGGGTCCGGGGTCCCGACCTGACCCGGTGACCTGGGGCCAGGGTAACCACCTGACCCGGGGACCCGGGCCGGGGAACCGGTATGACTCCGTCTCCCGGGGCCGGGGTGGTCACCTGACACTGGTACCCGGGACAGCGACCCGACGTGTCCCGGGGCAGGGGTAACGACCTGTACAGGGGACGTGGGCCGGGGTCCCGACAGGACCCGGTGATCTGGGGCTTGGGTAAAAACCCGTCCCGGGGAGCCGGGCTGGGTCCCGACATGACCCGGTGACCTGGTTCCGGGGTGCCGACCTGACCCAGGGACCTGGGGCTGTGGTGTCGACCGGACTCGGGGACCTGGTCCGGTGTCCCGTCATGACCCTGGGACCTGGGGTCGGGGTGGTCACCAGACCGTTGTACCCAGGCCGTTGAGCCGACATGACCCTGTGACCCGGGGCCTGGGTAAAAATCCAACCCGGGGACCCGGGCATGGGACGTGACATGACCCGACCTGGGTCCGGGGTCCCGACCTGACTCGGTGACCTGGAGCCGGTGTTCCCACGTGACCCGCTGACCTGGGTCCGGGGTCCCCAAGTGACCCGGTGACCTGGGGCCGGTGTCCCCACGTGACCCGGTCACCTGGGGCCGGTGTCCCCACGTGACCCGGGGTCCTGGTGCCGGGGTGGTCATCGGAACCTGGGAACCAGGCTGGGTACCAGACATGACCCGGGGTCCTGGTGCCGGGGTCCCCACGTGACCCGGGGTCCTGGTGCCGGGGTCCCCACGTGACCCGCTGACCTGGGTCCGGTGTCCCCACGTGACCCGCTGACCTGGGTCCAGTGTCCCCACGTGACCCGCTGACATGGGTCCGGGGTCCCCACGTGACCCGCTGACCTGGGGCCGGTGTCCCCACGTGACCCGCTGACCTGGGGCCGGGGTCCCCACGTGACCCGGGGTCCTGGTGCCGGGGTCCCCACGTGACCCGCTGACCTGGGTCCGGGGTCCCCACATGACCCGGGGTCCTGGTGCCGGGGTCCCCACGTGACCCGGGGACCTGGGTCCGGTGTCCCCACGTGACCCGGGGACCTGGTGCCGGAGTCCCCACGTGACCCGCTGACCTGGGTCCGGTGTCCCCACATGACCCGCTGACCTGGGTCCGGTGTCCCCACGTGACCCGGGGTCCTGGTGCCGGGGTCCCCACGTGACCCGCTGACCTGGGTCCGGTGTCCCCACGTGACCCGCTGACATGGGTCCGGGGTCCCCACATGACCCGGTCACCTGGGGCCGGTGTCCCCACGTGACCCGGTCACCTGGGGCCGGTGTCCCCACGTGACCCAGGGTCCTGATGCCGGGGTGGTCACCGGAACCTGGGAACCAGGCCGGGTGCGCGACATGAACCGGTGACCCGGGGCCGGGTTAACGACCTGTCCAGGGGACCCGGGCCGGGGACCCGACAGGACCCGGTGATCCTTCGCTGGTGTCCCGATGCAACCCGGGGACCCGGGCCGGGGACCCCACGTGACCCGGGGACCTGGGGCTGGGGATGTCACCCGACACTGGTACCCGGGGCAGCGACCCGATACGACCCGGGGACCTGGGTCCGGGGTCCCGACCTGACCCGGTGACCTGGGGCCAGGGTAACCACCTGATCCGGGGACCCGGGCCAGGGACCCGGTATGACTCCGTCTCCCGGGGCCGGGGTGGTCACCTGACACTGGTACCCAGGACAGCGACCCGACGTGACCCGGGGCCGGGGTAACGACCTGTCCAGGGGACCTGGGCCGGGGACCCGACAGGACCCGGTGATCTGGGGCTTGGGTAAAAACCCGTCCCGGGGACCCGGGCTGGGTCCCGACATGACCCGGTGACCTGGTTCCGGGGTGCCGACCTGACCCGGTGACCTGGGGCTGTGGTGTCGACCGGACTCGGGGACCTGGTCCGGTGTCCCGTCATGACCCGGTGACCTGGGGCCGGTGTCCCCACGTGACCCGCTGACCTGGGTCCGGGGTCCCGACCTGACCCGGTGACCTGGGGCCAGGGTAACCACCTGACCCGGGGACCTGGGTCCGGTGTCCCCACGTGACCCGCTGACTTGGGTCCGGGATCCCCACGTGACCCGCTGACCTGGGTCCGGTGTCCCCACGTGACCCGGGGTCCTGCTGCCGGGGTCCCCACGTGACCCGCTGACCTGGGTCCGGGGTCCCCACGTGACCCAGGGTCCTGCTGCCGGTGTCCCCACGTGACCCGCTGACCTGGGTCCGGGGTCCCCACGTGACCCGGTCACCTGGGGCCGGTGTCCCCACGTGACCCGGTCACCTGGGGCCGGTGTCCCCACGTGACCCGCTGACCTGGGTCCGGGGTCCCGACCTGACCCGGTGACCTGGGGCCAGGGTAACCACCTGACCCGGGGACCCGGGCCGGGGAACCGGTATGACTCCGTCTCCCGGGGCCGGGGTGGTCACCTGACACTGGTACCCGGGACAGCGACCCAACGTGACCCGGGGCAGGGGTAACGACCTGTACAGGGGACGTGGGCCGGGGTCCCGACAGGACCCGGTGATCTGGGGCTTGGGTAAAAACCCGTCCCGGGGACCCGGGCTGGGTCCCGACATGACCCGGTGACCTGGTTCCGGGGTGCCGACCTGACCCGGGGACCTGGGGCTGTGGTGTCGACCGGACTCGGGGACCTGGTCCGGTGTCCCGTCATGACCCGGGGACCTGGGGTCGGGGTGGTCACCAGACCGTTGTACCCAGGCCGTTGAGCCGACATGACCCTGTGACCCGGGGCCTGGGTAAAAATCCAACCCGGGGACCCGGGCATGGGACGTGACATGACCCGACCTGGGTCCGGGGTCCCGACCTGACCCGGTGACCTGGAGCCGGTGTCCCCACGTGACCCGCTGACCTGGGTCCGGGGTCCCCAAGTGACCCGGTGACCTGGGGCCGGTGTCCCCACGTGACCCGGTCACCTGGGGCCGGTGTCCCCACGTGACCCGGGGTCCTGGTGCCGGGGTGGTCATCGGAACCTGGGAACCAGGCTGGGTACCAGACATGACCAGGTGACCTGGGTCCGGGGTCCCCACGTGACCCGCTGACCTGGGGCCGGGGTCCCCACGTGACCCGGGGTCCTGGTGCCGGGGTCCCCACGTGACCCGCTGACCTGGGGCCGGGGTCCCCACGTGACCCGGGGACCTGGGGCTGGTGTCCCCACGTGACCCGCTGACCTGGGTCCGGGGTCCCCACGTGACCCGCTGACCTGGGGCCGGTGTCCCCACGTGACCCGCTGACCTGGGGCCGGGGTCCCCACGTGACCCGGGGTCCTGGTGCCGGGGTCCCCACGTGACCCGCTGACCTGGGGCCGGGGTCTCCACGTGACCCGGGGTCCTGGTGCCGGGGTCCCCACGTGACCCGCTGACCTGGGTCCGGTGTCCCCACGTGACCCGGGGACCTGGGTCCGGTGTCCCCACATGACCCGCTGACCTGGGTCCGGTGTCCCCACGTGACCCGCTGACATGGGTCCGGGGTCCCCACGTGACCCGCTGACCTGGGGCCGGTGTCCCCACGTGACCCGCTGACCTGGGGCCGGGGTCCCCACGTGACCCGGGGTCCTGGTGCCGGGGTCCCCACGTGACCCGCTTACCTGGGTCCGGGGTCCCCACATGACCCGGGGTCCTGGTGCCGGGGTCCCCACGTGACCCGGGGACCTGGGTCCGGTGTCCCCACGTGACCCGGGGTCCTGGTGCCGGAGTCCCCACGTGACCCGCTGACCTGGGTCCGGTTTCCCCACTTGACCCGCTGACCTGGGTCCGGTGTCCCCACGTGACCCGGGGTCCTGGTGCCGGGGTCCCCACGTCACCCGCTGACCTGGGTCCGGTGTCCCGACGTGACCCGGGGACCTGGGTCCGGTGTCCCCACGTGACCCGGTCACCTGGGGCCGGTGTCCCCACGTGACCCGGGGTCCTGGTGCCGGGGTCCCCACGTGACCCGCTGACCTGGGGCCGGCGTCCCCACATGACCCGGGGTCCTGGTGCCGGGGTCCCCACGTGACCCGGGGACCTGGGTCCGGGGTCCCCACGTGACCCGGGGTCCTGGTGCCGGAGTCCCCACGTGACCCACTGACCTGGGTCCGGTGTCCCCACGTGACCCGCCGACCTGGGTCCGGTGTCCCCACGTGACCCGGGGTCCTGGTGCCGGGGTCCCCACGTGACCCGCTGACCTGGGTCCGGTGTCCCCACGTGACCCGCTGACATGGGTCCGGGGTCCCCACGTGACCCGCTGACCTGGGTCCGGGGTCCCCACGTGACCCGGGGACCTGGGTCCGGTGTCCCCACGTGACCCGCTGACTTGGGTCCGGGATCCCCACGTGACCCGGTCACCTGGGGCCGGTGTCCCCACGTGACCCGGGGTCCTGCTGCCGGGGTCCCCACGTGACCCGCTGACCTGGG
Source organism: Somateria mollissima (assembly GCA_951411735.1). Taxonomy (NCBI): domain Eukaryota; kingdom Metazoa; phylum Chordata; class Aves; order Anseriformes; family Anatidae; genus Somateria; species Somateria mollissima. The sequence continues at coordinate 213,578 of CATOCB010000099.1, read as the reverse complement.
TCCGGGGTCCCCACGTGACCCGGAGTCCTGCTGCCGGTGTCCCCACGTGACCCGCTGACCTGGGTCCGGGGTCCCCACGTGACCCGGTCACCTGGGGCCGGTGTCCCCACGTGACCCGGTCACCTGGGGCCGGTGTCCCCACGTGACCCGGGGTCCTGGTGCCGGGGTGGTCATCGGAACCTGGGAATCAGGCTGGGTACCAGACATGACCAGGTGACCTGGGGCCGGGGTCCCCACGTGACCCGCTGACCTGGGGCCGGGGTCCCCACGTGACCCGGGGTCCTGGTGCCGGGGTGGTCACCGGAACCTGGGAACCAGGCCGGGTGCGCGACATGTCCCGGTGACCCGGGGCCGGGTTAACGACCTGTCCAGGGGACCCGGGCCGGGGACCCGACAGGACCCGGTGATCCTTCGCTGGTGTCCCGATGCAACCCGGGGACCCGGGCCGGGGACCCCACGTGACCCGGGGACCTGGGGCCGGGGATGTCACCCGACACTGGTACCCGGGGCAGCGACCCGATACGACCCGGGGACCTGGGTCCGGGGTCGCGACATGACCCGGTGACCTGAGGCCAGGGTAACCACCTGACCCGGGGACCCGGGCCGGGGACCCGGTATGACTCCGTCTCCCGGGGCCGGGGTGGTCACCTGACACTGGTACCCGGGACAGCGACCCGACATGACCCGGTGACCTGGGGCCGGGGTAACGACCTGTCCAGGGGACCTGGGCCGGGGTCCCGACAGGACCCGGTGATCTGGGGCTTGGGTAAAAACCCGTCCCGGGGACCCGGGCTGGGTCCCGACATGACCCGGTGACCTGGTTCCGGGGTGCCGACCTGACCCGGGGACCTGGGGCTGTGGTGTCAACCGGACTCGGGGACCTGGTCCGGTGTCCCGTCATGACCCGGGGACCTGGGGTCGGGGTGGTCACCAGACCGTTGTACCCAGGCCGTTGACCCGACATGACCCTGTGACCCGGGGCCTGGGTAAAAATCCAACCCGGGGACCCGGGCATGGGACGTGACATGACCCGCTGACCTGGGTCCAGGGTCCCCACGTGACCCGGTGAACTGGGGCCGGTGTCCCCACGTGACCCGCTGACCTGGGTCCGGGGTCCCCACGTGACCCGCTGACCTGGGTCCGGTGTCCCCACGTGACCCGGGGTCCTTGGGCCGGTGTCCCCACGTGATCCGCTGACCTGGGTCCGGGGTCCCCACGTGACCCGGTGACCTGGGGCCGGTGTCCCCACGTGACCCGCTGACCTGGGTCCGGGGTCCCCACGTGACCCGGGGTCCTGGTGCCGGGGTGGTCATCGGAACCTGGGAACCAGGCTGGGTACCAGACATGACCAGGTGACCTGGGGCCGGGGTCCCCACGTGACCCGCTGACCTGGGGCCGGTGTCCCCACGTGACCCGGGGTCCTTGGGCCGGTGTCCCCACGTGATCCGCTGACCTGGGTCCGGGGTCCCCACGTGACCCGGTGACCTGGGGCCGGTGTCCCCACGTGACCCGCTGACCTGGGTCCGGGGTCCCCACGTGACCCGGGGTCCTGGTGCCGGGGTGGTCACCGGAACCTGGGAACCAGGCCGGGTGCGCGACATGACCCGGTGACCCGGGGCCGGGTTAACGACCTGTCCAGGGGACCCGGGCCGGGGACCCGACAGGACCCGGTGATCCTTCGCTGGTGTCCCGATGCAACCCGGGGACCCGGGCCGGGGACCCCACGTGACCCGGGGACCTGGGGCCGGGGATGTCACCCGACACTGGTACCCGGGGCAGCGACCCGATACGACCCGGGGACCTGGGTCCGGGGTCCCGACCTGACCCGGTGACCTGGGGCCAGGGTAACCACCTGATCCGGGGACCCGGGCCGGGGACCCGGTATGACTCCGTCTCCCGGGGCCGGGGTGGTCACCTGACACTGGTACCCGGGACAGCGACCCGACGTGACCCGGGGCAGGGGTAACGACCTGTACAGGGGACCTGGGCCGGGGTCCCGACAGGACCCGGTGATCTGGGGCTTGGGTAAAAACCCGTCCCGGGGACCCGGGCTGGGTCCCGACATGACCCGGTGACCTGGTTCCGGGGTGCCGACCTGACCCGGGGACCTGGGGCTGTGGTGTCGACCGGACTCGGGGACCTGGTCCGGTGTCCCGTCATGACCCGGAGACCTGGGGTCGGGGTGGTCACCAGACCGTTGTACCCAGGCCGTTGACCCGACATGACCCTGTGACCCGGGGCCTGGGTAAAAATCCAACCCGGGGACCCGGGCATGGGACGTGACATGACCCGACCTGGGTCAGGGGTCCCGACCTGACCCGGTGACCTGGAGCCGGTGTCCCCACGTGACCCGCTGACCTGGGTCCGGGGTCCCCAAGTGACCCGGTGACCTGGGGCCGGTGTCCCCACGTGACCCGGTCACCTGGGGCCGGTGTCCCCACGTGACCCGGGGTCCTGGTGCCGGGGTGGTCATCGGAACCTGGGAACCAGGCTGGGTACCAGACATGACCAGGTGACCTGGGTCCGGGGTCCCCACGTGACCCGCTGACCTGGGGCCGGGGTCCCCACGTGACCCGGGGTCCTGGTGCCGGGGTCCCCACGTGACCCGCTGACCTGGGGCCGGGGTCCCCACGTGACCCGGGGACCTGGGGCTGGTGTCCCCACGTGACCCGCTGACCTGGGTCCGGGGTCCCCACGTGACCCGCTGACCTGGGGCCGGTGTCCCCACGTGACCCGCTGACCTGGGGCCGGGGTCCCCACGTGACCCGGGGTCCTGGTGCCGGGGTCCCCACGTGACCCGCTGATCTGGGGCCGGGGTCCCCACGTGACCCGGGGTCCTGGTGCCGGGGTCCCCACGTGACCCGCTGACCTGGGTCCGGTGTCCCCACGTGACCCGGGGACCTGGGTCCGGTGTCCCCACGTGACCCGCTGACCTGGGTCTGGTGTCCCCACGTGACCCGCTGACATGGGTCCGGGGTCCCCACGTGACCCGCTGACCTGGGGCCGGTGTCCCCACGTGACCCGCTGACCTGGGGCCGGTGTCCCCACGTGACCCGGGGTCCTGGTGCCGGGGTCCCCACGTGACCCGCTGACCTGGGTCCGGGGTCCCCACATGACCCGGGGTCCTGGTGCCGGGGTCCCCACGTGACCCGCTGACCTGGGTCCGGTGTCCCCAAGTGACCCGGGGACCTGGGTCCGGTGTACCCACGTGACCCGGGGTCCTGGTGCCAGGGTCCCCACGTGACCCGCTGACCTGGGTCCGGGGTCCCCACGTGACCCGGGGACCTGGGGCCGGTGTCCCCACGTGACCCGCTGACTTGGGTCCGGGATCCCCACGTGACCCGGTCACCTGGGGCCGGTGTCCCCACGTGACCCGGGGTCCTGCTGCCGGGGTCCCCATGTGACCCGCTGACCTGGGTCCGGGGTCCCCACGTGACCCGGGGTCCTGCTGCCGGTGTCCCCACCTGACCCGCTGACCTGGGTCCGGTGTCCCCACGTGACCCGCTGAACTGGGTCCGGTGTCCCCACGTGACCCGGGGACCTGGGTCCGGTGTCCCCACGTGACCCGGTCACCTGGGGCCGGTGTCCCCACGTGTCCCGGGGTCCTGGTGCCGGGGTCCCCACGTGACCCGCTGACCTGGGGCCGGGGTCCCCACGTGACCCGGGGACCTGGGTCCGGTGTCCCCACGTGACCCGCTGACTTGGGTCCGGGATCCCCACGTGACCCGGTCACCTGGGGCCGGTGTCCCCACGTGACCCGGGGTCCTGCTGCCGGGGTCCCCACGTGACCCGCTGACCTGGGTCCGGGGTCCCCACGTGACCCGGGGTCCTGCTGCCGGTGTCCCCACGTGACCCGCTGACCTGGGTCCGGGGTCCCCACGTGACCCGGTCACCTGGGGCCGGTGTCCCCACGTGACCCGGTCACCTGGGGCCGGTGTCCCCACGTGACCCGCTGACCTGGGTCCGGGGTCCCGACCTGACCCGGTGACCTGGGGCCAGGGTAACCACCTGACCCGGGGACCCGGGCCGGGGAACCGGTATGACTCCGTCTCCCGGGGCCGGGGTGGTCACCTGACACTGGTACCCGGGACAGCGACCCGACGTGACCCGGGGCAGGGGTAACGACCTGTACAGGGGACGTGGGCCGGGGTCCCGACAGGACCCGGTGATCTGGGGCTTGGGTAAAAACCCGTCCCGGGGAGCCGGGCTGGGTCCCGACATGACCCGGTGACCTGGTTCCGGGGTGCCGACCTGACCCGGGGACCTGGGGCTGTGGTGTCGACCGGACTCGGGGACCTGGTCCGGTGTCCCGTCATGACCCGGGGACCTGGGGTCGGGGTGGTCACCAGACCCTTGTACCCAGGCCGTTGACCCGACATGACCCTGTGACCCGGGGCCTGGGTAAAAATCCAACCCGGGGACCCGGGCATGGGACGTGACATGACCCGACCTGGGTCCGGGGTCCCGACCTGACCCGGTGACCTGGAGCCGGTGTCCCCACGTGACCCGCTGACCTGGGTCCGGGGTCCCCAAGTGACCCGGTGACCTGGGGCCGGTGTCCCCACGTGACCCGGTCACCTGGGGCCGGTGTCCCCACGTGACCCGGGGTCCTGGTGCCGGGGTGGTCATCGGAACCTGGGAACCAGGCTGGGTACCAGACATGACCAGGTGACCTGGGTCCGGGGTCCCCACGTGACCCGCTGACCTGGGTCCGGTGTCCCCACGTGACCCGGGGTCCTGGTGCCGGGGACCCCACGTGACCCGCTGACCTGGGGCCGGGGTCCCCACGTGACCCGGGGACCTGGGGCTGGTGTCCCCACGTGACCCGCTGACCTGGGTCCGGGGTCCCCACGTGACCCGGGGACCTGGGGCCGGTGTCCCCACGTGACCCGCTGACCTGGGGCCGGGGTCCCCACGTGACCCGGGGTCCTGGTGCCGGGGTCCCCACGTGACCCGGGGTCCTGGTGCCGGGGTCCCCACGTGACCCGCTGACCTGGGTCCGGTGTCCCCACGTGACCCGGGGACCTGGGTCCGGTGTCCCCACGTGACCCGCTGACCTGGGTCCGGTGTCCCCACGTGACCCGCTGACATGGGTCCGGGGTCCCCACGTGACCCGCTGACCTGGGGCTGGTGTCCCCACGTGACCCGCTGACCTGGGGCCGGGGTCCCCACGTGACCCGGGGTCCTGGTGCCGGGGTCCCCACGTGACCCGCTGACCTGGGTCCGGGGTCCCCACATGACCCGGGGTCCTGGTGCCGGGGTCCCCACGTGACCCGGGGACCTGGGTCCGGTGTCCCCACGTGACCCGGGGTCCTGGTGCCGGAGTCCCCACGTGACCCGCTGACCTGGGTCCGGTGTCCCCACGTGACCCGGTCACCTGGGTCCGGTGTCCCCACGTGACCCGGGGTCCTGGTGCCGGGGTCCCCATGTGACCCGCTGACCTGGGTCCGGTGTCCCCACGTGACCCGGGGACCTGGGTCCGGTGTCCCCACGTGACCCGGTCACCTGGGGCCGGTGTCCCCACGTGACCCGGGGTCCTGGTGCCGGGGTCCCCACGTGACCCGCTGACCTGGGTCCGGTGTCCCCACGTGACCCGGGGTCCTGGTGCCGGAGTCCCAACGTGACCCGCTGACCTGGGTCCGGTGTCCCCACGTGACCCGCCGACCTGGGTCCGGTGTCCCCACGTGACCCGGGGTCCTGGTGCCGGGGTCCCCACGTGACCCGCTGACCTGGGTCCGGTGTCCCCACGTGACCCGCTGACATGGGTCCGGGGTCCCCACGTGACCCGCTGACCTGGGTCCGGGGTCCCCACGTGACCCGGGGACCTGGGTCCGGTGTCCCCACGTGACCCGCTGACTTGGGTCCGGGATCCCCACGTGACCCGGTCACCTGGGGCCGGTGTCCCCACGTGACCCGGGGTCCTGCTGCCGGGGTCCCCACGTGACCCGCTGACCTGGGTCCGGGGTCCCCACGTGACCCGGGGTCCTGCTGCCGGTGTCCCCACGTTACCCGCTGACCTGGGGCCGGTGTCCCCACGTGACCCGGTCACCTGGGGCCGGTGTCCCCACGTGACCCGGTCACCTGGGGCCGGTGTCCCCACGTGACCCGGGGTCCTGGTGCCGGGGTGGTCATCGGAACCTGGGAATCAGGCTGGGTACCAGACATGACCAGGTGACCTGGGGCCGGGGTCCCCACGTGACCCGCTGACCTGGGGCCGGGGTCCCCACGTGACCCGGGGTCCTGGTGCCGGGGTGGTCACCGGAACCTGGGAACCAGGCCGGGTGCGCGACATGTCCCGGTGACCCGGGGCCGGGTTAACGACCTGTCCAGGGGACCCGGGCCGGGGACCCGACAGGACCCGGTGATCCTTCGCTGGTGTCCCGATGCAACCCGGGGACCCGGGCCGGGGACCCCACGTGACCCGGGGACCTGGGGCCGGGGATGTCACCCGACACTGGTACCCGGGGCAGCGACCCGATACGACCCGGGGACCTGGGTCCGGGGTCGCGACATGACCCGGTGACCTGAGGCCAGGGTAACCACCTGACCCGGGGACCCGGGCCGGGGACCCGGTATGACTCCGTCTCCCGGGGCCGGGGTGGTCACCTGACACTGGTACCCGGGACAGCGACCCGACGTGACCCGGTGACCTGGGGCCGGGGTAACGACCTGTCCAGGGGACCTGGGCCGGGGTCCCGACAGGACCCGGTGATCTGGGGCTTGGGTAAAAACCCGTCCCGGGGACCCGGGCTGGGTCCCGACATGACCCGGTGACCTGGTTCCGGGGTGCCGACCTGACCCGGGGACCTGGGGCTGTGGTGTCAACCGGACTCGGGGACCTGGTCCGGTGTCCCGTCATGACCCGGGGACCTGGGGTCGGGGTGGTCACCAGACCGTTGTACCCAGGCCGTTGACCCGACATGACCCTGTGACCCGGGGCCTGGGTAAAAATCCAACCCGGGGACCCGGGCATGGGACGTGACATGACCCGCTGACCTGGGTCCAGGGTCCCCACGTGACCCGGTGAACTGGGGCCGGTGTCCCCACGTGACCCGCTGACCTGGGTCCGGGGTCCCCACGTGACCCGCTGACCTGGGTCCGGTGTCCCCACGTGACCCGGGGTCTTGGGGCCGGTGTCCCCACGTGATCCGCTGACCTGGGTCCGGGGTCCCGACCTGACCCGGTGAACTGGGGCCGGTGTCCCCACGTGACCCGCTGACCTGGGTCCGGTGTCCCCACGTGACCCGGGGACCTGGGGCCGGTGTCCCCACGTGACCCGCTGACCTGGGTCCAGGGTCCCCACGTGACCCGGGGTCCTGATGCCGGGGTGGTCACCGGAACCTGGGAACCAGGCCGGGTGCGCGACATGACCCGGTGACCCGGGGCCGGGTTAACGACCTGTCCAGGGGACCCGGGCCGGGGACCCGACAGGACCCGGTGATCCTTCACTGGTGTCCCGATGCAACCCGGGGACCCGGGCCGGGGTCCCCACGTGACCCGGGGACCTGGGGCTGGGGATGTCACCCGACACTGGTACCCGGGGCAGCGACCCGATACGACCCGGGGACCTGGGTCCGGGGTCCCGACCTGACCCGGTGACCTGGGGCCAGGGTAACCACCTGACCCGGGGACCCGGGCCAGGGACCCGGTATGACTCCGTCTCCCGGGGCCGGGGTGGTCACCTGACACTGGTACCCGGGACAGCGACCCGACGTGACCCGGGGCAGGGGTAACGACCTGTACAGGGGACGTGGGCCGGGGTCCCGACAGGACCCGGTGATCTGGGGCTTGGGTAAAAACCCGTCCCGGGGACCCGGGCTGGGTCCCGACATGACCCGGTGACCTGGTTCCGGGGTGCCGACCTGACCCGGGGACCTGGGGCTGTGGTGTCGACCGGACTCGGGGACCTGGTCCGGTGTCCCGTCATGACCCGGGGACCTGGGGTCGGGGTGGTCACCAGACCGTTGTACCCAGGCCGTTGAGCCGACATGACCCTGTGACCCGGGGCCTGGGTAAAAATCCAACCCGGGGACCCGGGCATGGGACGTGACATGACCCGACCTGGGTCCGGGGTCCCGACCTGACCCGGTGACCTGGAGCCGGTGTCCCCACGTGACCCGCTGACCTGGGTCCGGGGTCCCCAAGTGACCCGGTGACCTGGGGCCGGTGTCCCCACGTGACCCGGTCACCTGGGGCCGGTGTCCCCACGTGACCCGGGGTCCTGGTGCCGGGGTGGTCATCGGAACCTGGGAACCAGGCTGGGTACCAGACATGACCAGGTGACCTGGGTCCGGGGTCCCCACGTGACCCGCTGACCTGGGGCCGGGGTCCCCACGTGACCCGGGGTCCTGGTGCCGGGGTCCCCACGTGACCCGCTGACCTGGGGCCGGGGTCCCCACGTGACCCGGGGACCTGGGGCTGGTGTCCCCACGTGACCCGCTGACCTGGGTCCGGGGTCCCCACGTGACCCGCTGACCTGGGGCCGGTGTCCCCACGTGACCCGCTGACCTGGGGCCGGGGTCCACACATGACCCGGGGTCCTGGTGCCGGGGTCCCCACGTGACCCGCTGACCTGGGGCCGGGGTCCCCACGTGACCCGGGGTCCTGGTGCCGGGGTCCCCACGTGACCCGCTGACCTGGGTCCGGTGTCCCCACGTGACCCGGGGACCTGGGTCCGGTGTCCCCACGTGACCCGCTGACCTGGGTCCAGTGTCCCCACGTGACCCGCTGACATGGGTCCGGGGTCCCCACGTGACCCGCTGACCTGGGGCCGGTGTCCCCACGTGACCCGCTGACCTGGGGCCGGGGTCCCCACGTGACCCGGGGTCCTGGTGCCGGGGTCCCCACGTGACCCGCTGACCTGGGTCCGGGGTCCCCACATGACCCGGGGTCCTGGTGCCGGGGTCCCCACGTGACCCGCTGACCTGGGTCCGGTGTCCCCACGTGACCCGGGGACCTGGGTCCGGTGTCCCCACGTGACCCGGGGTCCTGGTGCCGGGGTCCCCACGTGACCCGCTGACCTGGGTCCGGTGTCCCCACGTGACCCGCTGACCTGGGTCCGGGGTCCCCACGTGACCCGCTGACCTGGGGCCGGTGTCCCCACGTGACCCGCTGACTTGGGTCCGGGATCCCCACGTGACCCGGTCACCTGGGGCCGGTGTCCCCACGTGACCCGGGGTCCTGCTGCCGGGGTCCCCACGTGACCCGCTGACCTGGGTCCGGGGTCCCCACGTGTCCTTGGGTCCTGCTGCCGGTGTCCCCACCTGACCCGCTGACCTGTGGCCGGGGTCCCCACGTGACCCGGTCACCTGGGGCCGGTGTCCCCACGTGACCCGGGGTCCTGGTGCCGGGGTGGTCATCGGAACCTGGGAACCAGGCTGGGTACCAGACATGACCAGGTGACCTGGGGCCGGGGTCCCCACGTGACCCAATGACCTCGGGCCGGGGTCCCCACGTGACCCGGGGTCCTGGTGCCGGGGTGGTCACCGGAACCTGGTAACCAGGCCGGGTGCGCGACATGTCCCGGTGACCCGGGGCCGGGTTAACGACCTGTCCAGGGGACCCGGGCCGGGGACCCGACAGGACCCGGTGATCCTTCGCTGGTGTCCCGATGCAACCCGGGGACCCGGGCCGGGGACCCCACGTGACCCGGGGACCTGGGGCCGGGGATGTCACCCGACACTGGTACCCGGGGCAGCGACCCGATACGACCCGGGGACCTGGGTCCGGGGTCGCGACATGACCCGGTGACCTGAGGCCAGGGTAACCACCTGACCCGGGGACCCGGGCCGGGGACCCGGTATGACTCCGTCTCCCGGGGCCGGGGTGGTCACCTGACACTGGTACCCGGGACAGCGACCCGACATGACCCGGTGACCTGGGGCCGGGGTAACGACCTGTCCAGGGGACCTGGGCTGGGGTCCCGACAGGACCCGGTGATCTGGGGCTTGGGTAAAAACCCGTCCCGGGGACCCGGGCTGGGTCCCGACATGACCCGGTGACCTGGTTCCGGGGTGCCGACCTGACCTGGGGACCTGGGGCTGTGGTGTCGACCGGACTCGGGGACCTGGTCCGGTGTCCCGTCATGACCCGGGGACCTGGGGTCGGGGTGGTCACCAGACCGTTGTACCCAGGCCGTTGACCCGACATGACCCTGTGAACCGGGGCCTGGGTAAAAATCCAACCCGGGGACACGGGCATGGGACGTGACATGACCCGCTGACCTGGGTCCGGGGTCCCGACCTGACCCGGTGAACTGGGGCCGGTGTCCCCACGTGACCCGCTGACCTGGGTCCGGGGTCCCCACGTGACCCGGTAACCTGGGGCCGGTGTCCCCACGTGACCCGCTGACCTGGGTCCGGGGTCCCCACATGACCCGGTCACCTGGGGCCGGTGTCCCCACGTGACCCGGTCACCTGGGGCCGGTGTCCCCACGTGACCCGGGGTCCTGGTGCCGGGGTGGTCATCGGAACCTGGGAATCAGGCTGGGTACCAGACATGACCAGGTGACCTGGGGCCGGGGTCCCCACGTGACCCGCTGACCTGGGGCCGGTGTCCCCACGTGACCCAGGGTCCTGATGCCGGGGTGGTCACCGGAACCTGGGAACCAGGCCGGGTGCGCGACATGACCCGGTGACCCGGGGCCGGGTTAACGACCTGTCCAGGGGACCCGGGCCGGGGACCCGACAGGACCCGGTGATCCTTCGCTGGTGTCCCGATGCAACCCGGGGACCCGGGCCGGGGACCCCACGTGACCCGGGGACCTGGGGCTGGGGATGTCACCCGACACTGGTACCCGGGGCAGCGACCCGATACGACCCGGGGACCTGGGTCCGGGGTCCCGACCTGACCCGGTGACCTGGGGCCAGGGTAACCACCTGATCCGGGGACCCGGGCCGGGGACCCGGTATGACTCCGTCTCCCGGGGCCGGGGTGGTCACCTGACACTGGTACCCGGGACAGCGACCCGACGTGACCCGGGGCCGGGGTAACGACCTGTCCAGGGGACCTGGGCCGGGGTCCCGACAGGACCCGGTGATCTGGGGCTTGGGTAAAAACCCGTCCCGGGGACCCGGGCTGGGTCCCGACATGACCCGGTGACCTGGTTCCGGGGTGCCGACCTGACCCGGGGACCTGGGGCTGTGGTGTCGACCGGACTCGGGGACCTGGTCCGGTGTCCCGTCATGACCCGGTGACCTGGGGCCGGTGTCCCCACGTGACCCGCTGACCTGGGTCCGGGGTCCCGACCTGACCCGGTGACCTGGGGCCAGGGTAACCACCTGACCCGGGGACCCGGGCCGGGGAACCGGTATGACTCCGTCTCCCGGGGCCGGGGTGGTCACCTGACACTGGTACCCGGGACAGCGACCCGACGTGACCCGGGGCAGGGGTAACGACCTGTACAGGGGACGTGGGCCGGGGTCCCGACAGGACCCGGTGATCTGGGGCTTGGGTAAAAACCCGTCCCGGGGACCCGGGCTGGGTCCCGACATGACCCGGTGACCTGGTTCCGGGGTGCCGACCTGACCCGGTGACCTGGGGCTGTGGTGTCGACCGGACTCGGGGACCTGGTCCGGTGTCCCGTCATGACCCGGGGACCTGGGGTCGGGGTGGTCACCAGACCGTTGTACCCAGGCCGTTGACCCGACATGACCATGTGACCCGGGGCCTGGGTAAAAATCCAACCCGGGGACCCGGGCATGGGACGTGACATGACCCGACCTGGGTCCGGGGTCCCGACCTGACCCGGTGACCTGGAGCCGGTGTCCCCACGTGACCCGCTGACCTGGGTCCGGGGTCCCCAAGTGACCCGGTGACCTGGGGCCGGTGTCCCCACGTGACCCGGTCACCTGGGGCCGGTGTCCCCACGTGACCCGGGGTCCTGGTGCCGGGGTGGTCATCAGAACCTGGGAACCAGGCTGGGTACCAGACATGACCAGGTGACCTGGGTCCGGGGTCCCCACGTGACCCGCTGACCTGGGGCCGGGGTCCCCACGTGACCCGGGGTCCTGGTGCCGGGGTCCCCACGTGACCCGCTGACCTGGGGCCGGTGTCCCCACGTGACCCGCTGACCTGGGTCCGGGGTCCCCACGTGACCCGCTGACCTGGTGCCGGGGTGCCCACGTGACCCGCTGACCTGGGTCTGGGGTCCCCACATGACCCGGGGTCCTGGGGCCGGTGTCCCCACGTGACCCGCTGACCTGGGTCCGGGGTCCCCACGTGACCCGGTGACCTGGGGCCGGTGTCCCCACGTGACCCGCTGACCTGGGTCCGGGGTCCCCAAGTGACCCGGTCACCTGGGGCCGGTGTCCCCACGTGACCCGGTCACCTGGGGCCGGTGTCCCCACGTGACCCGGGGTCCTGGTGCCGGGGTGGTCATCGGAACCTGGGAACCAGGCTGGGTACCAGACATGACCAGGTGACCTGGGGCCGGGGTCCCCACGTGATCCGCTGACCTGGGGCCGGTGTCCCCACGTGACCCGGGGTCCTGATGCCGGGGTGGTCACCGGAACCTGGGAACCAGGCCGGGTGCGCGACATGACCCTGTGACCCGGGGCCGGGTTAACGACCTGTCCAGGGGACCCGGGCCGGGGACCCGACAGGACCCGGTGATCCTTCGCTGGTGTCCCGATGCAACCCGGGGACCCGGGCCGGGGACCCCACGTGACCCGGGGACCTGGGGCCGGGGATGTCACCCGACACTGGTACCCGGGGCAGCGACCCGATACGACCCGGGGACCTGGGTCCGGGGTCCCGACCTGACCCGGTGACCTGGGGCCAGGGTAACCACCTGATCCGGGGACCCGGGCCGGGGACCCGGTATGACTCCGTCTCCCGGGGCCGGGGTGGTCACCTGACACTGGTACCCGGGACAGCGACCCGACATGACCCGGTGACCCGGGGCCGGGGTAACGACCTGTCCAGGGGACCTGGGCCGGGGACCCGACAGGACCCGGTGATCTGGGGCTTGGGTAAAAACCCGTCCCGGGGACCCGGGCTGGGTCCCGACCTGACCCGGTGACCTGGGGCCAGGGTAACCACCTGATCCGGGGACCCGGGCCGGGGACCCGGTATGACTCCGTCTCCCGGGGCTGGGGTGGTCACCTGACACTGGTACCCGGGACAGCGACCCGACGTGACCCGGGGCCGGGGTAACGACCTGTCCAGGGGACCTGGGCCGGGGACCCGACAGGACCCGGTGATCTGGGGCTTGGGTAAAAACCCGTCCCGGGGACCCGGGCTGGGTCCCGACATGACCCGGTGACCTGGTTCCGGGGTGCCGACCTGACCCGGGGACCTGGGGCTGTGGTGTCGACCGGACTCGGGGACCTGGTCCGGTGTCCCGTCATGACCCGGGGACCTGGGGTCGGGGTGGTCACCAGACCGTTGTACCCAGGCCGTTGAGCCGACATGACCCTGTGACCCGGGGCCTGGGTAAAAATCCAACCCGGGGACCCGGGCATGGGACGTGACATGACCCGACCTGGGTCCGGGGTCCCGACCTGACCCGGTGACCTGGAGCCGGTGTCCCCACGTGACCCGCTGACCTGGGTCCGGGGTCCCCAAGTGACCCGGTCACCTGGGGCCGGTGTCCCCACGTGACCCGGGGTCCTGGTGCCGGGGTGGTCATCGGAACCTGGGAACCAGGCTGGGTACCAGACATGACCAGGTGACCTGGGTCCGGGGTCCCCACGTGACCCGCTGACCTGGGGCCGGGGTCCCCACATGACCCGGGGTCCTGGTGCCGGGGTCCCCACGTGACCCGCTGACCTGGGGCCGGGGTCCCCACGTGACCCGGGGACCTGGGGCTGGTGTCCCCACGTGACCCGCTGACCTGGGTCCGGGGTCCCCACGTGACCCGCTGACCTGGGGCCGGTGTCCCCACGTGACCCGCTGACCTGGGGCCGGGGTCCCCACGTGACCCGGGGTCCTGGTGCCGGGGTCCCCACGTGACCCGCTGACCTGGGGCCGGGGTCCCCACGTGACCCGGGGTCCTGGTGCCGGGGTCAACACGTGACCCGCTGACCTGGGTCCGGTGTCCCCACGTGACCCTGGGACCTGGGTCCGCTGTCCCCACGTGACCCGGGGTCCTGGTGCCGGAGTCCCCACGTGACCCGCTGACCTGGGTCCGGTGTCCCCACGTGACCCGCCGACCTGGGTCCGGTGTCCCCACGTGACCCGGGGTCCTGGTGCCGGGTTCCCCACGTGACCCGCTGACCTGGGTCCGGTGTCCCCACGTGACCCGCTGACATGGGTCCGGGGTCCCCACGTGACCCGGGGACCTGGGTCCGGGGTCCCCACGTGACCCGGGGACCTGGGGCCGGTGTCCCCACGTGACCCGCTGACTTGGGTCCGGGATCCCCACGTGACCCGGTCACCTAGGGCCGGTGTCCCCACGTGACCCGGGGTCCTGCTGCCGGTGTCCCCACGTGACCCGGTGACCTGGGTCCGGGGTCCCCACGTGACCCGCTGACCTGGGGCCGGGGTCCCCACGTGACCCGGGGTCCTGGTGCCGGGGTGGTCACCGGAACCTGGGAACCAGGCCGGGTGCGCGACATGTCCCGGTGACCCGGGGCCGGGTTAACGACCTGTCCAGGGGACCCGGGCCGGGGACCCGACAGGACCCGGTGATCCTTCGCTGGTGTCCCGATGCAACCCGGGGACCCGGGCCGGGGACCCCACGTGACCCGGGGACCTGGGGCCGGGGATGTCACCCGACACTGGTACCCGGGGCAGCGACCCGATACGACCCGGGGACCTGGGTCCGGGGTCGCGACATACCCCGGTGACCTGAGGCCAGGGTAACCACCTGACCCGGGGACCCGGGCCGGGGACCCGGTATGACTCCATCTCCCGGGGCCGGGGTGGTCACCTGACACTGGTACCCGGGACAGCGACCCGACATGACCCGGTGACCTGGGGCCGGGGTAACGACCTGTCCAGGGGACCTGGGCCGGGGACCCGACAGGACCCAGTGATCTGGGGCTTGGGTAAAAACCCGTCCCGGGGACCCGGGCTGGGTCCCGACATGACCCGGTGACCTGGTTCCGGGGTGCCGACCTGACCCGGGGACCTGGGGCTGTGGTGTCGACCGGACTCGGGGACCTGGTCCGGTGTCCCGTCATGACCCGGGGACCTGGGGTCGGGGTGGTCACCAGACCGTTGTACCCAGGCCGTTGACCCGACATGACCCTGTGACCCGGGGCCTGGGTAAAAATCCAACCCGGGGACCCGGGCATGGGACGTGACATGACCCGACCTGGGTCCGGGGTCCCGACCTGACCCGGTGACCTGGAGCCGGTGTCCCCACGTGACCCGCTGACCTGGGTCCGGGGTCCCCAAGTGACCCGGTGACCTGGGGCCGGTGTCCCCACGTGACCCGGTCACCTGGGGCCGGTGTCCCCACGTGACCCGGGGTCCTGGTGCCGGGGTGGTCATCGGAACCTGGGAACCAGGCTGGGTACCAGACATGACCAGGTGACCTGGGTCCGGGGTCCCCACGTGACCCGCTGACCTGGGGCCGGGGTCCCCACGTGACCCGGGGTCCTGGTGCCGGGGTCCCCACGTGACCCGCTGACCTGGGGCCGGGGTCCCCACGTGACCCGGGGACCTGGGGCTGGTGTCCCCACGTGACCCGCTGACCTGGGTCCGGGGTCCCCACGTGACCCGCTGACCTGGGGCCGGGGTCCCCACGTGACCCGCTGACCTGGGGCCGGGGTCCCCACGTGACCCGGGGTCCTGGTGCCGGGGTCCCCACGTGACCCGCTGACCTGGGGCCGGGGTCCCCACGTGACCCGGTGTCCTGGTGCCGGGGTCCCCACGTGACCCGCTGACCTGGGTCCGGTGTCCCCACGTGACCCGGGGACCTGGGTCCGGTGTCCCCACGTGACCCGCTGACTTGGGTCCGGGATCCCCACGTGACCCGGTCACCTGGGGCCGGTGTCCCCACGTGACCCGGGGTCCTGCTGCCGGTGTCCCCACGTGACCCGGTGACCTGGGGCCGGGGTCCCCACGTGACCCGCTGACCTGGGGCCGGGGTCCCCACGTGACCCGGGGTCCTGGTGCCGGGGTGGTCACCGGAACCTGGGAACCAGGCCGGGTGCGCGACATGTCCCGGTGACCCGGGGCCGGGTTAACGACCTGTCCAGGGGACCCGGGCCGGGGACCCGACAGGACCCGGTGATCCTTCGCTGGTGTCCCGATGCAACCCGGGGACCCGGGCCGGGGACCCCACGTGACCCGGGGACCTGGGGCCGGGGATGTCACCCGACACTGGTACCCGGGGCAGCGATCCGATACGACCCGGGGACCTGGGTCCGGGGTCGCGACATACCCCGGTGACCTGAGGCCAGGGTAACCACCTGACCCGGGGACCCGGGCCGGGGACCCGGTATGACTCCATCTCCCGGGGCCGGGGTGGTCACCTGACACTGGTACCCGGGACAGCGACCCGACATGACCCGGTGACCTGGGGCCGGGGTAACGACCTGTCCAGGGGACCTGGGCCGGGGACCCGACAGGACCCAGTGATCTGGGGCTTGGGTAAAAACCCGTCCCGGGGACCCGGGCTGGGTCCCGACATGACCCGGTGACCTGGTTCCGGGGTGCCGACCTGACCCGGGGACCTGGGGCTGTGGTGTCGACCGGACTCGGGGACCTGGTCCGGTGTCCCGTCATGACCCGGGGACCTGGGGTCGGGGTGGTCACCAGACCGTTGTACCCAGGCCGTTGAGCCGACATGACCCTGTGACCCGGGGCCTGGGTAAAAATCCAACCCGGGGACCCGGGCATGGGACGTGACATGACCCGACCTGGGTCCGGGGTCCCGACCTGACCTGGTGACCTGGAGCCGGTGTCCCCACGTGACCCGCTGACCTGGGTCCGGGGTCCCCAAGTGACCCGGTGACCTGGGGCCGGTGTCCCCACGTGACCCGGTCACCTGGGGCCGGTGTCCCCACGTGACCCGGGGTCCTGGTGCCGGGGTGGTCATCGGAACCTGGGAACCAGGCTGGGTACCAGACATGACCAGGTGACCTGGGTCCGGGGTCCCCACGTGACCCGCTGACCTGGGGCCGGGGTCCCCACGTGACCCGGGGTCCTGGTGCCGGGGTCCCCACGTGACCCGCTGACCTGGGGCCGGGGTCCCCACGTGACCCGGGGACCTGGGGCTGGTGTCCCCACGTGACCCGCTGACCTGGGTCCGGGGTCCCCACGTGACCCGCTGACCTGGGGCCGGTGTCCCCACGTGACCCGCTGACCTGGGGCCGGGGTCCCCACGTGACCCGGGGTCCTGGTGCCGGGGTCCCCACGTGACCCGCTGACCTGGGTCCGGTGTCCCCACGTGACCCGGTGTCCTGGTGCCGGGGTCCCCACGTGACCCGCTGACCTGGGTCCGGTGTCCCCACGTGACCCGGGGACCTGGGTCCGGTGTCCCCACGTGACCCGCTGACCTGGGTCCGGTGTCCCCACGTGACCCGCTGACATGGGTCTGGGGTCCCCACGTGACCCGCTGACCTGGGGCCGGTGTCCCCACGTGACCCGCTGACCTGGGGCCGGGGTCCCCACGTGACCCGGGGTCCTGGTGCCGGGGTCCCCACGTGACCCGCTGACCTGGGTCCGGGGTCCCCACGTGACCCGCTGACCTGGGGCCGGGGTCCCCACGTGACCCGGGGACCTGGGTCCGGTGTCCCCACGTGACCCGGGGTCCTGGTGCCGGACTCCCCACGTGACCCGCTGACCTGGGTCCGGTGTCCCCACGTGACCCGGGGTCCTGGTGCCGGGGTCCCCACGTGACCCGCTGACCTGGGTCCGGTGTCCCCACGTGACCCGCTGACATGGGTCCGGGGTCCCCACGTGACCCGCTGACCTGGGTCCGGGGTCCCCACGTGACCCGGGGACCTGGGTCCGGTGTCCCCACGTGACCCGCTGACTTGGGTCCGGGATCCCCACGTGACCCGGTCACCTGGGGCCGGTGTCCCCACGTGTCCCGGGGTCCTGCTGCCGGGGTCCCCACGTGACCCGCTGACCTGGGTCCGGGGTCCCCACGTGACCCGGGGTCCTGCTGCCGGTGTCCCCACGTGACCCGCTGACCTGGGGCCGGGGTCCCCACGTGACCCTGTCACCTGGGGCCGGTGTCCCCACGTGACCCGGTCACCTGGGGCCGGTGTCCCCACGTGACCCGGGGTCCTGGTGCCGGGGTGGTCATCGGAACCTGGGAATCAGGCTGGGTACCAGACATGACCAGGTGACCTGGGGCCGGGGTCCCCACGTGACCCGCTGACCTGGGGCCGGGGTCCCCACGTGACCCGGGGTCCTGGTGCCGGGGTGGTCACCGGAACCTGGGAACCAGGCCGGGTGCGCGACATGTCCCGGTGACCCGGGGCCGGGTTAACGACCTGTCCAGGGGACCCGGGCCGGGGACCCGACAGGACCCGGTGATCCTTCGCTGGTGTCCCGATTCAACCCGGGGACCCGGGCCGGGGACCCCACGTGACCCGGGGACCTGGGGCCGGGAATGTCACCCGACACTGGTACCCGGGGCAGCGACCCGATACGACCCGGGGACCTGGGTCTGGGGTCGCGACATGACCCGGTGACCTGGGGCCAGGGTAACCACCTGATCCGGGGACCCGGGCCGGGGACCCGGTATGACTCCGTCTCCCGGGGCCGGGGTGGTCACCTGACACTGGTACCCGGGACAGCGACTTGACATGACCCGGTGACCCGGGGCCGGGGTAACGACCTGTCCAGGGGACCTGGGCCGGGGACCCGACAGGACCCGGTGATCTGGGGCTTGGGTAAAAACCCGTCCCGGGGACCCGGGCTGGGTCCCGACATGACCCGGTGACCTGGTTCCGGGGTGCCGACCTGACCCGGTGACCTGGGGCTGTGGTGTCGACCGGACTCGGGGACC
Source organism: Somateria mollissima (assembly GCA_951411735.1). Taxonomy (NCBI): domain Eukaryota; kingdom Metazoa; phylum Chordata; class Aves; order Anseriformes; family Anatidae; genus Somateria; species Somateria mollissima. Next base: position 194,665 of record CATOCB010000099.1, on the reverse strand, counting down.
TGGTCCGGTGTCCCGTCATGACCCGGTGACCTGGTGCCGGGGTCCCCACGTGACCCGCTGACCTGGGTCCGGGGTCCCCACGTGACCCGCTGACCTGGGGCCGGGGTCCCCACGTGACCCGGGGACCTGGGTCCGGTGTCCCCACGTGACCCGGGGTCCTGGTGCCGGAGTCCCCACGTGACCCGCTGACCTGGGTCCGGTGTCCCCACGTGACCCGGGGTCCTGGTGCCGGGGTCCCCACGTGACCCGCTGACCTGGGTCCGGTGTCCCCACGTGACCCGCTGACATGGGTCCGGGGTCCCCACGTGACCCGCTGACCTGGGTCCGGGGTCCCCACGTGACCCGGGGACCTGTGTCCGGTGTCCCCACGTGATCCGCTGACTTGGGTCCGGGATCCCCACGTGACCCGGTCACCTGGGGCCGGTGTCCCCACGTGACCCGGGGTCCTGCTGCCGGGGTCCCCACGTGACCCGCTGACCTGGGTCCGGGGTCCCCACGTGACCCGGGGTCCTGCTGCCGGTGTCCCCACGTGACCCGCTGACCTGGGGCCGGGGTCCCCAAGTGACCCGCTGACCTGGGGCCGGTGTCCCCACGTGACCCGGTCACCTGGGGCCGGTGTCCCCACGTGACCCGGGGTCCTGGTGCCGGGATGGTCATCGGAACCTGGGAATCAGGCTGGGTACCAGACATGACCAGGTGACCTGGGGCCGGGGTCCCCACGTGACCCGCTGACCTGGGGCCGGGGTCCCCACGTGACCCGGGGTCCTGGTGCCGGGGTGGTCACCGGAACCTGGGAACCAGGCCGGGTGCGCGACATGTCCCGGTGACCCGGGGCCGGGTTAACGACCTGTCCAGGGGACCCGGGCCGGGGACCCGACAGGACCCGGTGATCCTTCGCTGGTGTCCCGATTCAACCCGGGGACCCGGGCCGGGGACCCCACGTGACCCGGGGACCTGGGGCCGGGAATGTCACCCGACACTGGTACCCGGGGCAGCGACCCGATACGACCCGGGGACCTGGGTCTGGGGTCGCGACATGACCCGGTGACCTGGGGCCAGGGTAACCACCTGATCCGGGGACCCGGGCCGGGGACCCGGTATGACTCCGTCTCCCGGGGCCGGGGTGGTCACCTGACACTGGTACCCGGGACAGCGACTTGACATGACCCGGTGACCCGGGGCCGGGGTAACGACCTGTCCAGGGGACCTGGGCCGGGGACCCGACAGGACCCGGTGATCTGGGGCTTGGGTAAAAACCCGTCCCGGGGACCCGGGCTGGGTCCCGACATGACCCGGTGACCTGGTTCCGGGGTGCCGACCTGACCCGGTGACCTGGGGCTGTGGTGTCGACCGGACTCGGGGACCTGGTCCGGTGTCCCGTCATGACCCGGTGACCTGGTGCCGGGGTCCCCACGTGACCCGCTGACCTGGGTCCGGGGTCCCCACGTGACCCGCTGACCTGGGGCCGGGGTCCCCACGTGACCCGGTGACCTGGAGCCGGTGTCCCCACGTGACCCGCTGACCTGGGTCCGGGGTCCCCAAGTGACCCGGTGACCTGGGGCCGGTGTCCCCACGTGACCCGGTCACCTGGGGCCGGTGTCCCCACGTGACCCGGGGTCCTGGTGCCGGGGTGGTCATCGGAAGCTGGGAACCAGGCTGGGTACCAGACATGACCAGGTGACCTGGGTCCGGGGTCCCCACGTGACCCGCTGACCTGGGGCCGGGGTCCCCACGTGACCCGGGGTCCTGGGTCTGGGGTCCCCACGTGACCCGCTGACCTGGGGCCGGGGTCCCCACGTGACCCGGGGACCTGGGACTGGTGTCCCCACGTGACCCGCTGACCTGGGTCCGGAGTCCCCACGTGACCCGCTGACCTGGGGCCGGTGTCCCCACGTGACCCGCTGACCTGGGTCCGGGGTCCCGACCTGACCTGGTGACCTGGAGCCGGTGTCCCCACGTGACCCGCTGACCTGGGTCCGGGGTCCCCAAGTGACCCGCTGACCTGGGGCCGGTGTCCCCACGTGACCCGGTCACCTGGGGCCGGTGTCCCCACGTGACCCGGGGTCCTGGTGCCGGGGTGGTCATCGGAACCTGGGAACCAGGCTGGGTACCAGACATGACCAGGTGACCTGGGTCCGGGGTCCCCACGTGACCCGCTGACCTGGGGCCGGGGTCCCCACGTGACCCGGGGTCCTGGTGCCGGGGTCCCCACGTGACCCGCTGACCTGGGGCCGGGGTCCCCACGTGACCCGGGGACCTGGGGCTGGTGTCCCCACGTGACCCGCTGACCTGGGTCCGGGGTCCCCACGTGACCCGCTGACCTGGGGCCGGGGTCCCCACGTGACCCGGGGTCCTGGTGCCGGGGTCCCCACGTGACCCGCTGACCTGGGGCCGGGGTCCCCACGTGACCCGGTGTCCTGGTGCCGGGGTCCCCACGTGACCCGCTGACCTGGGTCCGGTGTCCCCACGTGACCCGGGGACCTGGGTCCGGTGTCCCCACGTGACCCGCTGACTTGGGTCCGGGATCCCCACGTGACCCGGTCACCTGGGGCCGGTGTCCCCACGTGACCCGGGGTCCTGCTGCCGGTGTCCCCACGTGACCCGGTGACCTGGGGCCGGGGTCCCCACGTGACCCGCTGACCTGGGGCCGGGGTCCCCACGTGACCCGGGGTCCTGGTGCCGGGGTGGTCACCGGAACCTGGGAACCAGGCCGGGTGCGCGACATGTCCCGGTGACCCGGGGCCGGGTTAACGACCTGTCCAGGGGACCCGGGCCGGGGACCCGACAGGACCCGGTGATCCTTCGCTGGTGTCCCGATGCAACCCGGGGACCCGGGCCTGGGACCCCACGTGACCCGGGGACCTGGGGCCGGGGATGTCACCTGACACTGGTACCCGGGGCAGCGACCCGATACGACCCGGGGACCTGGGTCCGGGGTCGCGACATACCCCGGTGACCTGAGGCCAGGGTAACCACCTGACCCGGGGACCCGGGCCGGGGACCCGGTATGACTCCATCTCCCGGGGCCGGGGTGGTCACCTGACACTGGTACCCGGGACAGCGACCCGACATGACCCGGTGACCTGGGGCCGGGGTAACGACCTGTCCAGGGGACCTGGGCCGGGGACCCGACAGGACCCAGTGATCTGGGGCTTGGGTAAAAACCCGTCCCGGGGACCCGGGCTGGGTCCCGACATGACCCGGTGACCTGGTTCCGGGGTGCCGACCTGACCCGGGGACCTGGGGCTGTGGTGTCGACCGGACTCGGGGACCTGGTCCGGTGTCCCGTCATGACCCGGGGACCTGGGGTCGGGGTGGTCACCAGACCGTTGTACCCAGGCCGTTGACCCGACATGACCCTGTGACCCGGGGCCTGGGTAAAAATCCAACCCGGGGACCCGGGCATGGGACGTGACATGACCCGACCTGGGTCCGGGGTCCCGACCTGACCTGGTGACCTGGAGCCGGTGTCCCCACGTGACCCGCTGACCTGGGTCCGGGGTCCCCAAGTGACCCGGTGACCTGGGGCCGGTGTCCCCACGTGACCCGGTCACCTGGGGCCGGTGTCCCCACGTGACCCGGGGTCCTGGTGCCGGGGTGGTCATCGGAACCTGGGAACCAGGCTGGGTACCAGACATGACCAGGTGACCTGGGTCCGGGGTCCCCACGTGACCCGCTGACCTGGGGCCGGGGTCCCCACGTGACCCGGGGTCCTGGTGCCGGGGTCCCCACGTGACCCGGTGACCTGGGGCCGGGGTCCCCACGTGACCCGGGGACCTGGGGCTGGTGTCCCCACGTGACCCGCTGACCTGGGTCCGGGGTCCCCACGTGACCCGCTGACCTGGGGCCGGTGTCCCCACGTGACCCGCTGACCTGGGGCCGGGGTCCCCACGTGACCCGGGGTCCTGGTGCCGGGGTCCCCACGTGACCCGCTGACCTGGGTCCGGTGTCCCCACGTGACCCGGTGTCCTGGTGCCGGGGTCCCCACGTGACCCGCTGACCTGGGTCCGGTGTCCCCACGTGACCCGGGGACCTGGGTCCGGTGTCCCCACGTGACCCGCTGACCTGGGTCCGGTGTCCCCACGTGACCCGCTGACATGGGTCCAGGGTCCCCACGTGACCCGCTGACCTGGGGCCGGTGTCCCCACGTGACCCGCTGACCTGGGGCCGGGGTCCCCACGTGACCCGGGGTCCTGGTGCCGGGGTCCCCACGTGACCCGCTGACCTGGGTCCGGGGTCCCCACGTGACCCGCTGACCTGGGGCCGGGGTCCCCACGTGACCCGGGGACCTGGGTCCGGTGTCCCCACGTGACCCGGGGTCCTGGTGCCGGACTCCCCACGTGACCCGCTGACCTGGGTCCGGTGTCCCCACGTGACCCGGGGTCCTGGTGCCGGGGTCCCCACGTGACCCGCTGACCTGGGTCCGGTGTCCCCACGTGACCCGCTGACATGGGTCCGGGGTCCCCACGTGACCCGCTGACCTGGGTCCGGGGTCCCCACGTGACCCGGGGACCTGGGTCCGGTGTCCCCACGTGACCCGCTGACTTGGGTCCGGGATCCCCACGTGACCCGGTCACCTGGGGCCGGTGTCCCCACGTGTCCCGGGGTCCTGCTGCCGGGGTCCCCACGTGACCCGCTGACCTGGGTCCGGGGTCCCCACGTGACCCGGGGTCCTGCTGCCGGTGTCCCCACGTGACCCGCTGACCTGGGGCCGGGGTCCCCACGTGACCCTGTCACCTGGGGCCGGTGTCCCCACGTGACCCGGTCACCTGGGGCCGGTGTCCCCACGTGACCCGGGGTCCTGGTGCCGGGGTGGTCATCGGAACCTGGGAATCAGGCTGGGTACCAGACATGACCAGGTGACCTGGGGCCGGGGTCCCCACGTGACCCGCTGACCTGGGGCCGGGGTCCCCACGTGACCCGGGGTCCTGGTGCCGGGGTGGTCACCGGAACCTGGGAACCAGGCCGGGTGCGCGACATGTCCCGGTGACCCGGGGCCGGGTTAACGACCTGTCCAGGGGACCCGGGCCGGGGACCCGACAGGACCCGGTGATCCTTCGCTGGTGTCCCGATTCAACCCGGGGACCCGGGCCGGGGACCCCACGTGACCCGGGGACCTGGGGCCGGGAATGTCACCCGACACTGGTACCCGGGGCAGCGACCCGATACGACCCGGGGACCTGGGTCTGGGGTCGCGACATGACCCGGTGACCTGGGGCCAGGGTAACCACCTGATCCGGGGACCCGGGCCGGGGACCCGGTATGACTCCGTCTCCCGGGGCCGGGGTGGTCACCTGACACTGGTACCCGGGACAGCGACTTGACATGACCCGGTGACCCGGGGCCGGGGTAACGACCTGTCCAGGGGACCTGGGCCGGGGACCCGACAGGACCCGGTGATCTGGGGCTTGGGTAAAAACCCGTCCCGGGGACCCGGGCTGGGTCCCGACATGACCCGGTGACCTGGTTCCGGGGTGCCGACCTGACCCGGTGACCTGGGGCTGTGGTGTCGACCGGACTCGGGGACCTGGTCCGGTGTCCCGTCATGACCCGGTGACCTGGTGCCGGGGTCCCCACGTGACCCGCTGACCTGGGTCCGGGGTCCCCACGTGACCCGCTGACCTGGGGCCGGGGTCCCCACGTGACCCGGTGACCTGGAGCCGGTGTCCCCACGTGACCCGCTGACCTGGGTCCGGGGTCCCCAAGTGACCCGGTGACCTGGGGCCGGTGTCCCCACGTGACCCGGTCACCTGGGGCCGGTGTCCCCACGTGACCCGGGGTCCTGGTGCCGGGGTGGTCATCGGAAGCTGGGAACCAGGCTGGGTACCAGACATGACCAGGTGACCTGGGTCCGGGGTCCCCACGTGACCCGCTGACCTGGGGCCGGGGTCCCCACGTGACCCGGGGTCCTGGGTCTGGGGTCCCCACGTGACCCGCTGACCTGGGGCCGGGGTCCCCACGTGACCCGGGGACCTGGGACTGGTGTCCCCACGTGACCCGCTGACCTGGGTCCGGAGTCCCCACGTGACCCGCTGACCTGGGGCCGGTGTCCCCACGTGACCCGCTGACCTGGGTCCGGGGTCCCGACCTGACCTGGTGACCTGGAGCCGGTGTCCCCACGTGACCCGCTGACCTGGGTCCGGGGTCCCCAAGTGACCCGCTGACCTGGGGCCGGTGTCCCCACGTGACCCGGTCACCTGGGGCCGGTGTCCCCACGTGACCCGGGGTCCTGGTGCCGGGGTGGTCATCGGAACCTGGGAACCAGGCTGGGTACCAGACATGACCAGGTGACCTGGGTCCGGGGTCCCCACGTGACCCGCTGACCTGGGGCCGGGGTCCCCACGTGACCCGGGGTCCTGGTGCCGGGGTCCCCACGTGACCCGCTGACCTGGGGCCGGGGTCCCCACGTGACCCGGGGACCTGGGGCTGGTGTCCCCACGTGACCCGCTGACCTGGGTCCGGGGTCCCCACGTGACCCGCTGACCTGGGGCCGGGGTCCCCACGTGACCCGGGGTCCTGGTGCCGGGGTCCCCACGTGACCCGCTGACCTGGGGCCGGGGTCCCCACGTGACCCGGTGTCCTGGTGCCGGGGTCCCCACGTGACCCGCTGACCTGGGTCCGGTGTCCCCACGTGACCCGGGGACCTGGGTCCGGTGTCCCCACGTGACCCGCTGACTTGGGTCCGGGATCCCCACGTGACCCGGTCACCTGGGGCCGGTGTCCCCACGTGACCCGGGGTCCTGCTGCCGGTGTCCCCACGTGACCCGGTGACCTGGGGCCGGGGTCCCCACGTGACCCGCTGACCTGGGGCCGGGGTCCCCACGTGACCCGGGGTCCTGGTGCCGGGGTGGTCACCGGAACCTGGGAACCAGGCCGGGTGCGCGACATGTCCCGGTGACCCGGGGCCGGGTTAACGACCTGTCCAGGGGACCCGGGCCGGGGACCCGACAGGACCCGGTGATCCTTCGCTGGTGTCCCGATGCAACCCGGGGACCCGGGCCTGGGACCCCACGTGACCCGGGGACCTGGGGCCGGGGATGTCACCTGACACTGGTACCCGGGGCAGCGACCCGATACGACCCGGGGACCTGGGTCCGGGGTCGCGACATACCCCGGTGACCTGAGGCCAGGGTAACCACCTGACCCGGGGACCCGGGCCGGGGACCCGGTATGACTCCATCTCCCGGGGCCGGGGTGGTCACCTGACACTGGTACCCGGGACAGCGACCCGACATGACCCGGTGACCTGGGGCCGGGGTAACGACCTGTCCAGGGGACCTGGGCCGGGGACCCGACAGGACCCAGTGATCTGGGGCTTGGGTAAAAACCCGTCCCGGGGACCCGGGCTGGGTCCCGACATGACCCGGTGACCTGGTTCCGGGGTGCCGACCTGACCCGGGGACCTGGGGCTGTGGTGTCGACCGGACTCGGGGACCTGGTCCGGTGTCCCGTCATGACCCGGGGACCTGGGGTCGGGGTGGTCACCAGACCGTTGTACCCAGGCCGTTGACCCGACATGACCCTGTGACCCGGGGCCTGGGTAAAAATCCAACCCGGGGACCCGGGCATGGGACGTGACATGACCCGACCTGGGTCCGGGGTCCCGACCTGACCTGGTGACCTGGAGCCGGTGTCCCCACGTGACCCGCTGACCTGGGTCCGGGGTCCCCAAGTGACCCGGTGACCTGGGGCCGGTGTCCCCACGTGACCCGGTCACCTGGGGCCGGTGTCCCCACGTGACCCGGGGTCCTGGTGCCGGGGTGGTCATCGGAACCTGGGAACCAGGCTGGGTACCAGACATGACCAGGTGACCTGGGTCCGGGGTCCCCACGTGACCCGCTGACCTGGGGCCGGGGTCCCCACGTGACCCGGGGTCCTGGTGCCGGGGTCCCCACGTGACCCGGTGACCTGGGGCCGGGGTCCCCACGTGACCCGGGGACCTGGGGCTGGTGTCCCCACGTGACCCGCTGACCTGGGTCCGGGGTCCCCACGTGACCCGCTGACCTGGGGCCGGTGTCCCCACGTGACCCGCTGACCTGGGGCCGGGGTCCCCACGTGACCCGGGGTCCTGGTGCCGGGGTCCCCACGTGACCCGCTGACCTGGGTCCGGTGTCCCCACGTGACCCGGTGTCCTGGTGCCGGGGTCCCCACGTGACCCGCTGACCTGGGTCCGGTGTCCCCACGTGACCCGGGGACCTGGGTCCGGTGTCCCCACGTGACCCGCTGACCTGGGTCCGGTGTCCCCACGTGACCCGCTGACATGGGTCCAGGGTCCCCACGTGACCCGCTGACCTGGGGCCGGTGTCCCCACGTGACCCGCTGACCTGGGGCCGGGGTCCCCACGTGACCCGGGGTCCTGGTGCCGGGGTCCCCACGTGACCCGCTGACCTGGGTCCGGGGTCCCCACGTGACCCGCTGACCTGGGGCCGGGGTCCCCACGTGACCCGGGGACCTGGGTCCGGTGTCCCCACGTGACCCGGGGTCCTGGTGCCGGACTCCCCACGTGACCCGCTGACCTGGGTCCGGTGTCCCCACGTGACCCGGGGTCCTGGTGCCGGGGTCCCCACGTGACCCGCTGACCTGGGTCCGGTGTCCCCACGTGACCCGCTGACATGGGTCCGGGGTCCCCACGTGACCCGCTGACCTGGGTCCGGGGTCCCCACGTGACCCGGGGACCTGGGTCCGGTGTCCCCACGTGACCCGCTGACTTGGGTCCGGGATCCCCACGTGACCCGGTCACCTGGGGCCGGTGTCCCCACGTGTCCCGGGGTCCTGCTGCCGGGGTCCCCACGTGACCCGCTGACCTGGGTCCGGGGTCCCCACGTGACCCGGGGTCCTGCTGCCGGTGTCCCCACGTGACCCGCTGACCTGGGGCCGGGGTCCCCACGTGACCCTGTCACCTGGGGCCGGTGTCCCCACGTGACCCGGTCACCTGGGGCCGGTGTCCCCACGTGACCCGGGGTCCTGGTGCCGGGGTGGTCATCGGAACCTGGGAATCAGGCTGGGTACCAGACATGACCAGGTGACCTGGGGCCGGGGTCCCCACGTGACCCGCTGACCTGGGGCCGGGGTCCCCACGTGACCCGGGGTCCTGGTGCCGGGGTGGTCACCGGAACCTGGGAACCAGGCCGGGTGCGCGACATGTCCCGGTGACCCGGGGCCGGGTTAACGACCTGTCCAGGGGACCCGGGCCGGGGACCCGACAGGACCCGGTGATCCTTCGCTGGTGTCCCGATTCAACCCGGGGACCCGGGCCGGGGACCCCACGTGACCCGGGGACCTGGGGCCGGGAATGTCACCCGACACTGGTACCCGGGGCAGCGACCCGATACGACCCGGGGACCTGGGTCTGGGGTCGCGACATGACCCGGTGACCTGGGGCCAGGGTAACCACCTGATCCGGGGACCCGGGCCGGGGACCCGGTATGACTCCGTCTCCCGGGGCCGGGGTGGTCACCTGACACTGGTACCCGGGACAGCGACTTGACATGACCCGGTGACCCGGGGCCGGGGTAACGACCTGTCCAGGGGACCTGGGCCGGGGACCCGACAGGACCCGGTGATCTGGGGCTTGGGTAAAAACCCGTCCCGGGGACCCGGGCTGGGTCCCGACATGACCCGGTGACCTGGTTCCGGGGAGCCGACCTGACCCGGTGACCTGGGGCTGTGGTGTCGACCGGACTCGGGGACCTGGTCCGGTGTCCCGTCATGACCCGGTGACCTGGTGCCGGGGTCCCCACGTGACCCGCTGACCTGGGTCCGGGGTCCCCACGTGACCCGCTGACCTGGGGCCGGGGTCCCCACGTGACCCGGGGACCTGGGTCCGGTGTCCCCACGTGACCCGGGGTCCTGGTGCCGGAGTCCCCACGTGACCCGCTGACCTGGGTCCGGTGTCCCCACGTGACCCGGGGTCCTGGTGCCGGGGTCCCCACGTGACCCGCTGACCTGGGTCCGGTGTCCCCACGTGACCCGCTGACATGGGTCCGGGGTCCCCACGTGACCCGCTGACCTGGGTCCGGGGTCCCCACGTGACCCGGGGACCTGGGTCCGGTGTCCCCACGTGATCCGCTGACTTGGGTCCGGGATCCCCACGTGACCCGGTCACCTGGGGCCGGTGTCCCCACGTGACCCGGGGTCCTGCTGCCGGGGTCCCCACGTGACCCGCTGACCTGGGTCCGGGGTCCCCACGTGACCCGGGGTCCTGCTGCCGGTGTCCCCACGTGACCCGCTGACCTGGGGCCGGGGTCCCCACGTGACCCTGTCACCTGGGGCCGGTGTCCCCACGTGACCCGGTCACCTGGGGCCGGTGTCCCCACGTGACCCGGGGTCCTGGTGCCGGGATGGTCATCGGAACCTGGGAATCAGGCTGGGTACCAGACATGACCAGGTGACCTGGGGCCGGGGTCCCCACGTGACCCGCTGACCTGGGGCCGGGGTCCCCACGTGACCCGGGGTCCTGGTGCCGGGGTGGTCACCGGAACCTGGGAACCAGGCCGGGTGCGCGACATGTCCCGGTGACCCGGGGCCGGGTTAACGACCTGTCCAGGGGACCCGGGCCGGGGACCCGACAGGACCCGGTGATCCTTCGCTGGTGTCCCGATTCAACCCGGGGACCCGGGCCGGGGACCCCACGTGACCCGGGGACCTGGGGCCGGGAATGTCACCCGACACTGGTACCCGGGGCAGCGACCCGATACGACCCGGGGACCTGGGTCTGGGGTCGCGACATGACCCGGTGACCTGGGGCCAGGGTAACCACCTGATCCGGGGACCCGGGCCGGGGACCCGGTATGACTCCGTCTCCCGGGGCCGGGGTGGTCACCTGACACTGGTACCCGGGACAGCGACTTGACATGACCCGGTGACCCGGGGCCGGGGTAACGACCTGTCCAGGGGACCTGAGCCGGGGACCCGACAGGACCCGGTGATCTGGGGCTTGGGTAAAAACCCGTCCCGGGGACCCGGGCTGGGTCCCGACATGACCCGGTGACCTGGTTCCGGGGTGCCGACCTGACCCGGTGACCTGGGGCTGTGGTGTCGACCGGACTCGGGGACCTGGTCCGGTGTCCCGTCATGACCCGGTGACCTGGGGCTGGTGTCCCCACATGACCCGCTGACCTGGGTCCGGGGTCCCGACCTGACCCGGTGACCTGGGGCCAGGGTAACCACCTGACCCGGGGACCCGGGCCGGGGAACCGGTATGACTCCGTCTCCCGGGGCCGGGGTGGTCACCTGACACTGGTACCCGGGACAGCGACCCGACGTGACCCGGGGCAGGGGTAACGACCTGTCCAGGGGACCTGGGCCGGGGTCCCGACAGGACCCGGTGATCTGGGGCTTGGGTAAAAACCCGTCCCGGGGACCCGGGCTGGGTCCCGACATGACCCAGTGACCTGGTTCCGGGGTGCCGACCTGACAAGGGGACCTGGGGCTGTGGTGTCGATCGGACTCGGGGACCTGGTCCGGTGTCCCGTCATGACCCGGGGACCTGGGGTCGGGGTGGTCACCAGACCGTTGTACCCAGGCCGTTGAGCCGACATGACCCTGTGACCCGGGGCCTGGGTAAAAATCCAACCCGGGGACCCGGGCATGGGACGTGACATGACCCGCTGACCTGGGTCCGGGGTCCCGACGTGACCCGGTGACCTGGAGCCGGTGTCCCCACGTGACCCGCTGACCTGGGTCCGGGGTCCCCAAGTGACCCGGTGACCTGGGGCCGGTGTCCCCACGTGACCCGGTCACCTGGGGCCGGTGTCCCCACGTGACCCGGGGTCCTGGTGCCGGGGTGGTCATCGGAAACTGGGAACCAGGCTGGGTACCAGACATGACCAGGTGACCTGGGTCCGGGGTCCCCACGTGACCCGCTGACCTGGGGCCGGGGTCCCCACGTGACCCGGGGTCCTGGGTCTGGGGTCCCCACGTGACCCGCTGACCTGGGGCCGGGGTCCCCACGTGACCCGGGGACCTGGGGCTGGTGTCCCCACGTGACCCGCTGACCTGGGTCCGGAGTCCCCACGTGACCCGCTGACCTGGGGCCGGTGTCCCCACGTGACCCGCTGACCTGGGGCCGGGGTCCCCACGTGACCCGGTCACCTGGGGCCGGTGTCCCCACGTGACCCGCTGACCTGGGGCCGGGGTCCCCACGTGACCCGGGGTCCTGGTGCCGGGGTGGTCATCGGAACCTGGGAACCAGGCTGGGTACCAGACATGACCAGGTGACCTGGGTCCGGGGTCCCCACGTGACCCGCTGACCTGGGGCCGGGGTAACGACCTGTCCAGGGGACCTGGGCCGGGGTCCCGACAGGACCCGGTGATCTGGGGCTTGGGTAAAAACCCGTCCCGGGGACCCGGGCTGGGTCCCGACATGACCCGGTGACCTGGTTCCGGGGTGCCGACCTGACCCGGGGACCTGGGGCTGTGGTGTCGACCGGACTCGGGGACCTGGTCCGGTGTCCCGTCATGACCCGGGGACCTGGGGTCGGGGTGGTCACCAGACCGTTGTACCCAGGCCGTTGACCCGACATGACCCTGTGACCCGGGGCCTGGGAAAAAATCCAACCCGGGGACCCGGGCATGGGACGTGACATGACCCGCTGACCTGGGTCCGGGGTCCCGACCTGACCCGGTGAACTGGGGCCGGTGTCCCCACGTGACCCGCTGACCTGGGTCCGGGGTCCCCACGTGACCCGCTGACCTGGGGCCGGTGTCCCCACGTGACCCGCTGACCTGGGTCCGGGGTCCCCACGTGACCCGGTGACCTGGGGCCGGTGTCCCCACGTGACCCGGTCACCTGGGGCCGGTGTCCCCACGTGACCCGGGGTCCTGGTGCCGGGGTGGTCATCGGAACCTGGGAACCAGGCTGGGTACCAGACATGACCAGGTGACCTGGGTCCGGGGTCCCCACGTGACCCGCTGACCTGGGGCCGGGGTCCCCACGTGACCCAGGGTCCTGATGCCGGGGTGGTCACCGGCACCTGGGAACCAGGCCGGGTGCGCAACATGACCCGGTGACCCGGGGCCGGGTTAACGACCTGTCCAGGGGACCCGGGCCGGGGACCCGACAGGACCCGGTGATCCTTCGCTGGTGTCCCGATGCAACCCGGGGACCCGGGCCGGGGACCCCACGTGACCTGGGGACCTGGGGCTGGGGATGTCACCCGACACTGGTACCCGGGGCAGCGACCCGATACGACCCGGGGACCTGGGTCCGGGGTCCCGACCTGACCCGGTGACCTGGGGCCAGGGTAACCACCTGATCCGGGGACCCGGGCCGGGGACCCGGTATGACTCCGTCTCCCGGGGCCGGGGTGGTCACCTGACACTGGTACCAGGGACAGCGACCTGACGTGACCCGGGGCCGGGGTAACGACCTGTCCAGGGGACCTGGGCCGGGGACCCGACAGGACCCGGTGATCTGGGGCTTGGGTAAAAACCCGTCCCGGGGACCCGGGCTGGGTCCCGACATGACCCGGTGACCTGGTTCCAGGGTGCCGACCTGACCCGGTGACCTGGGGCTGTGGTGTCGACCGGACTCGGGGACCTGGTCCGGTGTCCCGTCATGACCCGGTGACCTGGGGCCGGTGTCCCCACGTGACCCGCTGACCTAGGTCCGGGGTCCCGACCTGACCCGGTGACCTGGGGCCAGGGTAACCACCTGACCCGGGGACCTGGGCCGGGGAGCCGGTATGACTCCGTCTCCCGGGGCCGGGGTGGTCACCTGACACTGGTACCCGGGACAGCGACCCGACGTGACCCGGGGCAGGGGTAACGACCTGTACAGGGGACCTGGGCCGGGGTCCCGACAGGACCCGGTGATCTGGGGCTTGGGTAAAAACCCATCCCGGGGACCCGGGCTGGGTCCCGACATGACCCGGTGACCTGGTTCCGGGGTGCCGACCTGACCCGGGGACCTGGGGCTGTGGTGTCGACCGGACTCGGGGACCTGGTCCGGTGTCCCGTCATGACCCGGGGACCTGGGGTCGGGGTGGTCACCAGACCGTTGTACCCAGGCCGTTGACCCGACATGACCCTGTGACCCGGGGCCTGGGTAAAAATCCAACCCGGGGACCCGGGCATGGGACGTGACATGACCCGACCTGGGTCCGGGGTCCCGACCTGACCTGGTGACCTGGAGCCGGTGTCCCCACGTGACCCGCTGACCTGGGTCCGGGGTCCCCAAGTGACCCGGTGACCTGGGGCCGGTGTCCCCACGTGACCCGGTCACCTGGGGCCGGTGTCCCCACGTGACCCGGGGTCCTGGTGCCGGGGTGGTCATCGGAACCTGGGAACCAGGCTGGGTACCAGACATGACCAGGTGACCTGGGGCCGGGGTCCCCACGTGACCCGCTGACCTGGGGCCGGGGTCCCCACGTGACCCGGGGTCCTGGTGCCGGGGTCCCCACGTGACCCGCTGACCTGGGGCCGGGGTCCCCACGTGACCCGGGGACCTGGGGCTGGTGTCCCCACGTGACCCGCTGACCTGGGTCCGGGGTCCCCACGTGACCCGCTGACCTGGGGCCGGTGTCCCCACGTGACCCGCTGACCTGGGGCCGGGGTCCCCACGTGACCCGGGGTCCTGGTGCCGGGGTCCACACGTGACCCGCTGACCTGGGGCCGGGGTCCCCACGTGACCCGGGGTCCTGGTGCCGGGGTCCCCACGTGACCCGCTGACCTGGGTCCGGTGTCCCCACGTGACCCGGGGACCTGGGTCCGGTGTCCCCACGTGACCCGCTGACCTGGGTCCGGTGTCCCCACGTGACCCGCTGACATGGGTCCGGGGTCCCCACGTGACCCGCTGACCTGGGGCCGGGGTCCCCACGTGACCCGGGGACCTGGGGCCGGTGTCCCCACGTGACCCGGGGTCCTGGTGCCGGAGTCCCCACGTGACCCGCTGACCTGGGTCCGGTGTCCCCACGTGACCCGCTGACCTGGGTCCGGTGTCCCCACGTGACCCGGGGTCCTGGTGCCGGGGTCCCCACGTGACCCGCTGACCTGGGTTCGGTGTCCCCACGTGACCCGGGGTCCTGGTGCCGGGGTCCCCACGTGACCCGCTGACCTGGGTCCGGGGTCCCCACGTGACCCGGGGACCTGGGTCCGGTGTCCCAACGTGACCCGCTGACTTGGGTCCGGGATCCCCACGTGACCCGGTCACCTGGGGCCGGTGTCCCCACGTGACCCGGTCACCTGGGGCCGGTGTCCCCACGTGACCCGGGGTCCTGGTGCCGGGGTGGTCATCGGAACCTGGGAACCAGGCTGGGTACCAGACATGACCAGGTGACCTGGGGCCGGGGTCCCCACGTGACCCGCTGACCTGGGGCCGGGGTCCCCACATGACCCAGGGTCCTGATGCCGGGGTGGTCACCGGAACCTGGGAACCAGGCCAGGTGCGCGACATGACCCGGTGACCCGGGGCCGGGTTAACGACCTGTCCAGGGGACCCGGGCCGGGGACCCGACAGGACCCGGTGATCCTTCGCTGGTGTCCCGATGCAACCCGGGGACCCGGGCCGGGGACCCCACGTGACCCGGGGACCTGGGGCTGGGGATGTCACCCGACACTGGTACCCGGGGCAGCGACCCGATACGACCCGGGGACCTGGGTCCGGGGTCCCGACCTGACCCGGTGACCTGGGGCCAGGGTAACCACCTGATCCGGGGACCCGGGCCGGGGACCCGGTATGTCTCCGTCTCCCGGGACCGGGGTGGTCACCTGACACTGGTACCCGGGACAGCGACTTGACATGACCCGGTGACCCGGGGCCGGGGTAACGACCTGTCCAGGGGACCTGGGCCGGGGTCCCGACAGGACCCGGTGACCTGGGGCTTGGGTAAAAACCCGTCCCGGGGACCCGGGCTGGGTCCCGACATGACCCGGTGACCTGGGGCTGTGCTGTCGACCGGACTCGGGGACCTGGTCCGGTGTCCCGTCATGACCCGGTGACCTGGGGCCGGTGTCCCCACATGACCCGCTGACCTGGGTCCGGGGTCCCGACCTGACCCGGTGACCTGGGGCCAGGGTAACCACCTGACCCGGGGACCCGGGCCGGGGAACCGGTATGACTCCGTCTCCCGGGGCCGGGGTGGTCACCTGACACTGGTACCCGGGACAGCGACCCGACGTGACCCGGGGCAGGGGTAACGACCTGTACAGGGGACCTGGGCCGGGGTCCCGACAGGACCCGGTGATCTGGGGCTTGGGTAAAAACCCGTCCCGGGGACCCGGGCTGGGTCCCGACATGACCCGGTGACCTGGTTCCGGGGTGCCGACCTGACAAGGGGACCTGGGGCTGTGGTGTCGACCGGACTCGGGGACCTGGTCCGGTGTCCCGTCATGACCCGGGGACCTGGGGTCGGGGTGGTCACCAGACCGTTGTACCCAGGCCGTTGAGCCGACATGACCCTGTGACCCGGGGCCTGGGTAAAAATCCAACCCGGGGACCCGGGCATGGGACGTGACATGACCCGACCTGGGTCCGGGGTCCCGACCTGACCCGGTGACCTGGAGCCGGTGTCCCCACGTGACCCGCTGACCTGGGTCCGGGGTCCCCAAGTGACCCGGTGACCTGGGGCCGGTGTCCCCACGTGACCCGGTGACCTGGGGCCGGTGTCCCCACGTGACCCGGGGTCCTGGTGCCGGGGTGGTCATCGGAACCTGGGAACCAGGCTGGGTACCAGACATGACCAGGTGACCTGGGTCCGGGGTCCCCACGTGACCCGCTGACCTGGGGCCGGGGTCCCCACGTGACCCGGGGACCTGGGGCTGGTGTCCCCACGTGACCCGCTGACCTGGGTCCGGGGTCCCCACGTGACCCGCTGACCTGGGGCCGGTGTCCCCACGTGACCCGCTGACCTGGGGCCGGGGTCCCCACGTGACCCGGGGTCCTGGTGCCGGGGTCCCCACGTGACCCGCTGACCTGGGGCCGGGGTCCCCACGTGACCCGGGGTCCTGGTGCTGGGGTCCCCACGTGACCCGCTGACCTGGGTCCGGTGTCCCCATGTGACCCGGGGACCTGGGGCCGGTGGCCCCACGTGACCCACTGACCTGGGTCCGGTGTCCCCACGTGACCCGCTGACATGGGTTCGGGGTCCCCACGTGACCCGCTGACCTGGGGCCGGTGTCCCCACGTGACCCGCTGACCTGGGGCCAGGGTCCCCACGTGACTCGGGGTCCTGGTGCCGGGGTCCCCACGTGACCCGCTGACCTGGGGCCGGGGTCCCCACGTGACCCGGGGTCCTGGTGCCGGGGTCCCCACGTGACCCGCTGACCTGGGTCCGGTGTCCCCACGTGACCCGGGGTCCTGGTGCCGGAGTCCCCACGTGACCCGCTGACATGGGTCCGGGGTCCCTACGTGACCCGGTGACTGACCTGGGGCCGGTGTCCCCACGTGACCCGGGGTCCTGCTGCCGGGGTCCCCACGTGACCCGCTGACCTGGGTCCGGGGTCCCCACGTGACCCGGGGACCTGGGTCCGGTGTCCCCACGTGACCCGCTGACTTGGGTCCGGGATCCCCACGTGACCCAGTGAAATGGGTCCGGTGTCCCCACGTGACCCGGGGTCCTGCTGCCGGGGTCCCCACGTGACCCGCTGACCTGGGTCCGGGGTCCCCACGTGACCCGGGGTCCTGCTGCCGGTGTCCCCACGTGACCCGCTGACCTGGTGCCGGGGTCCCCACGTGACCCGGTCACCTGGGGCCGGTGTCCCCACGTGACCCGGGGTCCTGGTGCCGGGGTGGTCATCGGAACCTGGGAACCAGGCTGGGTACCAGACATGACCAGGTGACCTGGGGCCGGGGTCCCCACGTGACCCGCTGACCTGGGGCCGGGGTCCCCACGTGACCCGGGGTCCTGATGCCGGGGTGGTCACCGGAACCTGGGAACCAGGCCGGGTGCGCGACATGACCCGGTGACCCGGGGCCGGGTTAACGACCTGTCCAGGGGACCCGGGCCGGGGACCCGACAGGACCCGGTGATCCTTCGCTGGTGTCCCGATGCAACCCGGGGACCCGGGCCGGGGACCCCACGTGACCCGGGGACCTGGGGCTGGGGATGTCACCCGACACTGGTACCCGGGGCAGCGACCCGATACGACCCGGGGACCTGGGTCCGGGGTCCCGACCTGACCCGGTGACCTGGGGCTGTGGTGTCGACCGGACTCAGGGACCTGGTCCGGTGTCCCGTCATGACCCGGTGACCTGGGGCCGGTGTCCCCACGTGACCCACTGACCTGGGTCCGGGGTCCCGACCTGACCCGGTGACCTGGGGCCAGGGTAACCACCTGACCCGGGGACCCGGGCCGGGGAACCGGTATGACTCCGTCTCCCGGGGCCGGGGTGGTCACCTGACACTGGTACCCGGGACAGCGACCCGACGTGACCCGGGGCAGGGGTAACGACCTGTCCAGGGGACCTGGGCCGGGGTCCCGACATGACCCGGTGACCTGGTTCCGGGGTGCCGACCTGACCCGGGGACCTGGGGCTGTGGTGTCGACCGGACTCGGGGACCTGGTCCGGTGTCCCGTCATGACCCGGGGACCTGGGGTCGGGGTGGTCACCAGACCGTTGTACCCAGGCCGTTGAGCCGACATGACCCTGTGACCCGGGGCCTGGGTAAAAATCCAACCCGGGGACCCGGGCATGGGACGTGACATGACCCGACCTGGGTCCGGGGTCCCGACCTGACCCGGTGACCTGGAGCCGGTGTCCCCACGTGACCCGCTGACCTGGGTCCGGGGTCACCAAGTGACCCGGTGACCTGGGTCCGGTGTCCCCACGTGACCCGCTGACTTGGGTCCGGGATCCCCACGTGACCCGGGGTCCTGGTGCCGGAGTCCCCACGTGACCCAGTGACCTGGGTACGGTGTCCCCACGTGACCCGCTGACCTGGGTCCGGTGTCCCCACGTGACCCGGGGTCCTGCTGCCGGGGTCCCCATGTGACCCGCTGACCTGGGTCCGGTGTCCCCACGTGACCCGCTGACCTGGGTCCGGGGTCCCCACGTGACCCGGTGACCTGGGGCCGGTGTCCCCACGTGACCCGGGGTCCTGCTGCCGGGGTCCCCACGTGACCCGCTGACCTGGGTCCGGGGTCCCCACGTGACCCGGGGACCTGGGTCCGGTGTCCCCACGTGACCCGCTGACTTGGGTCCGGGATCCCCACGTGACCCGGTGACCTGGGTCCGGTGTCCCCACGTGACCCGGGGTCCTGCTGCCGGGGTCCCCACGTGACCCGCTGACCTGGGTCCGGGGTCCCCAAGTGACCCGGGGTCCTTCTGCCGGTGTCCCCACGTGACCCGCTGACCTGGGTCCGGGGTCCCCACGTGACCCGGTGACCTGGGGCCGGTGTCCCCACGTGACCCGGTCACCTGGGGCCGGTGTCCCCACGTGACCCGGGGTCCTGGTGCCGGGGTAGTCATCGGAACCTGGGAACCAGGCCGGGTGCGCGACATGACCCGGTGACCCGGGGCCGGGTTAACGACCTGTCCAGGGGACCCGGGCCGGGGACCCGACAGGACCCGGTGATCCTTCGCTGGTGTCCCGATGCAACCCGGGGACCCGGGCCGGGGACCCCACGTGACCCAGGGACCTGGGGCTGGGGATGTCACCCGACACTGGTACCCGGGGCAGCGACCCGATACGACCCGGGGACCTGGGTCCGGGGTCCCGACCTGACCCGGTGACCTGGGGCCAGGGTAACCACCTGATCCGGGGACCCGGGCCGGGGACCCGGTATGACTCCGTCTCCCGGGGCCGGGGTGGTCACCTGACACTGGTACCCGGGACAGCGACTTGACATGACCCGGTGACCCGGGGCCGGGGTAACGACCTGTCCAGGGGACCTGGGCCGGGGACCCGACAGGACCCGGTGATCTGGGGCTTGGGTAAAAACCCGTCCCGGGGACCCGGGCTGGGTCCCGACATGACCCGGTGACCTGGTTCCGGGGTGCCGACCTGACCCGGTGACCTGGGGCTGTGGTGTCGACCGGACTCGGGGACCTGGTCCGGTGTCCCGTCATGACCCGGTGACCTGGGGCCGGTGTCCCCACGTGACCCACTGACCTGGGTCCGGGGTCCCGACCTGACCCGGTGACCTGGGGCCAGGGTAACCACCTGACCCGGGGACCCGGGCCGGGGAACCGGTATGACTCCGTCTCCCGGGGCCGGGGTGGTCACCTGACACTGGTACCCGGGACAGCGACCCGACGTGACCCGGTGACCCGGGGCCGGGGTAACGACCTGTCCAGGGGACCTGGGCCGGGGTCCCGACAGGACCCGGTGATCTGGGGCTTGGGTAAAAACCCGTCCCGGGGACCCGGGCTGGGTCCCGACATGACCCGGTGACCTGGTTCCGGGGTGCCGACCTGACCCGGGGACCTGGGGCTGTGGTGTCGACCGGACTCGGGGACCTGGTCCGGTGTCCCGTCATGACCCGGGGACCTGGGGTCGGGGTGGTCACCAGACCGTTGTACCCAGGCCGTTGAGCCGACATGACCCTGTGACCCGGGGCCTGGGTAAAAATCCAACCCGGGGACCCGGGCATGGGACGTGACATGACCCGCTGACCTGGGTCCAGGGACCCGACCTGACCCGGTGAACTGGGGCCGGTGTCCCCACGTGACCCGCTGACCTGGGTCCGGGGTCCCCACGTGACCCGGTGACCTGGGGCCGGTGTCCCCACGTGACCCGCTGACCTGGGTCCGGGGTCCCCTCTGACCCGGTCACCTGGGGCCGGTGTCCCCACGTGACCCGGTCACCTGGGGCCGGTGTCCCCACGTGACCCGGGGTCCTGGTGCCGGGGTGGTCATTGGAACCTGGGAACCAGGCTGGGTACCAGACATGACCAGGTGACCTGGGGCCGGTGTCCCCACGTGACCCGCTGACCTGGGGCCGGTGTCCCCACGTGACCCAGGGTCCTGATGCCGGGGTGGTCACCAGAACCTGGGAACCAGGCCGGGTGCGCGACATGACCCGGTGACCCGGGGCCGGGTTAACGACCTATCCAGGGGACCCGGGCCGGGGACCCGACAGGACCCGGTGATCCTTCGATGGTGTCCCGATGCAACCCGGGGACCCGGGCCGGGGACCCCACGTGACCCGGGGACCTGGTAGCGGGGTGGTCATCGGAACCTTGGAACCAGGCTGGGTACCAGACATGACCAGGTGACCTGGGTCCGGGGTCCCCACGTGACCCGCTGACCTGGGGCCGGGGTCCCCACGTGACCCGGGGTCCTGGTGCCGAGGTCCCCACGTGACCCGCTGACCTGGGGCCGGGGTCCCCACGTGACCCGGGGACCTGGGGCTGGTGTCCCCACGTGACCCGCTGACCTGGGTCCGGGGTCCCCACGTGACCCGCTGACCTGGGGCCGGTGTCCCCACGTGACCCGCTGACCTGGGGCCGGGGTCCCCACGTGACTCGGGGTCCTGGTGCCGGGGTCCCCACGTGACCCGCTGACCTGGGGCCGGGGTCCCCACGTGACTCGGGGTCCTGGTGCCGGGGTCCCCACGTGACCCGCTGACCTGGGGCCGGGGTCCCCACGTGACCCGGGGTCCTGGTGCCGGGGTCCCCACGTGACCCGGGGTCCTGGGGCCGGTGTCCCCACGTGACCCGGGGACCTGGGTCCGGTGTACCCACATGACCCGGGGTCCTGGTGCCGGAGTCCCCACGTGACCCGCTGACCTGAGTCCGGTGTCCCCACGTGACCCGCTGACCTGGGTCCGGTGTCCCCACGTGACCCGGGGTCCTGCTGCCGGGGTCCCCACGTGACCCGCTGACCTGGGTCCGGTGTCCCCACGTGACCCGCTGACATGGGTCCGGGGTCCCCACGTGACCCGGTGACCTGGGGCCGGTGTCCCCACGTGACCCGGGGTCCTGCTGCCGGGGTCCCCACGTGACCCGCTGACCTGGGTCCGGGGTCCCCACGTGACCCGGGGACCTGGGTCCGGTGTCCCCACGTGACCCGGTCACCTGGGGCCGGTGTCCCCACGTGACCCGGGGTCCTGGTGCCGGGGTGGTCATCGGAACCTGGGAACCAGGCTGGGTACCAGACATGACCAGGTGACCTGGGTCCGGTGTCCCCACGTGACCCGCTGACATGGGTCCGGGGTCCCCACGTGACCCGGTGACCTGGGGCCGGGGTCCCCACGTGACCCGGGGTCCTGCTGCCGGGGTCCCCACGTGACCCGCTGACCTGGGTCCGGGGTCCCCACGTGACCCGGTGACCTGGGGCCGGTGTCCCCACGTGACCCGGTCACCTGGGGCCGGTGTCCCCACGTGACCCGGGGTCCTGGTGCCGGGGTGGTCATCGGAACCTGGGAACCAGGCTGGGTACCAGACATGACCAGGTGACCTGGGGCCGGGGTCCCCACGTGACCCGCTGACCTGGGGCCGGTGTCCCCACGTGACCCAGGGTCCTGATGCCGGGGTGGTCACCGGAACCTGGGAACCAGGCCGGGTGCGCGACATGACCCGGTGACCCGGGGCCGGGTTAACGACCTGTCCAGGGGACCCGGGCCGGGGACCCGACAGGACCCGGTGATCCTTCGCTGGTGTCCCGATGCAACCCGGGGACCGGGCCGGGGACCCCACGTGACCCGGGGACCTGGGGCTGGGGATGTCACCCGACACTGGTACCCGGGGCAGCGACCCGATACGACCCGGGGACCTGGGTCCGGGGTCCCGACCTGACCCGGTGACCTGGGGCCAGGGTAACCACCTGACCCGGGGACCCGGGCCGGGGAACCGGTATGACTCCGTCTCCCGGGGCCAAGGTGGTCACCTGACACTGGTACCCGGGACAGCGACCCGACGTGACCCGGTGACCCGGGGCCGGGGTAACGACCTGTCCAGGGGACCTGGGCCGGGGTCCCGACAGGACCCGGTGATCTGGGGCTTGGGTAAAAACCCGTCCCGGGGACCCGGGCTGGGTCCCGACATGACCCGGTGACCTGGTTCCGAGGTGCCGACCTGACCCGGGGACCTGGGGCTGTGGTGTCGACCGGACTCGGGGACCTGGTCCGGTGTCCCGTCATGACCCGGGGACCTGGGGTCGGGGTGGTCACCAGACCGTTGTACCCAGGCCGTTGACCCGACATGACCCTGTGACCCGGGGCCTGGGTAAAACTCCAACCCGGGGACCCGGGCATGGGACGTGACATGACCCGCTGACCTGGGTCCGGGGTCCCGACCTGACCCGGAGAACTGGGGCCGGTGTCCCCACGTGACCCGCTGACCTGGGTCCGGTGTCCCCACGTGACCCGGGGTCCTGCTGCCGGGGTCCCCACGTGACCCGCTGACCTGGGTCCGGTGTCCCCACGTGACCCGCTGACATGGGTCCGGGGTCCCCACGTGACCCGGTGACCTGGGGCCGGTGTCCCCACGTGACCCGGGGTCCTGCTGCCGGGGTCCCCACGTGACCCGCTGACCTGGGTCCGGTGTCCCCACGTGACCCGCTGACCTGGGTCCGGTGTCCCCACGTGACCCGCTGACATGGGTCCGGGGTCCCCACGTGACCCGCTGAGCTGGGTCCGGGGTCCCCACGTGACCCGGGGACCTGGGTCGGGTGTCCCCACGTGACCCGCTGACATGGGTCCAGGATCCCCACGTGACCCGCTGAGCTGGGTCCGGGGTCCCCACGTGACCCGGGGACCTGGGTCGGGTGTCCCCACGTGACCCGCTGACTTGGGTCCAGGATCCCCACGTGACCCGGTGACCTGGGTCCGGAGTCCCCACGTGACCCGTGGTCCTGCTGCAGGGGTCCCCACGTGACCCGCTGACCTGGGTCCGGGTTCCCCACGTGACCCGGGGTCCTGCTGCCGGTGTCCCCACGTGACCCGGTGACCTGGGTCCGGGGTCCCCAAGTGACCCGGTGACCTGGGGCCGGTGTCCCCACGTGACCCGGTGACCTGGGGCCGGTGTCCCCACGTGACCCGGGGTCCTGGTGCCGGGGTGGTCATCGGAACCTGGGAATCAGGCTGGGTACCAGACATGACCAGGTGACCTGGGTCCGGGGTCCCCACGTGACCCGCTGACCTGGGGCCGGGGTCCCCACGTGACCCGGGGTCCTGGTGCCGGGGTGGTCACCGGAACCTGGGAACCAGGCCGGGTGCGCGACATGTCCCGGTGACCCGGGGCCGGGTTAACGACCTGTCCAGGGGACCTGGGCCGGGGACCCGACAGGACCCGGTGATCCTTCGCTGGTGTCCCGATGCAACCCGGGGACCCGGGCCGGGGACCCCACGTGACCCGGGGACCTGGGGCCGGGGATGTCACCCGACACTGGTACCGGGGCAGCGACCCGATACGACCCGGCGACCTGGGTCCGGGGTCCCGACCTGACCCGGTGACCTGAGGCCAGGGTAACCACCTGACCCGGGGACCCGGGCCGGGGAACCGGTATGACTCCGTCTCCCGGGGCCGGGGTGGTCACCTGACACTGGTACCCGGGACAGCCACCCGACGTGACCCGGTGACCCGGGGCCGGGGTAACGACCTGTCCAGGGGACCTGGGCCGGGGTCCCGACAGGACCCGGTGATCTGGGGCTTGGGTAAAAACCCGTCCCGGGGACCCGGGCTGGGTCCCGACATGACCCGGTGACCTGGTTCCGGGGTGCCGACCTGACCCGGGGACCTGGGGCTGTGGTGTCGACCGGACTCGGGGACCTGGTCCGGTGTCCCGTCATGACCCGGGGACCTGGGGTCGGGGTGGTCACCAGACCGTTGTACCCAGGCCGTTGACCCGACATGACCCTGTGACCCGGGGCCTGGGTAAAAATCCAACCCGGGGACCCGGGCATGGGACGTGACATGACCCGCTGACCTGGGTCCGGGGTCCAGACCTGACCCGGTGAACTGGGGCCGGTGTCCCCACGTGACCCGCTGACCTGGGTCCGGGGTCCCCACGTGACCCGGTGACCTGGGGCCGGTGTCCCCACGTGACCCGCTGACCTGGGTCCGGGGTCCCCACGTGACCCGGTGACCTGGGGCCGGTGTCCCCACGTGACCCGCTGACCTGGGTCCGGGGTCCCCTCTGACCCGGTCACCTGGGGCCGGTGTCCCCACGTGACCCGGTCACCTGGGGCCGGTGTCCCCACGTGACCCGGGGTCCTGGTGCCGGGGTGGTCATCGGAACCTGGGAACCAGGCTGGGTACCAGACATGACCAGGTGACCTGGGTCTGGTGTCCCCACGTGACCCGCTGACCTGGGGCCGGTGTCCCCACGTGACCCAGGGTCCTGATGCCGGGGTGGTCACCGGAACCTGGGAACCAGGCCGGGTGCGCGACATGACCCGGTGACCCGGGGCCGGGTTAACGACCTGTCCAGGGGACCCGGGCCGGGGACCCGACAGGACCCGGTGATCCTTCGCTGGTGTCCCGATGCAACCCGGGGACCCGGGCCGGGGACCCCACGTGACCCGGGGACCTGGGGCCGGGGATGTCACCCGACACTGGTACCCGGGGCAGCGACCCGATACGACCCGGGGACCTGGGTCCGGGGTCCCGACCTGACCCGGTGACCTGGGGCCAGGGTAACCACCTGATCCGGGGACCCGGGCCGGGGACCCGGTATGACTCCGTCTCCCGGGGCCGGGGTGGTCACCTGACACTGGTACCCGGGACAGCGACTTGACATGACCCGGTGACTCGGGGCCGGGGTAACGACCTGTCCAGGGGACCTGGGCCGGGGACCCGACAGGACCCGGTGATCTGGGGCTTGGGTAAAAACCCGTCCCGGGGACCCGGGCTGGGTCCCGACATGACCCGGTGACCTGGTTCCGGGGTGCCGACCTGACCCGGTGACCTGGGGCTGTGGTGTCGACCGGACTCGGGGACCTGGTCCGGTGTCCCGTCATGACCCGGTGACCTGGGGCCGGTGTCCCCACGTGACCCGCTGACCTGGGTCCGGGGTCCCGACCTGACCCGGTGACCTGGGGCCAGGGTAACCACCTGATCCGGGGACCCGGGCCGGGGAACCGGTATGACTCCGTCTCCCGGGGCCGGGGTGGTCACCTGACACTGGTACCCGGGACAGCCACCCGACGTGACCCGGGGCAGGGGTAACGACCTGTCCAGGGGACCTGGGCCGGGGTCCCGACAGGACCCGGTGAACTGGGGCTTGGGTAAAAACCCGTCCCGGGGACCCGGGCTGGGTCCCGACATGACCCGGTGACCTTGTTCCGGGGTGCCGACGTGACCCGGTGACCTGGGGCTGTGGTGTCGACCGGACTCGGGGACCTGGTCCGGTGTCCCGTCATGACCCGGGGACCTGGGGTCGGGGTGGTCACCAGACCGTTGTACCCAGGCCGTTGAGCCGACATGACCCTGTGACCCGGGGCCTGGGTAAAAATCCAACCCGGGGACCCGGGCATGGAACGTGACATGACCCGACCTGGGTCCGGGGTCCCGACCTGACCCGGTGACCTGGAGCCGGTGTCCCCACGTGACCCGGGGTCCTGGTGCCGGGGTCCCCACGTGACCCGCTGACCTGGGGCCGGGGTCCCCACGTGACCCGGGGACCTGGGGCTGGTGTCCCCACGTGACCCGCTGGCCTGGGTCCGGGGTCCCCACGTGACCCGCTGACCTGGGGCCGGTGTCCCCACGTGACCCGCTGACCTGGGGCCGGGGTCCCCACGTGACCCGGGGTCCTGGTGCCGGGGTCCCCACGTGACCCGCTGACCTGGGGCCAGGGTCCCCACGTGACCCGGGGTCCTGGTGCCGGGGTCCCCACGTGACCCACTGACCTGGGTCCGGGGTCCCCACGTGACCCGGGGACCTGGGTCCGGTGTCCCCACCTGACCCACTGACCTGGGTCCGGTGTCCCCACGTGACCCGCTGACCTGGGTCCGGGGTCCCCACGTGACCCGGGGTCCTGGTGCCGGGGTCCCCACGTGACCCGCTGACCTGGGGCCGGGGTCCCCACGTGACCCGGGGTCCTGGTGCCGGGGTCCCCACGTGACCCGCTGACATGGGTCCGGTGTCCCCACGTGACCCGGGGACCTGGGTCCGGTGTCCCCACGTGACCCGGGATCCTGGTGCCGGGGTCCCCACGTGACCCGCTGACCTGGGGCCGGTGTCCCCACGTGACCCGCTGACCTGGGGCCGTGGTCCCCACGTGACCCGGGGTCCTGGTGCCGGGGTGGTCAACGGAACCTGGGAACCAGGCCGGGTGCGCGACATGTCCCGGTGACCCGGGGCCGGGTTAACGA
Source organism: Somateria mollissima (assembly GCA_951411735.1). Classification (NCBI taxonomy): domain Eukaryota; kingdom Metazoa; phylum Chordata; class Aves; order Anseriformes; family Anatidae; genus Somateria; species Somateria mollissima. The sequence goes on along the minus strand of CATOCB010000099.1, from coordinate 167,471 downwards.
CCTGACCCTGGGACCCGGGCCGGGGACCCGGTATGACTCCGTCTCCCGGGGCCGGGGTGGTCACCTGACACTGGTACCCGGGACAGCGACCCGACATGACCCGGTGACCCGGGGCCGGGGTAACGACCTGTCCAGGGGACCTGGGCCGGGGACCCGACAGGACCCGGTGATCTGGGGCTTGGGTAAAAACCCGTCCCGGGGACCCGGGCTGGGTCCCGACATGACCCGGTGACCTGGTTCCGGGGTGCCGACCTGACCCGGGGACCTGGGGCTGTGGTGTCGACCGGACTCGGGGACCTGGTCCGGTGTCCCGTCATGACCCGGGGACCTGGGGTCGGGGTGGTCACCAGACCGTTGTACCCAGGCCGTTGACCCGACATGACCCTGTGACCCGGGGCCAGGGTAAAAATCCAACCCGGGGACCCGGGCATGGGACGTGACATGACCCGCTGACCTGGGTCCGGGGACCCGACCTGACCCGGTGAACTGGGGCCGGTGTCCCCACGTGACCCGCTGACCTGGGTCCGGGGTCCCCACGTGACCCGGTGACCTGTGTCCGGGGTCCCCACGTGACCCGCTGACCTGGGTCCGGGGTCCCCTCTGACCCGGTCACCTGGGGCCGGTGTCCCCACGTGACCCGGGGTCCTGGTGCCGGGGTGGTCATCGGAACCTGGGAACCAGGCTGGGTACCAGACATGACCAGGTGACCTGGGTCCGGGGTCCCCACGTGACCCGCTGACCTGGGGCCGGTGTCCCCACGTGACCCAGGGTCCTGATGCCGGGGTGGTCACCGGAACCTGGGAACCAGGCCGGGTGCGCGACATGACCCGGTGACCCGGGGCCGGGTTAACGAACCAGGCTGGGTACCAGACATGTCCAGGGGACCTGGGCCGGGGACCCGACAGGACCCGGTGATCCTTCGCTGGTGTCCCGATGCAACCCGGGGACCCGGGCCGGGGACCCCACGTGACCCGGGGACCTGGGGCTGGGGATGTCACCCGACACTGGTACCCGGGGCAGCGACCCGATACGACCCGGGGACCTGGGTCCGGGGTCCCGACCTGACCCGGTGACCTGGGGCCAGGGTAACCACCTGACCCGGGGACCCGGGCCGGGGAACCGGTATGACTCCGTCTCCCGGGGCCGGGGTGGTCACCTGACACTGGTACCCGGGACAGCGACATGACATGACCCGGTGACCCGGGGCCGGGGTAACGACCTGTCCAGGGGACCTGGGCCGGGGACCCGACAGGACCCGGTGATCTGGGGCTTGGGTAAAAACCCGTCCCGGGGACCCGGGCTGGGTCCCGACATGACCCGGTGACCTGGTTCCGGGGTGCCGACCTGACCCGGTGACCTGGGGCTGTGGTGTCGACCGGACTCGGGGACCTGGTCAGGTGTCCCGTCATGACCCGGGGACCTGGGGCCGGTGTCCCCACGTGACTCGCTGACCTGGGTCCGGGGTCCCCAAGTGACCCGGTGACCTGGGGCCGGTGTCCCCACGTGACCCGGTCACCTGGGGCCGGGATCCCCACGTGACCCGGGGTCCTGGTGCCGGGGTGGTCATCGGAACCTGGGAACCAGGCTGGGTACCAGACATGACCAGGTGACCTGGGTCCGGGGTCCCCACGTGACCCGCTGACCTGGGGCCGGGGTCCCCACGTGACCCGGGGTCCTGGTGCCGGGGTCCCCACGTGACCCGCTGACCTGGGGCCGGTGTCCCCACGTGACCCGGGGACCTGGGTCCGGTGTCCCCACGTGACCCACTGACCTGGGTCCGGTGTCCCCACGTGACCCACTGACATGGGTCCGGGGTCCCCACGTGACCCGCTGACCTGGGGCCGGTGTCCCCACGTGACCCGCTGACCTGGGTCCGGGGTCCCCACGTGACCCGGGGTCCTGGTGCCGGGGTCCCCACGTGACCCGCTGACCTGGGGCCGGGGTCCCCACGTGACCCGGGGTCCTGGTGCCGGGGTCCCCACGTGACCCGCTGACCTGGGTCCGGTGTCCCCACGTGACCCGGGGACCTGGGTCCGGTGTCCCCACGTGACCCGGGGTGCTGGTGCCGGAGTCCCCACGTGACCCGCTGACCTGGGTCCGGTGTCCCCACGTGACCCGCTGACCTGGGTCCGGTGTCCCCACGTGACCCGGGGTCCTGCTGCCGGTGTCCCCACGTGACCCGCTGACCTGGGTCCGGTGTCCCCACGTGACCCGCTGACATGGGTCCGGTGTACCCACGTGACCCGGTGACCTGGGGCCGGTGTCCCCACGACACCCGGGGTCCTGCTGCCGGGGTCCCCACGTGACCCGCTGACCTGGGTCCGGGGTCCCCACGTGACCCGGGGACCTGGGTCCGGTGTCCCCACGTGACCCGCTGACTTGGGTCCGGGATCCCCACGTGACCCGGTGAACTGGGTCCGGTGTCCCCACGTGACCCGGGGTCCTGCTGCCGGGGTCCCCACGTGACCCGCTGACCTGGGTCCGGGGTCCCCACGTGACCCGGGGTCCTGGTGCCGGGGTCCCCACGTGACCCGCTGACCTGGGGCCGGGGTCCCCACGTGACCCGGGGTCCTGGTGCCGGGGTCCCCACGTGACCCGCTGACATGGGTCCGGTGTCCCCACGTGACCCGGGGACCTGGGTCCGGTGTCCCCACGTGACCCGGGATCCTGGTGCCGGGGTCCCCACGTGACCCGCTGACCTGGGGCCGGTGTCCCCACGTGACCCGCTGACCTGGGGCCGTGGTCCCCACGTGACCCGGGGTCCTGGTGCCGGGGTGGTCAACGGAACCTGGGAACCAGGCCGGGTGCGCGACATGTCCCGGTGACCCGGGGCCGGGTTAACGACCTGACCCTGGGACCCGGGCCGGGGACCCGGTATGACTCCGTCTCCCGGGGCCGGGGTGGTCACCTGACACTGGTACCCGGGACAGCGACCCGACATGACCCGGTGACCCGGGGCCGGGGTAACGACCTGTCCAGGGGACCTGGGCCGGGGACCCGACAGGACCCGGTGATCTGGGGCTTGGGTAAAAACCCGTCCCGGGGACCCGGGCTGGGTCCCGACATGACCCGGTGACCTGGTTCCGGGGTGCCGACCTGACCCGGGGACCTGGGGCTGTGGTGTCGACCGGACTCGGGGACCTGGTCCGGTGTCCCGTCATGACCCGGGGACCTGGGGTCGGGGTGGTCACCAGACCGTTGTACCCAGGCCGTTGACCCGACATGACCCTGTGACCCGGGGCCAGGGTAAAAATCCAACCCGGGGACCCGGGCATGGGACGTGACATGACCCGCTGACCTGGGTCCGGGGACCCGACCTGACCCGGTGAACTGGGGCCGGTGTCCCCACGTGACCCGCTGACCTGGGTCCGGGGTCCCCACGTGACCCGGTGACCTGTGTCCGGGGTCCCCACGTGACCCGCTGACCTGGGTCCGGGGTCCCCTCTGACCCGGTCACCTGGGGCCGGTGTCCCCACGTGACCCGGGGTCCTGGTGCCGGGGTGGTCATCGGAACCTGGGAACCAGGCTGGGTACCAGACATGACCAGGTGACCTGGGTCCGGGGTCCCCACGTGACCCGCTGACCTGGGGCCGGTGTCCCCACGTGACCCAGGGTCCTGATGCCGGGGTGGTCACCGGAACCTGGGAACCAGGCCGGGTGCGCGACATGACCCGGTGACCCGGGGCCGGGTTAACGAACCAGGCTGGGTACCAGACATGTCCAGGGGACCTGGGCCGGGGACCCGACAGGACCCGGTGATCCTTCGCTGGTGTCCCGATGCAACCCGGGGACCCGGGCCGGGGACCCCACGTGACCCGGGGACCTGGGGCTGGGGATGTCACCCGACACTGGTACCCGGGGCAGCGACCCGATACGACCCGGGGACCTGGGTCCGGGGTCCCGACCTGACCCGGTGACCTGGGGCCAGGGTAACCACCTGACCCGGGGACCCGGGCCGGGGAACCGGTATGACTCCGTCTCCCGGGGCCGGGGTGGTCACCTGACACTGGTACCCGGGACAGCGACATGACATGACCCGGTGACCCGGGGCCGGGGTAACGACCTGTCCAGGGGACCTGGGCCGGGGACCCGACAGGACCCGGTGATCTGGGGCTTGGGTAAAAACCCGTCCCGGGGACCCGGGCTGGGTCCCGACATGACCCGGTGACCTGGTTCCGGGGTGCCGACCTGACCCGGTGACCTGGGGCTGTGGTGTCGACCGGACTCGGGGACCTGGTCAGGTGTCCCGTCATGACCCGGGGACCTGGGGCCGGTGTCCCCACGTGACTCGCTGACCTGGGTCCGGGGTCCCCAAGTGACCCGGTGACCTGGGGCCGGTGTCCCCACGTGACCCGGTCACCTGGGGCCGGGATCCCCACGTGACCCGGGGTCCTGGTGCCGGGGTGGTCATCGGAACCTGGGAACCAGGCTGGGTACCAGACATGACCAGGTGACCTGGGTCCGGGGTCCCCACGTGACCCGCTGACCTGGGGCCGGGGTCCCCACGTGACCCGGGGTCCTGGTGCCGGGGTCCCCACGTGACCCGCTGACCTGGGGCCGGTGTCCCCACGTGACCCGGGGACCTGGGTCCGGTGTCCCCACGTGACCCACTGACCTGGGTCCGGTGTCCCCACGTGACCCACTGACATGGGTCCGGGGTCCCCACGTGACCCGCTGACCTGGGGCCGGTGTCCCCACGTGACCCGCTGACCTGGGTCCGGGGTCCCCACGTGACCCGGGGTCCTGGTGCCGGGGTCCCCACGTGACCCGCTGACCTGGGGCCGGGGTCCCCACGTGACCCGGGGTCCTGGTGCCGGGGTCCCCACGTGACCCGCTGACCTGGGTCCGGTGTCCCCACGTGACCCGGGGACCTGGGTCCGGTGTCCCCACGTGACCCGGGGTGCTGGTGCCGGAGTCCCCACGTGACCCGCTGACCTGGGTCCGGTGTCCCCACGTGACCCGCTGACCTGGGTCCGGTGTCCCCACGTGACCCGGGGTCCTGCTGCCGGTGTCCCCACGTGACCCGCTGACCTGGGTCCGGTGTCCCCACGTGACCCGCTGACATGGGTCCGGTGTACCCACGTGACCCGGTGACCTGGGGCCGGTGTCCCCACGACACCCGGGGTCCTGCTGCCGGGGTCCCCACGTGACCCGCTGACCTGGGTCCGGGGTCCCCACGTGACCCGGGGACCTGGGTCCGGTGTCCCCACGTGACCCGCTGACTTGGGTCCGGGATCCCCACGTGACCCGGTGAACTGGGTCCGGTGTCCCCACGTGACCCGGGGTCCTGCTGCCGGGGTCCCCACGTGACCCGCTGACCTGGGTCCGGTGTCCCCACGTGACCCGGGGTCCTGCTGCCGGTGTCCCCACGTGACCCGCTGACCTGGGGCCGGGGTCCCCACGTAACCCGGTGACCTGGGGCCGGTATCCCCACGTGACCCGGTCACCTGTGGCCGGTGTCCCCACGTGACCCGGGGTCCTGGTGCCGGGGTGGTCATCGGAACCTGGGAATCAGGCTGGGTACCAGACATGACCAGGTGACCTGGGTCCGGGGTCCCCACGTGACCCGGGGACCTGGGGCCGGGGATGTCACCCGACACTGGTACCCGGGGCAGCGACCCGATACGACCCGGGGACCTGGGTCCGGGGTCCCGACCTGACCCGGTGACCTGAGGCCAGGGTAACCACCTGACCCGGGGACCCGGGCCCGGGACCCGGTATGACTCCGTCTCCCGGGGCCGGGGTGGTCACCTGACACTGGTACCCGGGACAGCAACCCGACGTGACCCGGGGCAGGGGTAACGACCTGTACAGGGGACCTGGGCCGGGGACACGACAGGACCCGGTGATCTGGGGTCGGGGTGGTCACCAGACCGTTGTACCCAGGCCGTTGAGCCGACATGACCCTGTGACCCGGGGCCTGGGTAAAAATCCAACCCGGGGACCCGGGCATGGGACGTGACATGACCCGCTGACCTGGGTCCGGAGTCCTGACCTGACCCGGTGAACTGGGGCCGGTGTCCCCACGTGACCCGCTGACCTGGGTCCAACGTCCCCACGTGACCCGGTGACCTGGGGCCGGTGTCCCCACGTCACCCGCTGACCTGGGTCCGGGGTCCCCACGTGACCTGGTCACCTGGGGCCGGTGTCCCCACGTGACCTGGTCACCTGGGGCCGGGGTCCCCACGTGACCCGGGGTCCTGGTGCCGGGGTGGTCATCGGAACCTGGGAAGCAGGCTGGGTACCAGACATGACCAGGTGACCTGGGTCCGGGGTCCCCACGTGACCCGCTGACCTGGGGCCGGTGTCCCCACGTGACCCAGGGTCCTGATGCCGGGGTGGTCATCGGAACCTGGGAACCAGGCCGGGTGCGCGACATGTCCCGGTGACCCGGGGCCGGGTTAACGACCTGTCCAGGGGACCCGGGCCGGGGACCCGACAGGACCCGGTGATCCTTCGCTGGTGTCCCGATGCAACCCGGGGACCCGGGCCGGGGACCCCACGTGACCCGGGGACCTGGGGCCGGGGATGTTACCCGACACTGGTACCCGGGGCAGCGACCCGATACGACCCGGGGACCTGGGTCCGGGGTCCCGACCTGACCCGGTGACCTGAGCCCAGGGTAACCACCTGACCCGGGGACCCGGGCCGGGGACCCGGTATGACTCCGTCTCCCGGGGCCGGGGTGGTCACCTGACACTGGTACCCGGGACAGCGACCCGACGTGACCCGGTGACCCGGGGCCGGGGTAACGACCTGTCCAGGGGACCTGGGCCGGGGTCCCGACAGGACCCGGTGATCTGGTTCCGGGGTGCCGACCTGACCCGGGGACCTGGGGCTGTGGTGTCGACCGGACTCGGGGACCTGGTCCGGTGTCCCGTCATGACCCGGGGACCTGGGGTCGGGGTGGTCACCAGACCGTTGTACCCAGGCCGTTGACCCGACATGACCCTGTGATCCGGGGCCTGGGTAAAAATCCAACCCGGGGACCCGGGCATGGGACGTGACATGACCCGCTGACCTGGGTCCGGGGACCCGACCTGACCCGGTGAACTGGGGCCGGTGTCCCCACGTGACCCGCTGACCTGGGTCCGGGGTCCCCTCTGACCCGGTGACCTGGGGCCGGTGTCCCCACGTGACCCGCTGACCTGGGGCCAGTGTCCCCACGTGACCCGGGGTCCTGGTGCCGGGGTGGTCATCGGAACCTGGGAACCAGGCTGGGTACCAGACATGACCCGCTGACCTGGGTCCGGGGTCCCCTCTGACCCGGTGACCTGGGGCCGGTGTCCCCACGTGACCCGCTGACCTGGGGCCGGGGTCCCCACGTGACCCAGGGTCCTGATGCCCGGGTGGTCACCGGAACCTGGGAACCAGGCCGGGTGCGCGACATGACCCGGGGCCGGGTTAACGACCTGTCCAGGGGACCCGGGCCGGGGACCCGACAGGACCCGGTGATCCTTCGCTGGTGTCCCGATGCAACCCGGGGACCCGGGCCGGGGACCCCACGTGACCCGGGGACCTGGGGCTGGGGATGTCACCCGACACTGGTACCCGGGGCAGCGACCCGATACGACCCGGGGACCTGGGTCCGGGGTCCCGACCTGACCCGGTGACCTGGGGCCAGGGTAACCACCTGATCCGGGGACCCGGGCCGGGGACCCGGTATGACTCCGTCTCCCGGGGCCGGGGTGGTCACCTGACACTGGTACCCGGGACAGCGACTTGACATGACCCGGTGACCCGGGGCCGGGGTAACGACCTGTCCAGGGGACCTGGGCCGGGGACCCGACAGGACCCGGTGATCTGGGGCTTGGGTAAAAACCCGTCCCGGGGACCCGGGCTGGGTCCCGACATGACCCGGTGACCTGGTTCCGGGGTGCCGACCTGACCCGGTGACCTGGGGTTGTGGTGTCGACCGGACTCGGGGACCTGGTCCGGTGTCCCGTCATGACCCGGTGACCTGGGGCCGGTGTCCCCACGTGACCCACTGACCTGGGTCCGGGGTCCCGACCTGACCCGGTGACCTGGGGCCAGGGTAACCACCTGACCCGGGGACCCGGGCCGGGGAACCGGTATGACTCCGTCTCCCGGGGCCGGGGTGGTCACCTGACACTGGTACCCGGGACAGCGACCCGACGTGACCCGGGGCCGGGGTAACGACCTGTCCAGGGGACCTGGGCCGGGGTCCCGACAGGACCCGGTGATCTGGGGCTTGGGTAAAAACCCGTCCCGGGGACCCGGGCTGGGTCCCGACATGACCCGGTGACCTGGTTCCGGGGTGCCGACCTGACCCGGGGACCTGGGGCTGTGGTGTCGACCGGACTCGGGGACCTGGTCCGGTGTCCCGTCATGACCCGGGGACCTGGGGTCGGGGTGGTCACCAGACCGTTGTACCCAGGCCGTTGAGCCGACATGACCCTGTGACCCGGGGCCTGGGTAAAAATCCAACCCGGGGACCCGGGCATGGGACGTGACATGACCCGCTGACCTGGGTCCGGGGTCCCGACCTGACCCGGTGAACTGGGGCCGGTGTCCCCACGTGACCCGCTGACCTGGGTCCGGGGTCCCCACGTGACCCGGTGACCTGGGGCCGGTGTCCCCACGTGACCCGCTGACCTGTGTCCGGGGTCCCCTCTGACCCGGTCACCTGGGGCCGGTGTCCCCACGTGACCCGCTGACCTGGGGCCGGTGTCCCCACGTGACCCGGGGTCCTGGTGCCGGGGTGGTCATCGGAACCTGGGAACCAGGCTGGGTACCAGACATGACCAGGTGACCTGGGGCCAGGGTCCCCACGTGACCCGCTGACCTGGGGCCGGTGTCCCCACGTGACCCAGGGTCCTGATGCCGGGGTGGTCACCGAAACCTGGGAACCAGGCCGGGTGCGCGACATGACCCGGTGACCCGGGGCCGGGTTAACGACCTGTCCAGGGGACCCGGGCCGGGGACCCGACAGGACCCGGTGATCCTTCGCTGGTGTCCCGATGCAACCCGGGGACCCGGGCCGGGGACCCCACGTGACCCGGGGACCTGGGGCTGGGGATGTCACCCGACACTGGTACCCGGGGCAGCGACCCGATACGACCCGGGGACCTGGGTCCGGGGTCCCGACCTGACCCGGTGACCTGGGGCCAGGGTAACCACCTGACCCGGGGACCCGGGCCGGGGACCCGGTATGACTCCGTCTCCCGGGGCCGGGGTGGTCACCTGACACTGGTACCCGGGACAGCGACTTGACATGACCCGGTGACCCGGGGCCGGGGTAACGACCTGTCCAGGGGACCTGGGCCGGGGACCCGACAGGACCCGGTGATCTGGGGCTTGGGTAAAAACCCGTCCCGGGGACCCGGGCTGGGTCCCGACATGACCCGGTGACCTGGTTCCGGGGTGCCGACCTGACCCGGTGACCTGGGGCTGTGGTGTCGACCGGACTCGGGGACCTGGTCCGGTGTCCCGTCATGACCCGGTGACCTGGGGCCGGTGTCCCCACGTGACCCGCTGACCTGGGTCCGGGGTCCCGACCTGACCCGGTGACCTGGGGCCAGGGTAACCACCTGACCCGGGGACCCGGGCCGGGGAACCGGTATGACTCCGTCTCCCGGGGCCGGGGTGGTCACCTGACACTGGTACCCGGGACAGCGACCCGACGTGACCCAGTGACCCGGGGCCAGGGTAACGACCTGTCCAGGGGACCTGGGCCGGGGTCCCGACAGGACCCGGTGATCTGGGGCTTGGGTAAAAACCCGTCCCGGGGACCCGGGCTGGGTCCCGACATGACCCGGTGACCTGGTTCCGGGGTGCCGACCTGACCCGGTGACCTGGGGCTGTGGTGTCGACCGGACTCGGGGACCTGGTCCGGTGTCCCGTCATGACCCGGGGACCTGGGGTCGGGGTGGTCACCAGACCGTTGTACCCAGGCCGTTGAGCCGACATGACCCTGTGACCCGGGGCCTGGGTAAAAATCCAACCCGGGGACCCGGGCATGGGACGTGACATGACCCGCTGACCTGGGTCCAGGGACCCGACCTGACCCGGTGAACTGGGGCCGGTGTCCCCACGTGACCCGCTGACCTGGGGCCGGGGTCCCCACGTGACCCGGTGACCTGGGGCCGGTGTCCCCACGTGACCCGGTCACCTGGGGCCGGTGTCCCCACGTGACCCGGGGTCCTGGTGCCGGGGTGGTCATCGGAACCTGGGAACCAGGCTGGGTACCAGACATGACCAGGTGACCTGGGGCCGGGGTCCCCACGTGACCCGCTGACCTGGGGCCGGTGTCCCCACGTGACCCAGGGTCCTGATGCCGGGGTGGTCACCGGAACCTGGGAACCAGGCCGGGTGCGCGACATGTCCCGGTGACCCGGGGCCGGGGTAACGACCTGTCCAGGGGACCCGGGCCGGGGACCCGACAGGACCCGGTGATCCTTCGCTGGTGTCCCGATGCAACCCGGGGACCCGGGCCGGGGACCCCACGTGACCCGGGGACCTGCGGCTGGGGATGTCACCCGACACTGGTACCCGGGGCAGCGACCCGATACGACCCGGGGACCTGGGTCCGGGGTCCCGACCTGACCCGGTGACCTGGGGCCAGGGTAACCACCTGATCCGGGGACCCGGGCCGGGGAACCGGTATGACTCCGTCTCCCGGGGCCGGGGTGGTCACCTGACACTGGTACCCGGGACAGCGACTTGACATGACCCGGTGACCCGGGGCCGGGGTAACGACCTGTCCAGGGGACCTGGGCCGGGGACCCGACAGGACCCGGTGATCTGGGGCTTGGGTAAAAACCCGTCCCGGGGACCCGGGCTGGGTCCCGACATGACCCGGTGACCTGGTTCCGGGGTGCCGACCTGACCCGGTGACCTGGGGCTGTGGTGTCGACCGGACTCGGGGACCTGGTCCGGTGTCCCGTCATGACCCGGTGACCTGGGGCCAGGGTAACCACCTGATCCGGGGACCCGGGCCGGGGAACCGGTATGACTCCGTCTCCCGGGGGCGGGGTGGTCACCTGACACTGGTACCCGGGACAGCGACCCGACGTGACCCGGGGCAGGGCTAACGACCTATACAGGGGACCTGGACCGGGGTCCCGACAGGACCCGGTGATCTGGGGTCGGGGTGGTCACCAGACCGTTGTACCCAGGCCGTTGAGCCGACATGGCCCTGTGACCCGGGGCCTGGGTAAAAATCCAACCCGGGGACCCGGGCATGGGACGTGACATGACCCGACCTGGGTCCGGGGTCCCGACCTGACCCGGTGACCTGGAGCCGGTGTCCCCACGTGACCCGCTGACCTGGGTCCGGGGTCCCCACGTGACCCGGTGACCTGGGTCCGGGGTCCCCACGTGACCCGCTGACCTGGGGCCGGGGTCCCCACGTGACCCGGGGTCCTGGTGCCGGGGTCCCCACGTGACCCGCTGACCTGGGTCCGGTGTCCCCACGTGACCCGGGGACCTGGGTCCGGTGTCCCCACGTGACCCACTGACCTGGGTCCGGTGTCCCCACGTGACCCGCTGACATGGGTCCGGGGTCCCCACGTGACCCGGTGACCTGGGGCCGGGGTCCCCACGTGACCCGGGGTCCTGGTGCCGGGGTCCCCACGTGACCAGCTGACCTGGGGCCGGGGTCCCCACGTGACCCGGGGTCCTGGTGCCGGGGTCCCCACGTGACCCGCTGACCTGGGTCCGGGATCCCCACGTGACCCGGGGACCTGTGTCCGGTGTCCCCACGTGACCCGGGGTCCTGGTGCCGGAGTCCCCACGTGACCCGCTGACCTGGGTCCGGTGTCCCCACGTGACCCGCTGACCTGGCTCCGGTGTCCCCACGTGACCCGGGGTCCTGCTGCCGGGGTCCCCACGTGACCCGCTGACCTGGGTCCGGGGTCCCCACGTGACCCGGGGTCCTGCTGCCGGTGTCCCCACGTGACCCGCTGACCTGGGTCCGGGGTCCCCACGTAACCCGGTGACCTAGGGGCCGGTGTCCCCACGTGACCCGGTCACCTGTGGACGGTGTCCCCACGTGACCCGCTGACATGGGTTCGGGGTCCCCACGTGACCCGCTGACCTGGGGCCGGGGTCCCCACGTGACCCGGGGTCCTGGTGCTGGGGTCCCCACGTGACCCGCTGACCTGGGGCCGGGGTCCCCACGTGACCCGGGGTCCTGGTGCCGGGGTGGTCATCGGAACCTGGGAATCAGGCTGGGTACCAGACATGACCAGGTGACCTGGGTCCGGGGTCCCCACGTGACCCGGGGACCTGGGGCCGGGGATGTCACCCGACACTGGTACCCGGGGCAGCGACCCGATACGACCCGGGGACCTGGGTCCGGGGTCCCGACCTGACCCGGTGACCTGAGGCCAGGGTAACCACCTGATCCGGGGACCCGGGCCGGGGACCCGGTATGACTCCGTCTCCCGGTGCCGGGGTGGTCACCTAACACTGGTACCCGGGACAGCGACCCGACATGACCCGGTGACCCGGGGCCGGGGTAACGACCTGTCCAGGGGACCTGGGCCGGGGTCCCGACATGACCCGGTGACCTGGTTCCGGGGTGCCGACCTGACCCGGGGACCTGGGGCTGTGGTGTCGACCGGACTCGGGGACCTGGTCCGGTGTCCCGTCATGACCCTGGGACCTAGGGTCGGGGTGGTCACCAGACCGTTGTACCCAGGCCGTTGACCCGACATGACCCTGTGACCCGGGGCCTGGGTAAAAATCCAAGCCGGGGACCCGGGCATGGGACGTGACATGACCCGCTGACCTGGGTCCGGGGTCCCGACCTGACCCGGTGAACTGGGGCCGCTGTCCCCACGTGACCCGCTGACCTGGGTCCGGGGTCCCCACGTGACCCGGTGACCTGGGGCCGGTGTCCCCACGTGACCCGGTCACCTGGGGCCGGTGTCCCCACGTGACCCGGGGACCTGGGGCTGGTGTCCCCACGTGACCCGCTGACCTGGGTCCGGGGTCCCCACGTGACCCGCTGACCTGGGGCCGGTGTCCACACGTGACCCGCTGACCTGGGGCCGGGGTCCCCACGTGACCCGGGGTCCTGGTGCCGGGGTCCCCACGTGACCCGCTGACCTGGGGCCGGGGTCCCCACGTGACCCGGGGTCCTGGTGCCGGGGTCCCCACGTGACCCGCTGAACTGGGTCCGGTGTCCCCACGTGACCCGGGGACCTGTGTCTGGTGTCCCCACGTGACCCACTGACCTGGGTCCGGGGTCCCCACGTGACCCGCTGACCTGGGGCCGGTGTCCCCACGTGACCCGCTGACCTGGGGCCGGGGTCCCCACGTGACCCGGGGTCCTGGTGCCGGGGTCCCCACGTGACCCGCTGACCTGGGTCCGGTGTCCCCACGTGACCCGGGGACCTGGGTACGGTGTCCCCACGTGACCCGCTGACATGGGTCCGGGGTCCCCACGTGACCCGCTGACCTGGGGCCGGTGTCCCCACGTGACCCACTGACCTGGGGCCGGGGTCCCCACGTGACCCGGGGTCCTGGTGCCGGGGTGGTCATCGGAACCTGGGAACCAGGCTGGATACCAGACATGACCAGGTGACCTGGGTCCGGGGTCCCCACGTGACCCGCTGACCTGGGGCCGGTGTCCCCACGTGACCCGGGGTCCTGGGTCCGGGGTCCCCACGTGACCCGCTGACCTGGGGCCGGGGTCCCCACGTGACCCGCTGACCTGGGGCCGGGGTCCCCACGTGACCCGGGGTCCTGGTGCAGGGGTCGTCACCGGAACCTGGGAACCAGGCCGGGTGCGCGACATGACCCGGTGACCCGGGGCCGGGTTAACGACCTGTCCAGGGGACCCGGGCCGGGGACCCGACAGGACCCGGTGATCCTTCGCTGGTGTCCCGATGCGACCCGGGCCGGGGACTCCACGTGACCCGGGGACCTGGGGCCGGGGATGTCACCCGACACTGGTACCCGGGGCAGCGACCCGATACGACCCGGGGACCTGGGTCCGGGGTCCCGACCTGACCCGGTGACCTGGGGCCAGGGTAACCACCTGACCCGGGGACCCGGGCCAGGGACCCGGTATGACTCCGTCTCCCGGGGCCGGGGTGGTCACCTGACACTGGTACCCGGGACAGCGACCCGACGTGACCCGGTGACCCGGGGCCGGGGTAACGACCTGTCCAGGGGACCTGGGCCGGGGACCCGACAGGACCCGGTGATCCTTCGCTGGTGTCCCGATGCAACCCGGGGACCCGGGCCGGGGACCCCACGTGACCCGGGGACCTGGTGCCGGGGTGGTCATCGGAACCTGGGAACCAGGCTGGGTACCAGACATGACCAGGTGACCTGGGTCCGGGGTCCCCACGTGACCCGCTGACCTGGGGCCGGGGTCCCCACGTGACCCGGGGTCCTGGTGCCGGGGTCCCCACGTGACCCGCTGACCTGGGGCCGGGGTCCCCACGTGACCCGCTGACCTGGGGCCGGTGTCCCCACGTGACCCGGTCACCTGGGGCCGGGGTCCCCACGTGACCCGGGGTCCTGGTGCCGGGGTCCCCACGTGACCCGCTGACCTGGGGCCGGGGTCCCCACGTGACCCGGGGTCCTGGTGCCGGGGTCCCCACGTGACCCGATGACCTGGGTCCGGTGTCCCCATGTGACCCGGGGACCTGGGTCCGGTGTCCCCACGTGACCCACTGACCTGGGTCCGGTGTCCCCATGTGACCCGCTGACATGGGTCCGGGGTCCCCACGTGACCCGCTGACCTGGGGCCGGTGTCCCCACGTGACCCGCTGACCTGGGGCCGGGGTCCCCACGTGACTCGGGGTCCTGGTGCCGGGGTCCCCACGTGACCCGCTGACCTGGGGCCGGGGTCCCCACGTGACCCGGGGTCCTGGTGCCGGGGTCCCCACGTGACCCGCTGACCTGGGTCCGGTGTCCCCACGTGACCCGGGGACCTGGGTCCGGTGTCCCCACGTGACCCGCTGACCTGGGGCCGGGGTCCCCACGTGACTCGGGGTCCTGGTGCCGGGGTCCCCACGTGACCCGCTGACCTGGGGCCGGGGTCCCCACGTGACCCGGGGTCCTGGTGCCGGGGTCCCCACGTGACCCGCTGACATGGGTCCGGGGTCCCCACGTGACCCGCTGACCTGGGGCCGGTGTCCCCACGTGACCCGCTGACCTGGGGCCGGGGTCCCCACGTGACTCGGGGTCCTGGTGCCGGGGTCCCCACGTGACCCGCTGACATGGGTCCGGGGTCCCCACGTGACCCGGGGACCTGGGTCCGGTGTCCCCACGTGACCCGGGGTCCTGGTGCCGGAGTCCCCACGTGACCCGCTGACCTGGGTCCGGTGTCCCCACGTGACCCGCTGACCTGGGTCCGGTGTCCCCACGTGACCCGGGGTCCTGCTGCCGGGGTCCCCACGTGACCCGCTGACCTGGGTCCGGTGTCCCCACGTGACCCGCTGACATGGGTCCGGGGTCCCCACGTGACCCGGTGACCTGGGGCCGGTGTCCCCACGTGACCCGGGGTCCTGCTGCCGGGGTCCCCACGTGACCCGCTGACCTGGGTCCGGGGTCCCCACGTGACCCGGGGACCTGGGTCCGGTGTCCCCACGTGACCCGCTGACTTGGGTCCGGGATCCCCACGTGACCCGGTGACCTGGGTCCGGTGTCCCCACGTGACCCGGGGTCCTGCTGCCGGGGTCCCCACGTGACCCGGGGTCCTGGTGCCGGTGTCCCCACGTGACCCGGGGTCCTGCTGCCGGTGTCCCCACGTCACCCGCTGACCTGGGTCCGGGGTCCCCACGTGACCCGGTCACCTGGGGCCGGTGTCCCCACGTGACCCGGTCACCTGGGGCCGGTGTCCCCACGTGACCCGGGGTCCTGGTGCCAGGGTGGTCATCGGAACCTGGGAACTAGGCTGGGTACCAGACATGACTAGGTGACCTGGGGCCGGGGTCCCCACGTGACCCGCTGACCTGGGGCCGGTGTCCCCACGTGACCCAGGGTCCTGATGCCGGGGTGGTCACCGGAACCTGGGAACGAGGCCGGGTGCGCGACATGACCCGGTGACCCGGGGCCGGGTTAACGACCTGTCCAGGGGACCCGGGCCGGGGACCCGACAGGACCCGGTGATCCTTCGCTGGTGTCCCGATGCAACCCGGGGACCCGGGCCGGGGACCCCACGTGACCCGGGGACCTGGGGCTGGGGATGTCACCCGACACTGGTACCCGGGGCAGCGACCCGATACGACCCGGGGACCTGGGTCCGGGGTCCCGACCTGACCCGGTGACCTGGGGCCAGGGTAACCACCTGACCCGGGGACCCGGGCCGGGGAACCGGTATGACTCCGTCTCCCGGGGCCGGGGTGGTCACCTGACACTGGTACCCGGGACAGCGACTTGACATGACCCGGTGACCCGGGGCCGGGGTAACGACCTGTCCAGGGGACCTGGGCCGGGGTCCCGACAGGACCCGGTGATCTGGGGCTTGGGTAAAAACCCATCCCGGGGACCCGGGCTTGGTCCCGACATGACCCGGTGACCTCGTTCCGGGGTGCCGACCTGACCCGGGGACCTGGGGCTGTGGTGTCGACCGGACTCGGGGACCTGGTCCGGTGTCCCGTCATGACCCGGGGACCTGGGGTCGGGGTGGTCACCAGACCGTTGTACCCAGGCCGTTGAGCCGACATGACCCTGTGACCCGGGGCCTGGGTAAAAATCCAACCCGGGGACCCGGGCATGGGACGTGACATGACCCGCTGACCTGGGTCCGGGGTCCCGACCTGACCCGGTGAACTGGGGCCGGTGTCCCCACGTGACCCGCTGACCTGGGTCCGGGGTCCCCACGTGACCCGCTGACCTGGGGCCGGTGTCCCCATGTGACCCGCTGACCTGGGTCCGGGGTCCCCTCTGACCCGGTCACCTGGGGCCGGTGTCCCCACGTGACCCGCTGACCTGGGGCCGGTGTCCCCACGTAACCCGGGGTCCTGGTGCCGGGGTGGTCATCGGAACCTGGGAACCAGGCTGGGTACCAGACATGACCAGGTGACCTGGGTCCGGGGTACCCACGTGACCCGCTGACCTGGGGCCGGTGTCCCCACGTGACCCAGGGTCCTGATGCCGGGGTGGTCACCGGAACCTGGGAACCAGGCCGGGTGCGCGACATGACCCGGTAACCCGGGGCCGGGTTAACGACCTGTCCAGGGGACCCGGGCCGGGGACCCGACAGGACCCGGTGATCCTTCGCTGGTGTCCCGATGCAACCCGGGGACCCGGGCCGGGGACCCCACGTGACCCGGGGACCTGGGGCCGGGGATGTCACCCGACACTGGTACCCGGGGCAGCGACCCGATACGACCCGGGGACCTGGGTCCGGGGTCCCGACCTGACCCGGTGACCTGGGGCCAGGGTAACCACCTGACCCGGGGACCCGGGCCAGGGACCCGGTATGACTCCGTCTCCCGGGGCCGGGGTGGTCACCTGACACTGGTACCCGGGACAGCGACCCGACGTGACCCGGTGACCCGGGGCCGGGGTAACGACCTGTCCAGGGGACCTGGGCCGGGGACCCGACAGGACCCGGTGATCCTTCGCTGGTGTCCCGATGCAACCCGGGGACCCGGGCCGGGGACCCCACGTGACCCGGGGACCTGGTGCCGGGGTGGTCATCGGAACCTGGGAACCAGGCTGGGTACCAGACATGACCAGGTGACCTGGGTCCGGGGTCCCCACGTGACCCGCTGACCTGGGGCCGGGGTCCCCACGTGACTCGGGGTCCTGGTGCCGGGGTCCCCACGTGACCCGCTGACCTGGGGCCGGGGTCCCCACGTGACCCGGGGACCTGGGGCCGGTGTCCCCACGTGACCCGCTGACCTGGGGACGGGGTCCCCACGTGACCCGGGGTCCTGGTGCCGGGGTCCCCACGTGACCCGCTGACCTGGGGCCGGGGTCCCCACGTGACCCGGGGACCTGGGGCCGGGGTCCCCACGTGACCCGGTCACCTGGGGCCGGGGTCCCCACGTGACCCGGGGTCCTGGTGCCGGGGTCCCCACGTGACCCGCTGACCTGGGGCCGGGGTCCCCACGTGACCCGGGGTCCTGGTGCCGGGGTCCCCACGTGACCCGATGACCTGGGTCCGGTGTCCCCATGTGACCCGGGGACCTGGGTCCGGTGTCCCCACGTGACCCACTGACCTGGGTCCGGTGTCCCCACGTGACCCGCTGACATGGGTCCGGGGTCCCCACGTGACCCGGGGACCTGGGTACGGTGTCCCCACGTGACCCGCTGACCTGGGGCCGGGATCCCCACGTGACTCGGGGTCCTGGTGCCGGGGTCCCCACGTGACCCGCTGACCTGGGGCCGGGGTCCCCACGTGACCCGGGGTCCTGGTGCCGGGGTCCCCACGTGACCCGCTGACCTGGGTCCGGTGTCCCCACGTGACCCGGGGACTTGGGTCCGGTGTCCCCACGTGACCCGCTGACCTGGGGCCGGGGTCCCCACGTGACCCGGGGTCCTGGTGCCGGGGTCCCCACGTGACCCGCTGACCTGGGGCCGGGGTCCCCACGTGACCCGGGGTCCTGGTGCCGGGGTCCCCACGTGACCCGCTGACATGGGTCCGGGGTCCCCACGTGACCCGCTGACCTGGGGCCGGTGTCCCCACGTGACCCGCTGACCTGGGGCCGGGGTCCCCACGTGACTCGGGGTCCTGGTGCCGGGGTCCCCACGTGACCCGCTGACATGGGTCCGGGGTCCCCACGTGACCCGGGGACCTTGGTCCGGTGTCCCCACGTGACCCGCTGACCTGGTCCCGGAGTCCCCACGTGACCCGCTGACCTGGGTCCGGTGTCCCCACGTGGCCCGGGGTCCTGCTGCCGGGGTCCCCACGTGACCCGCTGACCTGGGTCCGGTGTCCCCACGTGACCCGCTGACATGGGTCCGGGGTCCCCACGTGACCCGGTGACCTGGGGCCGGTGTCCCCACGTGACCCGGGGTCCTGCTGCCGGGGTCCCCACGTGACCCGCTGACCTGGGTCCGGGGTCCCCACGTGACCCGGGGACCTGGGTCCGGTGTCCCCACGTGACCCGCTGACTTGGGTCCGGGATCCCCACGTGACCCGGTGACCTGGGTCCGGTGTCCCCACGTGACCCGGGGTCCTGCTGCCGGGGTCCCCACGTGACCCGCTGACCTGGGTCCGGGGTCCCCACGTGACCCGGGGTCCTGCTGCCGGTGTCCCCACGTGACCCGCTGACCTGGGTCCGGGGTCCCCACGTGACCCGGTGACCTGGGGCCGGTGTCCCCACGTGACCCGCTGACCTGGGTCCGGGGTCCCCACGTGACCCGGTCACCTGGGGCCGGTGTCCCCACGTGACCCCGTCACCTGGGGCCGGGGTGCCCACGTGACCCGGGGTCCTGGTGCCGGGGTGGTCATCGGAACCTGGGAACCATGCTGGGTACCAGACATGACCAGGTGACCTGGGTCCGGGGTCCCCACGTGACCCGCTGACCTGGGGCCGGTGTCCCCACGTGACCCAGGGTCCTGATGCCGGGGTGGTCACCGGAACCTGGGAACCAGGCCGGGTGCGCGACATGACCCGGTGACCCGGGGCCGGGTTAACGACCTGTCCAGGGGACCCGGGCCGGGGACCCGACAGGACCCGGTGATCCTTCGCTGGTGTCCCGATGCAACCCGGGGACCCGGGCCGGGGACCCCACGTGACCCGGGGACCTGGGGCTGGGGATGTCACCCGACACTGGTACCCGGGGCAGCGACCCGATACGACCCGGGGACCTGGGTCCGGGGTCCCGACCTGACCCGGTGACCTGGGGCCAGGGTAACCACCTGATCCGGGGACCCGGGCCGGGGACCCGGTATGACTCCGTCTCCCGGGGCCGGGGTGGTCACCTGACACTGGTACCCGGGACAGCGACTTGACATGACCCGGTGACCCGGGGCCGGGGTAACGACCTGTCCAGGGGACCTGGGCCGGGGACCCGACAGGACCCGGTGATCTGGGGCTTGGGTAAAAACCCATCCCGGGGACCCGGGCTGGGTCCCGACATGATCCGGTGACCTGGTTCCGGGGTGCCGACCTGACCCGGGGACCTGGGGCTGTGGTGTCGACCGGACTCGGGGACCTGGTCCGGTGTCCCGTCATGACCCGGGGACCTGGGGTCGGGGTGGTCACCAGACCGTTGTACCCAGGCCGTTGAGCCGACATGACCCTGTGACCCGGGGCCTGGGTAAAAATCCAACCCGGGGACCCGGGCATGGGACGTGACATGACCCGCTGACCTGGGTCCGGGGTCCCGACCTGACCCGGTGAACTGGGGCCGGTGTCCCCACGTGACCCGCTGACCTGGGTCCGGGGTCCCCACGTGACCCGGTGACCTGGGGCCGGTGTCCCCACGTGACCCGGGGTCCTGGTGCCGGGGTGGTCATCGGAACCTGGGAACCAGGCTGGGTACCAGACATGACCAGGTGACCTGGGTCCGGGGTCCCCACGTGACCCGCTGACCTGGGTCCGGGGTCCCCACGTGACCCGGGGTCCTGGTGCCGGGGTCCCCACGTGACCCGCTGACCTGGGGCCGGGGTCCCCACGTGACCCGGGGACCTGGGTCCGGGGTCCCCACGTGACCCGCTGACCTGGGTCCGGGGTCCCCACGTGACCCGCTGACCTGGGGCCGGTGTCCCCACGTGACCCGGTCACCTGGGGCCGGGGTCCCCACGTGACCCGGTCACCTGGTGCCGGGGTCCCCACGTGACCTGCTGACCTGGGGCCGGGGTCCCCACGTGACCCGGGGTCCTGGTGCCGGGGTCCCCACGTGACCCGCTGACCTGGGGCCGGGGTCCCCACGTGACCCGGGGACCTGGGTCCGGGGTCCCCACGTGACCCGCTGACCTGGGTCCGGGGTCCCCACGTGACCCGCTGACCTGGGGCCGGTGTCCCCACGTGACCCGCTGACCTGGTGCCGGGGTCCCCACGTGACCCGGGGTCCTGGTGCCGGGGTCCCCACGTGACCCGCTGACCTGGGTCCGGTGTCCCCACGTGACCCGCTGACCTGGGGCCGGGGTCCCCACGTGACCCGGGGTCCTGGTGCCGTGGTCCCCACGTGACCCGGGGTCCTGGTGCCGGGGTGGTCATCGGAACCTGGGAACCAGGCTGGGTACCAGACATGACCAGGTGACCTGGGGCCGGGGTCCCCACGTGACCCGGTCACCTGGGGCCGGGGTCCCCACGTGACCCGGGGTCCTGGTGCCGGGGTCCCCACGTGACCCGCTGACCTGGGGCCGGGGTCCCCACGTGACCCGCGGTCCTGGTGCCTGGGTCCCCACGTGACCCGCTGACCTGGGGCCGGGGTCCCCACGTGACCCGCTGACCTGGGTCCGGGGTCCCCACGTGACCCGCTGACCTGGGGCCGGTGTCCCCACGTGACCCGCTGACCTGGGGCCGGGGTCCCCACGTGACCCGGGGTCCTGGTGCCGGGGTCCCCACGTGACCCGCTGACCTGGGTCCGGTGTCCCCACGTGACCCGCTGACCTGGGGCCGGGGTCCCCACGTGACCCGGGGTCCTGGTGCCGGGGTCCCCACGTGACCCGGGGTCCTGGTGCCGGGGTGGTCATCGGAACCTGGGAACCAGGCTGGGTACCAGACATGACCAGGTGACCTGGGTCCGGGGTCCCCACGTGACCCGCTGACCTGGGGCCGGTGTCCCCACGTGACCCAGGGTCCTGATGCCGGGGTGGTCACCGGAACCTGGGAACCAGGCCGGGTGCGCGACATGACCCGGTGACCCGGGGCCGGGTTAACGACCTGTCCAGGGGACCCGGGCCGGGGACCCGACAGGACCCGGTGATCCTTCGCTGGTGTCCCGATGCAACCCGGGGACCCGGGCCGGGGACCCCACGTGACCCGGGGACCTGGTGCCGGGGTGGTCATCGGAACCTGGGAACCAGGCTGGGTACCAGACATGACCAGGTGACCTGGGTCCGGGGTCCCCACGTGACCCGCTGACCTGGGGCCGGGGTCCCCACGTGACCCGGGGTCCTGGTGCCGGGGTCCCCACGTGACCCGGGGACCTGGGGCCGGTGTCCCCACGTGACCCGCTGACCTGGGGCCGGGGTCCCCACGTGACCCGGGGTCCTGGTGCCGGGGTCCCCACGTGACCCGCTGACATGGGTCCGGGGTCCCCACGTGACCCGCTGACCTGGGGCCGGTGTCCCCACGTGACCCGCTGACCTGGGGCCGGGGTCCCCACGTGACCCGGGGTCCTGGTGCCGGGGTCCCCACGTGACCCGCTGACCTGGGGCCGGGGTCCCCACGTGACCCGGGGACCTGGGGCCGGTGTCCCCACATGACCCGGTCACCTGGGGCCGGGGTCCCCACGTGACCCGGGGTCCTGGTGCCGGGGTCCCCACGTGACCCGCTGACCTGGGGCCGGGGTCCCCACGTGACCCGGGGTCCTGGTGCCGGGGTCCCCACGTGACCCGCTGACCTGGGGCCGGGGTCCCCACGTGACACGCTGACCTGGGTCCGGGGTCCCCACGTGACCCGATGACCTGGGTCCGGTGTCCCCATGTGACCCGGTGACCTGGGTCCGGTGTCCCCACGTGACCCGGGGTCCTGCTGCCGGGGTCCCCACGTGACCCGCTGACCTGGGTCCGGGGTCCCCACGTGACCCGGGGTCCTGCTGCCGGTGTCCCCACGTGACCCGCTGACCTGGGTCCGGGGTCCCCACGTGACCCGCTGACCTGGGGCCGGTGTCCCCACGTGACCCGGTCACCTGGGGCCGGTGTCCCCACGTGACCCAGGGTCCTGGTGCCGGGGTGGTCATCGGAACCTGGGAACCAGGCTGGGTACCAGACATGACCAGGTGACCTGGGGCCGGGGTCCCCACGTGACCCGCTGACCTGGGGCCGGTGTCCCCACGTGACCCAGGGTCCTGATGCCGGGGTGGTCACCGGAACCTGGGAACGAGGCCGGGTGCGCGACATGACCCGGTGACCCGGGGCCGGGTTAACGACCTGTCCAGGGGACCCGGGCCGGGGACCCGACAGGACCCGGTGATCCTTCGCTGGTGTCCCGATGCAACCCAGGGACCCGGGCCGGGGACCCCACGTGACCCGGGGACCTGGTGCCGGGGTGGTCATCGGAACCTGGGAACCAGGCTGGGTACCAGACATGACCAGGTGACCTGGGTCCGGGGTCCCCACGTGACCCGCTGACCTGGGGCCGGGGTCCCCACGTGACCCGGGGTCCTGGTGCCGGGGTCCCCACGTGACCCGCTGACCTGGGGCCGGGGTCCCCACGTGACCCGGGGACCTGGGGCCGGTGTCCCCACGTGACCCGCTGACCTGGGGCCGGGGTCCCCACGTGACCCGGGGTCCTGGTGCCGGGGTCCCCACGTGACCCGCTGACCTGGGGCCGGGGTCCCCACGTGACCCGGGGACCTGGGGCCGGGGTCCCCACGTGACCCGGTCACCTGGGGCCGGGGTCCCCACGTGACCCGGGGTCCTGGTGCCGGGGTCCCCACGTGACCCGCTGACCTGGGGCCGGGGTCCCCACGTGACCCGGGGTCCTGGTGCCGGGGTCCCCACGTGACCCGATGACCTGGGTCCGGTGTCCCCATGTGACCCGGGGACCTGGGTCCGGTGTCCCCACGTGACCCACTGACCTGGGTCCGGTGTCCCCACGTGACCCGCTGACATGGGTCCGGGGTCCCCACGTGACCCGGGGACCTGGGTCCGGTGTCCCCACGTGACCCGCTGACCTGGGGCCGGGATCCCCACGTGACTCGGGGTCCTGGTGCCGGGGTCCCCACGTGACCCGCTGACCTGGGGCCGGGGTCCCCACGTGACCCGGGGTCCTGGTGCCGGCGTCCCCACGTGACCCGCTGACCTGGGTCCGGTGTCCCCACGTGACCCGGGGACCTGGGTCCGGGGTCCCCACGTGACCCGCTGACCTGGGGCCGGGGTCCCCACGTGACCCGGGGTCCTGGTGCCGGGGTCCCCACGTGACCCGCTGACCTGGGGCCGGGGTCCCCACGTGACCCGGGGTCCTGCTGCCGGGGTCCCCACGTGACCCGCTGACCTGGGTCCGGTGTCCCCACGTGACCCGCTGACATGGGTCCGGGGTCCCCACGTGACCCGGTGACCTGGGGCCGGTGTCCCCACGTGACCCGGGGTCCTGCTGCCGGGGTCCCCACGTGACCCGCTGACCTGGGTCCGGGGTCCCCACGTGACCCGGGGACCTGGGTCCGGTGTCCCCACGTGACCCGCTGACTTGGGTCCGGGATCCCCACGTGACCCGGTGACCTGGGTCCGGTGTCCCCACGTGACCCGGGGTCCTGCTGCCGGGGTCCCCACGTGACCCGCTGACCTGGGTCCGGGGTCCCCACGTGACCCGAGGTCCTGCTGCCGGTGTCCCCACGTGACCCGCTGACCTGGGTCCGGGGTCCCCACGTGACCCGGTGACCTGGGGCCGGTGTCCCCACGTGACCCGCTGACCTGGGTCCGGGGTCCCCACGTGACCCGGTCACCTGGGGCCGGTGTCCCCACGTGACCCGGTCACCTGGGGCCGGGGTCCCCACGTGACCCGGGGTCCTGGTGCCGGGGTGGTCATCGGAACCTGGGAACCAGGCTGGGTACCAGACATGACCAGGTGACCTGGGTCCGGGGTCCCCACGTGACCCGCTGACCTGGGGCCGGTGTCCCCACGTGACCCAGGGTCCTGATGCCGGGGTGGTCACCGGAACCTGGGAACCAGGCCGGGTGCGCGACATGACCCGGTGACCCGGGGCCGGGTTAACGACCTGTCCAGGGGACCCGGGCCGGGGACCCGACAGGACCCGGTGATCCTTCGCTGGTGTCCCGATGCAACCCAGGGACCCGGGCCGGGGACCCCACGTGACCCGGGGACCTGGGGCTGGGGATGTCACCCGACACTGGTACCCGGGGCAGCGACCCGATACGACCCGGGGACCTGGGTCCGGGGTCCCGACCTGACCCGGTGACCTGGGGCCAGGGTAACCACCTGATCCGGGGACCCGGGCCGGGGACCCGGTATGACTCCGTCTCCCGGGGCCGGGGTGGTCACCTGACACTGGTACCTGGGACAGCGACCCGACATGACCCGGTGACCCGGGGCCGGGGTAACGACCTGTCCAGGGGACCTGGGCCGGGGACCCGACAGGACCCGGTGATCTGGGGCTTGGGTAAAAACCCATCCCGGGGACCCGGGCTGGGTCCCGACATGATCCGGTGACCTGGTTCCGGGGTGCCGACCTGACCCGGGGACCTGGGGCTGTGGTGTCGACCGGACTCGGGGACCTGGTCCGGTGTCCCGTCATGACCCGGGGACCTGGGGTCGGGGTGGTCACCAGACCGTTGTACCCAGGCCGTTGAGCCGACATGACCCTGTGACCCGGGGCCTGGGTAAAAATCCAACCCGGGGACCCGGGCATGGGACGTGACATGACCCGCTGACCTGGGTCCGGGGTCCTGACCTGACCCGGTGAACTGGGGCCGGTGTCCCCACGTGACCCGCTGACCTGGGTCCGGGGTCCCCACGTGACCCGCTGACCTGGGTCCGGGGTCCCCACGTGACCCGGGGTCCTGGTGCCGGGGTCCCCACGTGACCCGCTGACCTGGGGCCGGGGTCCCCACGTGACCCGGGGACCTGGGTCCGGGGTCCCCACGTGACCCGCTGACCTGGGTCCGGGGTCCCCACGTGACCCGCTGACCTGGGGCCGGTGTCCCCACGTGACCCGCTGACCTGGGGCCGGGGTCCCCACGTGACCCGGGGTCCTGGTGCCGGGGTCCCCACGTGACCCGCTGACCTGGGGCCGGGGTCCCCACGTGACCCGGGGTCCTGGTGCCGGGGTCCCCACGTGACCCGCTGACCTGGGGCCGGGGTCCCCACGTGACCCGGGGACCTGGGGCCGGGGTCCCCACGTGACCCGCTGACCTGGGTCCGGGGTCCCCACGTGACCCGCTGACCTGGGGCCGGTGTCCCCACGTGACCCGCTGACCTGGGGCCGGGGTCCCCACGTGACCCGGGGTCCTGGTGCCGGGGTCCCCACGTGACCCGCTGACCTGGGTCCGGTGTCCCCACGTGACCCGCTGACCTGGGGCCGGGGTCCCCACGTGACCCGGGGTCCTGGTGCCGGGGTCCCCACGTGACCCGGGGTCCTGGTGCCGGGGTAGTCACCGGAACCTGGGAACCAGGCCGGGTGCGCGACATGTCCCGGTGACCCGGGGCCGGGTTAACGACCTGTCCAGGGGACCCGGGCCGGGGACCCGACAGGACCCGGTGATCCTTCGCTGGTGTCCCGATGCAACCCGGGGACCCGGGCCGGGGACCCCACGTGACCCGGGGACCTGGGGCTGGGGATGTCACCTGACACTGGTACCCGGGGCAGCGACCCGATACGACCCGGGGACCTGGGTCCGGGGTCCCGACCTGACCCGGTGACCTGGGGCTGTGGTGTCGACCGGACTCGGGGACCTGGTCCGGTGTCCCGTCATGACCCGGGGACCTGGGGTCGGGGTGGTCACCAGACCGTTGTACCCAGGCCGTTGAGCCGACATGACCCTGTGACCCGGGGCCTGGGTAAAAATCCAACCCGGGGACCCGGGCATGGGACGTGACATGACCCGCTGACCTGGGTCCGGGGACCCGACCTGACCCGGTGAACTGGGGCCGGTGTCCCCACGTGACCCGCTGACCTGGGTCCGGGGTCCCCACGTGACCCGGTGACCTGGGGCCGGTGTCCCCACGTGACCCGCTGACCTGGGTCCGGGGTCCCCACGTGACCCGGTGACCTGGGGCCGGTGTCCCCATGTGACCCGGTCACCTGGGGCCGGTGTCCCCACGTGACCCAGGGTCCTGGTGCCGGGGTGGTCATCGGAACCTGGGAACCAGGCTGGGTACCAGACATGACCAGGTGACCTGGGGCCGGGGTCCCCATGTGACCCGCTGACCTGGGGCCGGTGTCCCCACGTGACCCAGGGTCCTGATGCCGGGGTGGTCACCGGAACCTGGGAACGAGGCCGGGTGCGCGACATGACCCGGTGACCCGGGGCCGGGTTAACGACCTGTCCAGGGGACCCGGGCCGGGGACCCGACAGGACCCGGTGATCCTTCGCTGGTGTCCCGATGCAACCCGGGGACCCGGGCCGGGGACCCCACGTGACCCGGGGACCTGGTGCCGGGGTGGTCATCGGAACCTGAGAACCAGGCTGGGTACCAGACATGACCAGGTGACCTGGGTCCGGGGTCCCCACGTGACCCGCTGACCTGGGGCCGGGGTCCCCACGTGACCCGGGGTCCTGGTGCCGGGGTCCCCACGTGACCCGCTGACCTGGGGCCGGGGTCCCCACGTGACCCGGGGACCTGGGGCCGGTGTCCCCACGTGACCCGCTGACCTGGGGCCGGGGTCCCCACGTGACCCGGGGTCCTGGTGCCGGGGTCCCCACGTGACCCGCTGACCTGGGGCCGGGGTCCCCACGTGACCCGGGGACCTGGGGCCGGGGTCCCCACGTGACCCGGTCACCTGGGGCCGGGGTCCCCACGTGACCCGGGGTCCTGGTGCCGGGGTCCCCACGTGACCCGCTGACCTGGGGCCGGGGTCCCCACGTGACCCGGGGTCCTGGTGCCGGGGTCCCCACGTGACCCGATGACCTGGGTCCGGTGTCCCCATGTGACCCGGGGACCTGGGTCCGGTGTCCCCACGTGACCCACTGACCTGGGTCCGGTGTCCCCACGTGACCCGCTGACATGGGTCCGGGGTCCCCACGTGACCCGGGGACCTGGGTCCGGTGTCCCCACGTGACCCGCTGACCTGGGGCCGGGATCCCCACGTGACTCGGGGTCCTGGTGCCGGGGTCCCCACGTGACCCGCTGACCTGGGGCCGGGGTCCCCACGTGACCCGGGGTCCTGGTGCCGGGGTCCCCACGTGACCCGCTGACCTGGGTCCGGTGTCCCCACGTGACCCGGGGACCTGGGTCCGGTGTCCCCACGTGACCCGCTGACCTGGGGCCGGGGTCCCCACGTGACCCGGGGTCCTGCTGCCGGTGTCCCCACGTGACCCGCTGACCTGGGTCCGGGGTCCCCACGTGACCCGGTGACCTGGGGCCGGTGTCCCCACGTGACCCGGTCACCTGGGGCCGGTGTCCCCACGTGACCCAGGGTCCTGGTGCCGGGGTGGTCATCGGAACCTGGGAACCAGGCTGGGTACCAGACATGACCAGGTGACCTGGGGCCGGGGTCCCCACGTGACCCGCTGACCTGGGGCCGGTGTCCCCACGTGACCCAGGGTCCTGATGCCGGGGTGGTCACCGGAACCTGGGAACCAGGCCGGGTGCGCGACATGACCCGGTGACCCGGGGCCGGGTTAACGACCTGTCCAGGGGACCCGGGCCGGGGACCCGACAGGACCCGGTGATCCTTCGCTGGTGTCCCGATGCAACCCGGGGACCCGGGCCGGGGACCCCACGTGACCCGGGGACCTGGTGCCGGGGTGGTCATCGGAACCTGAGAACCAGGCTGGGTACCAGACATGACCAGGTGACCTGGGTCCGGGGTCCCCACGTGACCCGCTGACCTGGGGCCGGGGTCCCCACGTGACCCGGGGTCCTGGTGCCGGGGTCCCCACGTGACCCGGTGACCTGGGGCCGGGGTCCCTACGTGACCCGGGGACCTGGGGCCGGGGTCCCCACGTGACCCGGTCACCTGGGGCCGGGGTCCCCACGTGACCCGGGGTCCTGGTGCCGGGGTCCCCACGTGACCCGCTGACCTGGGGCCGGGGTCCCCACGTGACCCGGGGTCCTGGTGCCGGGGTCCCCACGTGACCCGATGACCTGGGTCCGGTGTCCCCATGTGACCCGGGGACCTGGGTCCGGTGTCCCCACGTGACCCACTGACCTGGGTCCGGTGTCCCCACGTGACCCGCTGACATGGGTCCGGGGTCCCCACGTGACCCGGGGACCTGGGTCCGGTGTCCCCACGTGACCCGCTGACCTGGGGCCGGGATCCCCACGTGACTCGGGGTCCTGGTGCCGGGGTCCCCACGTGACCCGCTGACCTGGGGCCGGGGTCCCCACGTGACTCGGGGTCCTGGTGCCGGGGTCCCCACGTGACCCGCTGACCTGGGTCCGGTGTCCCCACGTGACCCGGGGACCTGGGTCCGGTGTCCCCACGTGACCCGCTGACCTGGGGCCGGGGTCCCCACGTGACCCGGGGTCCTGGTGCCGGGGTCCCCACGTGACCCGCTGACCTGGGGCCGGGGTCCCCACGTGACCCGGGGTCCTGGTGCCGGGGTCCCCACGTGACCCGCTGACATGGGTCCGGGGTCCCCACGTGACCCGGGGACCTGGGTCCGGTGTCCCCACGTGACCCGCTGACCTGGTGCCGGAGTCCCCACGTGACCCGCTGACCTGGGTCCGGTGTCCCCACGTGACCCGGGGTCCTGCTGCCGGGGTCCCCACGTGACCCGCTGACCTGGGTCCGGTGTCCCCACGTGACCCGCTGACATGGGTCCGGGGTCCCCACGTGACCCGGTGACCTGGGGCCGGTGTCCCCACGTGACCCGGGGTCCTGCTGCCGGGGTCCCCACGTGACCCGCTGACCTGGGTCCGGGGTCCCCACGTGACCCGGGGACCTGGGTCCGGTGTCCCCACGTGACCCGCTGACTTGGGTCCGGGATCCCCACGTGACCCGGTGACCTGGGGCCGGTGTCCCCACGTGACCCGGGGTCCTGCTGCCGGGGTCCCCACGTGACCCGCTGACCTGGGTCCGGGGTCCCCACGTGACCCGGGGTCCTGCTGCCGGTGTCCCCACGTGACCCGCTGACCTGGGTCCGGGGTCCCCACGTGACCCGGTGACCTGGGGCCGGTGTCCCCACGTGACCCGCTGACCTGGGTCCGGGGTCCCCACGTGACCCGGTCACCTGGGGCCGGTGTCCCCACGTGACCCGCTGACCTGGGGCCGGGGTCCCCACGTGACCCGGGGTCCTGGTGCCGGGGTGGTCATCGGAACCTGGGAACCAGGCTGGGTACCAGACATGACCAGGTGACCTGGGGCCGGGGTCCCCACGTGACCCGCTGACCTGGGGCCGGGGTCCCCACGTGACCCGGGGTCCTGATGCCGGGGTGGTCACCGGAACCTGGGAACCAGGCCGGGTGCGCGACATGACCCGGTGACCCGGGGCCGGGTTAACGACCTGTCCAGGGGACCCGGGCCGGGGACCCGACAGGACCCGGTGATCCTTCGCTGGTGTCCCGATGCAACCCGGGGACCCGGGCCGGGGACCCCACGTGACCCGGGGACCTGGGGCTGGGGATGTCACCCGACACTGGTACCCGGGGCAGCGACCCGATACGACCCGGGGACCTGGGTCCGGGGTCCCGACCTGACCCGGTGACCTGGGGCCAGGGTAACCACCTGATCCGGGGACCCGGGCCGGGGACCCGGTATGACTCCGTCTCCCGGGGCCGGGGTGGTCACCTGACACTGGTACCCGGGACAGCGACTTGACATGACCCGGTGACCCGGGGCCGGGGTAACGACCTGTCCAGGGGACCTGGGCCGGGGACCCGACAGGACCCGGTGATCTGGGGCTTGGGTAAAAACCCATCCCGGGGACCCGGGCTGGGTCCCGACATGATCCGGTGACCTGGTTCCGGGGTGCCGACCTGACCCGGGGACCTGGGGCTGTGGTGTCGACCGGACTCGGGGACCTGGTCCGGTGTCCCGTCATGACCCGGGGACCTGGGGTCGGGGTGGTCACCAGACCGTTGTACCCAGGCCGTTGAGCCGACATGACCCTGTGACCCGGGGCCTGGGTAAAAATCCAACCCGGGGACCCGGGCATGGGACGTGACATGACCCGCTGACCTGGGTCCGGGGTCCCGACCTGACCCGGTGAACTGGGGCCGGTGTCCCCACGTGACCCGCTGACCTGGGTCCGGGGTCCCCACGTGACCCGCTGACCTGGGGCCGGGGTCCCCACGTGACCCGGGGTCCTGGTGCCGGGGTCCCCACGTGACCCGCTGACCTGGGGCCGGGGTCCCCACGTGACCCGGGGACCTGGGTCCGGGGTCCCCACGTGACCCGCTGACCTGGGTCCGGGGTCCCCACGTGACCCGCTGACCTGGGGCCGGTGTCCCCACGTGACCCGCTGACCTGGGGCCGGGGTCCCCACGTGACCCGGGGTCCTGGTGCCGGGGTCCCCACGTGACCCGCTGACCTGGGGCCGGGGTCCCCACGTGACCCGGGGTCCTGGTGCCGGGGTCCCCACGTGACCCGCTGACCTGGGGCCGGGGTCCCCACGTGACCCGGGGACCTGGGGCCGGGGTCCCCACGTGACCCGCTGACCTGGGTCCGGGGTCCCCACGTGACCCGCTGACCTGGGGCCGGTGTCCCCACGTGACCCGCTGACCTGGGGCCGGGGTCCCCACGTGACCCGGGGTCCTGGTGCCGGGGTCCCCACGTGACCCGCTGACCTGGGTCCGGTGTCCCCACGTGACCCGCTGACCTGGGGCCGGGGTCCCCACGTGACCCGGGGTCCTGGTGCCGGGGTCCCCACGTGACCCGGGGTCCTGGTGCCGGGGTAGTCACCGGAACCTGGGAACCAGGCCGGGTGCGCGACATGTCCCGGTGACCCGGGGCCGGGTTAACGACCTGTCCAGGGGACCCGGGCCGGGGACCCGACAGGACCCGGTGATCCTTCGCTGGTGTCCCGATGCAACCCGGGGACCCGGGCCGGGGACCCCACGTGACCCGGGGACCTGGGGCTGGGGATGTCACCTGACACTGGTACCCGGGGCAGCGACCCGATACGACCCGGGGACCTGGGTCCGGGGTCCCGACCTGACCCGGTGACCTGGGGCTGTGGTGTCGACCGGACTCGGGGACCTGGTCCGGTGTCCCGTCATGACCCGGGGACCTGGGGTCGGGGTGGTCACCAGACCGTTGTACCCAGGCCGTTGAGCCGACATGACCCTGTGACCCGGGGCCTGGGTAAAAATCCAACCCGGGGACCCGGGCATGGGACGTGACATGACCCGCTGACCTGGGTCCGGGGACCCGACCTGACCCGGTGAACTGGGGCCGGTGTCCCCACGTGACCCGCTGACCTGGGGCCGGGGTCCCCACGTGACCCGCTGACCTGTTTCCGGGGTCCCCTCTGACCCGGTCACCTGGGGCCGGTGTCCCCACGTGACCCGGTCACCTGGGGCCGGTGTCCCCACGTGACCCAGGGTCCTGGTGCCGGGGTGGTCATCGGAACCTGGGAACCAGGCTGGGTACCAGACATGACCAGGTGACCTGGGTCCGGGGTCCCCACGTGACCCGCTGACCTGGGGCCGGGGTCCCCACGTGACCCAGGGTCCTGGTGCCGGGGTGGTCACCGGAACCTGGGAACCAGGCCGGGTGCGCGACATGACCCGGTGACCCGGGGCCGGGTTAACGACCTGTCCAGTGGACCCGGGCCGGGGACCCGACAGGACCCGGTGATCCTTCGCTGGTGTCCCGATGCAACCCGGGGACCCGGGCCGGGGACCCCACGTGACCCGGGGACCTGGGGCCGGGGATGTCACCCGACACTGGTACCCGGGGCAGCGACCCGATACGACCCGGGGACCTGGGTCCGGGGTCCCGACCTGACCCGGTGACCTGAGGCCAGGGTAACCACCTGACCCGGGGACCCGGGCCGGGGACCCGGTATGACTCCGTCTCCCGGGGCCGGGGTGGTCACCTGACACTGGTACCCGGGACAGCGACCCGACGTGACCAGGTGACCCGGGGCCGGGGTAACGACCTGTCCAGGGGACCTGGGCCGGGGTCCCGACAGGACCCGGTGATCTGGGGCTTGGGTAAAAACCCGTCCCGGGGACCCGGGCTGGGTCCCGACATGACCCGGTGACCTGGTTCCGGGGTGCCGACCTGACCCGGGGACCTGGGGCTGTGGTGTCGACCGGACTCGGGGACTTGGTCCGGTGTCCCGTCATGACCCGGGGACCTGGGGTCGGGGTGGTCACCAGACCGTTGTACCCAGGCCGTTGAGCCGACATGACCCTGTGACCCGGGGCCTGGGTAAAAATCCAACCCGGGGACCCGGGCATGGGACGTGACATGACCCGCTGACCTGGGTCCGGAGTCCCGACCTCACCCGGTGAACTGGGGCCGGTGTCCCCACGTGACCCGCTGACCTGGGTCCGGGGTCCCCACGTGACCCGGTGACCTGGGGCCGGTGTCCACACGTCACCCGCTGACCTGGGTCCGGGGTCCCCACGTGACCCGGTCACCTGGGGCCGGTGTCCCCACGTGACCCGGTCACCTGGGGCCGGTGTCCCCACGTGACCCGGGGTCCTGATGCCGGGGTGGTCATCGGAACCTGGGAACCAGGCCGGGTGCGCGACATGTCCCGGTGACCCGGGACCGGGTTTACGACCTGTCCAGGGGACCCGGGCCGGGGACCCGACAGGACCCGGTGATCCTTCGCTGGTGTCCCGATGCAACCCGGGGACCCGGGCCGGGGACCCCACGTGACCCGGGGACCTGGGGCCGGGGATGTCACCCGACACTGGTACCCGGGGCAGCGACCCGATACGACCCGGGGACCTGGGTCCGGGGTCCCGACCTGACCCGGTGACCTGAGGCCAGGGTAACCACCTGACCCGGGGACCCGGGCCGGGGACCCGGTATGACTCCGTCTCCCGGGGCCGGGGTGGTCACCTGACACTGGTACCCGGGACAGCGACCCGACGTGACCAGGTGACCCGGGGCCGGGGTAACGACCTGTCCAGGGGACCTGGGCCGGGGTCCCGACAGGACCCGGTGATCTGGGGCTTGGGTAAAAACCCGTCCCGGGGACCCGGGCTGGGTCCCGACATGACCCGGTGACCTGGTTCCGGGGTGCCGACCTGACCCGGGGACCTGGGGCTGTGGTGTCGACCGGACTCGGGGACCTGGTCCGGTGTCCCGTCATGACCCGGTGACCTGGGGTCGGGGTGGTCACCAGACCGTTGTACCCAGGCCGTTGAGCCGACATGACCCTGTGACCCGGGGCCTGGGTAAAAATCCAACCCGGGGACCCGGGCATGGGACGTGACATGACCCGACCTGGGTCCGGGGTCCCGACCTGACCCGGTGACCTGGAGCCGGTGTCCCCACGTGACCCGCTGACCTGGGTCCGGGGTCCCCAAGTGACCCGGTGACCTGGGGCCGGTGTCCCCACGTGACCCGGTCACCTGGGGCCGGTGTCCCCACGTGACCCGGGGTCCTGATGCCGGGGTGGTCATCGGAACCTGGGAACCAGGCCGGGTGCGCGACATGTCCCGGTGACCCGGGGCCGGGTTAACGACCTGTCCAGGGGACCCGGGCCGGGGACCCGACAGGACCCGGTGATCCTTCGCTGGTGTCCCGATGCAACCCGGGGACCCGGGCCGGGGACCCCACGTGACCCGGGGACCTGGGGCCGGGGATGTCACCCGACACTGGTACCCGGGGCAGCGACCCGATACGACCCGGGGACCTGGGTCCGGGGTCCCGACCTGACCCAGTGACCTGAGGCCAGGGTAACCACCTGACCCGGGGACCCGGGCCGGGGACCCGGTATGACTCCGTCTCCCGGGGCCGGGGTGGTCACCTGACACTGGTACCCGGGACAGCGACCCGACGTGACCCGGTGACCCGGGGCCGGGGTAACGACCTGTCCAGGGGACCTGGGTCGGGGTCCCGACAGGACCCGGTGATCTGGGGCTTGGGTAAAAACCTGTCCCGGGGACCCGGGCTGGGTCCCGACATGACCCGGTGACCTGGTTCCGGGGTGCCGACCTGACCCGGGGACCTGGGGCTGTGGTGTCGACCGGACTCGGGGACCTGGTCCGGTGTCCCGTCATGACCCGGTGACCTGGGGCCAGGGTAACCACCTGATCCGGGGACCCGGGCCGGGGACCCGGTATGACTCCGTCTCCCGGGGCCGGGGTGGTCACCTGACACTGGTACCCGGGACAGCGACCCGACGTGACCCGGGGCAGGGGTAACGACCTGTACAGGGGACCTGGGTTGGGGTCCCGACAGGACCCGGTGATCTGGGGCTTGGGTAAAAACCCGTCCCGGGGACCCGGGCTGGGTCCCGACATGACCCGGTGACCTGGTTCCGGGGTGCCGACCTGACCCGGGGACCTGGGGCTGTGGTGTCGACCGGACTCGGGGACTTGGTCCGGTGGCCCGTCATGACCCGGGGACCTGGGGTCGGGGTGGTCACCAGACCGTTGTACCCAGGCCGTTGAGCCGACATGACCCTGTGACCCGGGGCCTGGGTAAAAATCCAACCCGGGGACCCGGGCATGGGACGTGACATGACCCGACCTGGGTCCGGGGTCCCGACCTGACCCGCTGACCTGGAGCCGGTGTCCCCACGTGACCCGCTGACCTGGGTCCGGGGTCCCCAAGTGACCCGGTGACCTGGGGCCGGTGTCCCCACGTGACCCGAGGTCCTGGTGCCGGGGTGGTCATCGGAACCTGGGAACCAGGCTGGGTATCAGACATGACCAGGTGACCTGGGTCCGGGGTCCCCACGTGACCCGCTGACCTGGGGCCGGTGTCCCCACGTGACCCGGGGTCCTGGTGCCGGGGTCCCCACGTGACCCGCTGACCTGGGGCCGGGGTCCCCACGTGACCCGGGGACCTGGGGCTGGTGTCCCTACGTGACCCGGTGACCTGGGTCCGGGGTCCCCACGTGACCCGCTGACCTGGGGCCGGTGTCCCCACGTGACCCACTGACCTGGGTCCGGTGTCCCCACGTGACCCGCTGACATGGGTCCGGGGTCCCCACGTGACCCGCTGACCTGGGGTCGGTGTCCCCACGTGACCCGCTGACCTGGGGCCGGGGTCCCCACGTGACCCGGGGTCCTGGTGCCGGGGTCCCCACGTGACCCGCTGACCTGGGTCCGGTGTCCCCACGTGACCCGGGGTCCTGGTGCCGGGGTACCCACGTGACCCGCTGACCTGGGTCCGGTGTCCCCACGTGACCCGGGGACCTGGGTCCGGTGTCCCCACGTGACCCGGGGTCCTGGTGCCGGAGTCCCCACGTGACCCGCTGACCTGGGTCCGGTGTCCCCACGTGACCCGGGGTCCAGCTGCCGGGGTCCCCACGTGACCCGCTGACCTGGGTCCGGTGTCCCCACGTGACCCGCTGACCTGGGTCCGGTGTCCCCACGTGACCCGTTGACCTGGGGCCGGGGTCCCCACATGACCCGGGGTCCTGGTGCCGGGGTGGTCACCGGAACCTGGGAACCAGGCCGTGTGCGCGACATATCCCGGTGACCCGGGGCCGGGTTAACGACCTGTCCAGGGGACCCGGGCTGGGGACCCGACAGGACCCGGGGACCTGGGTCCGGGGATGTCACCCGACACTGGTACCCGGGGCAGCGACCCGATACGACCCGGGGACCTGGGTCCGGGGTCCCGACCTGACCCGGTGACCTGAGGAGGGGTAACCACCTGACCCGGGGACCCGGGCCGGGGACCCGGTATGACTCCGTCTCCCGGGGCCGGGGTGGTCACCTGACACTGGTACCCGGGACAGCGACCCGACGTGACCCGGTGACCCGGGGCCGAAGTAGCGACCTGTCCAGGGGACCTGGGCCGGGGTCCCGACAGGACCCGGTGATCTGGGGCTTGGGTAAAAACCCGTCCCGGGGACCCGGGCTGGGTCCCGACATGACCCGGTGACCTGGTTCCGGGGTGCCGACCTGACCCGGGGACCTGGGGCTGTGGTGTCGACCGGACTCGGGGACCTGGTCCGGTGTCCCGTCATAACCCGGTGACCTGGGGCCAGGGTAACCACCTGATCCGGGGACCCGGGCCGGGGAACCGGTATGACTCCGTCTCCCGGGGCCGGGGTGGTCACCTGACACTGGTACCCGGGACAGCCACCCGACGTGACCCCTGGTGCCGGGGTGGTCATTGGAACCTGGGAACCAGGCTGGGTACCAGACATGACCAGGTGACCTGGGTCCGGGGTCCCCACGTGACCCGCTGACCTGGGGCCCGGGTCCCCACGTGACCCGGGGACCTGGGGCTGGTGTCCCCACGTGACCCGCTGACCTGGGTCCGGGGTCCCCACGTGACCCGCTGACCTGGGGCCGGGGTCCCCACGTGACCCGCTGACTTGGGGCCGGGGTCCCCACGTGACCTGGGGTCCTGGTGCCGGGGTCCCCACGTGACCCGCTGACCTGGGTCCGGTGTCCCCACGTGACCCGGGGACCTGGGTCTGGTGTCCCCACGTGACCCTCTGACCTGGGTCCGGTGTCCCCACGTGACCCGCTGACATTGGTCCGGGGTCCCCACGTGACCCGCTGACCTGGGGCCGGTGTCCCCACGTGACCCGCTGACCTGGGGCCGGTGTCACCACGTGACCCGGGGTCCTGGTGCCGGGGTCCCCACGTGACCCGCTGACCTGGGTCCGGTGTGCCCACGTGACCCGGGGTCCTGGTGCCGGGGTCCCCACGTGACCCGCTGACCTGGGTCCGGTGTCCCCACGTGACCCGGGGACCTGGGTCCGGTGTCCCCACGTGACCCGGGGTCCTGGTGCCGGAGTCCCCACGTGACCCGCTGACCTGGGTCCGGTGTCCCCACGTGACCCGCTGACCTGGGTCCGGTGTCCCCACGTGACCCGGGGTCCAGCTGCCGGGGTCCCCACGTGACCCGCTGCCCTGGGTCCGGTGTCCCCACGTGACCCGCTGACATGGGTCCGGGGTCCCGACCTGACCCGGTGACCTGGGGCCAGGGTAACCACCTGACCCGGGGACCCGGGCCGGGGAACCGGTATGACTCCGTCTCCCGGGGCCGGGGTGGTCACCTGACACTGGTACCCGGGACAGCGACCCGACGTGTCCCGGTGACCCGGGGCCGGGGTAACGACCTGTCCAGGGGACCTGGGCCGGGGTCCCGACAGGACCCGGTGATCTGGGGCTTGGGTAAAAACCCGTCCCGGGGACCCGGGCTGGGTCCCGACATGACCCGGTGACCTGGTTCCGGGGTGCCGACCTGACCCGGGGACCTGGGGCTGTGGTGTCGACCGGACTCGGGGACCTGGTCCGGTGTCCCGTCATGACCCGGGGACCTGGGGTCGGGGTGGTCACCAGACCGTTGTACCCAGGCCGTTGAGCCGACATGACCCTGTGACCCGGGGCCTGGGTAAAAATCCAACCCGGGGACCCGGGCATGGGACGTGACATGACCCGACCTGGGTCCGGGGTCCCGACGTGACCCGGTGACCTGGAGCCGGTGTCCCCACGTGACCCGCTGACCTGGGTCCGGGGTCCCCAAGTGACCCGGTGACCTGGGGCCGGTGTCCCCACGTGACCCGGTCACCTGGGGCCGGTGTCCCCACGTGACCCGGGGTCCTGGTGCCGGGGTGGTCATCGGAACCTGGGAACCAGGCTGGGTACCAGACATGACCAGGTGACCTGGGTCCGGGGTCCCCACGTGACCCGCTGACCTGGGTCCGGGGTCCCCAAGTGACCCGGTGTCCTGGTGCCGGGGTGGTCATCGGAACCTGGGAACCAGGCTGGGTACCAGACATGACCAGGTGACCTGGGTCCGGGGTCCCCAAGTGAGCCGCTGACCTGGGGCCGGGGTCCCCACGTGACCCGGGGTCCTGGTGCCGGGGTCCCCACGTGACCCACTGACCTGGGGCCGGGGTCCCCACGTGACCCGGGGACCTGGGGCTGGTGTCCCCACGTGACCCGCTGACCTGGGTCCGGGGTCCCCACGTGACCCGCTGACCTGGGGCCGGTGTCCCCACGTGACCCGCTGACCTGGGGCCGGGGTCCCCACGTGACCCGGGGTCCTGGTGCCGGGGTCCCCACGTGACCCGCTGACCTGGGGCCGGGGTCCCCACGTGACCTGGGGTCCTGGTGCCGGGGTCCCCACGTGACCCGCTGACCTGGGGCCGGGGTCCCCACGTGACCTGGGGTCCTGGTGCCGGGGTCCCCACGTGACCCGGTCACCTGGGGCCGGTGTCCCCACGTGACCCGGGGTCCTGGTGCCGGGGTGGTCATCGGAACCTGGGAACCAGGCTGGGTACCAGACATGACCAGGTGACCTGGGTCCGGGGTCCCCACGTGACCCGCTGACCTGGGTCCGGGGTCCCCAAGTGACCCGGTGTCCTGGTGCCGGGGTGGTCATCGGAACCTGGGAACCAGGCTGGGTACCAGACATGACCAGGTGACCTGGGTCCGGGGTCCCCAAGTGACCCGCTGACCTGGGGCCGGGGTCCCCACGTGACCCGGGGTCCTGGTGCCGGGGTCCCCACGTGACCCACTGACCTGGGGCCGGGGTCCCCACGTGACCCGGGGACCTGGGGCTGGTGTCCCCACGTGACCCGCTGACCTGGGTCCGGGGTCCCCACGTGACCCGCTGACCTGGGGCCGGTGTCCCCACGTGACCCGCTGACCTGGGGCCGGGGTACCCACGTGACCCGGGGTCCTGGTGCCGGGGTCCCCACGTGACCCGCTGACCTGGGGCCGGGGTCCCCACGTGACCCGGGGTCCTGGTGCCGGGGTCCCCACGTGACCCGCTGACCTGGGGCCGGTGTCCCCACGTGACCCGGGGACCTGGGTCTGGTGTCCCCACGTGACCCACTGACCTGGGTCCGGGGTCCCCACGTGACCCGCTGACCTGGGGCCGGTGTCCCCACGTGACCCGCTGACCTGGGTCCGGGGTCCCCACATGACCCGGTCACCTGGGGCCGGTGTCCCCACGTGACCCGGTCACCTGGGGCCGGTGTCCCCACGTGACCCGGGGTCCTGGTGCCAGGGTGGTCATCGGAACCTGGGAACCAGGCTGGGTACCAGACATGACCAGGTGACCTGGGGCCGGGGTCCCCACGTGACCCGCTGACCTGGGGCCGGTGTCCCCACGTGACCCAGGGTCCTGATGCCGGGGTGGTCACCGGAACCTGGGAACCAGGCCGGGTGCGCGACATGACCCGGTGACCCGGGGCCGGGTTAACGACCTGTCCAGGGGACCCGGGCCGGGGACCCGACAGGACCCGGTGATCCTTCGCTGGTGTCCCGATGCAACCCGGGGACCCGGGCCGGGGACCCCACGTGACCCGGGGACCTGGGGCTGGGGATGTCACCCGACACTGGTACCCGGGGCAGCGACCCGATACGACCCGGGGACCTGGGTCCGGGGTCCCGACCTGACCCGGTGACCTGAGGCCAGGGTAACCACCTGATCCGGGGACCCGGGCCGGGGACCCGGTATGACTCCGTCTCCCGGGGCCGGGGTGGTCACCTGACACTGGTACCCAGGACAGCGACCCGACGTGACCCGGGGCCGGGGTAACGACCTGTCCAGGGGACCTGGGCCGGGGACCCGACAGGACCCGGTGATCTGGGGCTTGGGTAAAAACCCGTCCCGGGGACCCGGGCTGGGTCCCGACATGACCCGGTGACCTGGTTCCGGGGTGCCGACCTGACCCGGTGACCTGGGGCTGTGGTGTCGACCGGACACGGGGACCTGGTCCGGTGTCCCGTCATGACCCGGTGACCTGGGGCCGGTGTCCCCACGTGACCCGCTGACCTGGGTCCGGGGTCCCGACCTGACCCGGTGACCTGGGGCCAGGGTAACCACCTGACCCGGGGACCCGGGCCGGGGAACCGGTATGACTCCGTCTCCCGGGGCCGGGGTGGTCACCTGACACTGGTACCCGGGACAGCGACCCGACGTGACCCGGGGCAGGGGTAACGACCTGTACAGGGGACGTGGGCCGGGGTCCCGACAGGACCCGGTGAT
Source organism: Somateria mollissima (assembly GCA_951411735.1). Lineage (NCBI taxonomy): Eukaryota > Metazoa > Chordata > Aves > Anseriformes > Anatidae > Somateria > Somateria mollissima. The sequence goes on along the minus strand of CATOCB010000099.1, from coordinate 126,701 downwards.
CTGGGGCTTGGGTAAAAACCCGTCCCGGGGACCCGGGCTGGGTCCCGACATGACCCGGTGACCTGGTTCCGGGGTGCCGACCTGACCCGGGGACCTGGGGCTGTGGTGTCGACCGGACTCGGGGACCTGGTCCGGTGTCCCGTCATGACCCGGGGACCTGGGGTCGGGGTGGTCACCAGACCGTTGTACCCAGGCCGTTGAGCCGACATGACCCTGTGACCCGGGGCCTGGGTAAAAATCCAACCCGGGGACCCGGGCATGGGACGTGACATGACCCGACCTGGGTCCGGGGTCCCGACGTGACCCGGTGACCTGGAGCCGGTGTCCCCACGTGACCCGCTGACCTGGGTCCGGGGTCCCCAAGTGACCCGGTGACCTGGGGCCGGTGTCCCTACGTGACCCGGTCACCTGGGGCCGGTGTCCCCACGTGACCCGGGGTCCTGATGCCGGGGTGGTCATCGGAACCTGGGAACCAGGCCGGGTGCGCGACATGTCCCGGTGACCCGGGGCCGGGTTAACGACCTGTCCAGGGGACCCGGGCCGGGGACCCGACAGGACCCGGTGATCCTTCGCTGGTGTCCCGATGCAACCCGGGGACCCGGGCCGGGGACCCCACGTGACCCGGGGACCTGGGGCCGGGGATGTCACCCGACACTGGTACCCGGGGCAGCGACCCGATACGACCCGGGGACCTGGGTCCGGGGTCCCGACCTGACCCGGTGACCTGAGGCCAGGGTAACCACCTGACCCGGGGACCCGGGCCGGGGACCCGGTATGACTCCGTCTCCCGGGGCCGGGGTGGTCACCTGACACTGGTACCCGGGACAGCGACCCGACGTGACCCGGTGACCCGGGGCCGGGGTAACGACCTGTCCAGGGGACCTGGGCCGGGGTCCCGACAGGACCCGGTGATCTGGGGCTTGGGTAAAAACCCGTCCCGGGGACCCGGGCTGGGTCCCGACATGACCCGGTGACCTGGTTCCGGGGTGCCGACCTGACCCGGGGACCTGGGGCTGTGGTGTCGACCGGACTCGGGGACCTGGTCCGGTGTCCCGTCATGACCCGGTGACCTGGGGCCAGGGTAACCACCTGATCCGGGGACCCGGGCCGGGGACCCGGTATGACTCCGTCTCCCGGGGCCGGGGTGGTCACCTGACACTGGTACCCGGGACAGCGACCCGACGTGACCCGGGGCAGGGGTAACGACCTGTACAGGGGACCTGGGCCGGGGTCCCGACAGGACCCGGTGATCTGGGGCTTGGGTAAAAACCCGTCCCGGGGACCCGGGCTGGGTCCCGACATGACCCGGTGACCTGGTTCCGGGGTGCCGACCTGACCCGGGGACCTGGGGCTGTGGTGTCGACCGGACTCGGGGACTTGGTCCGGTGGCCCGTCATGACCCGGGGACCTGGGGTCGGGGTGGTCACCAGACCGTTGTACCCAGGCCGTTGAGCCGACATGACCCTGTGACCCGGGGCCTGGGTAAAAATCCAACCCGGGGACCCGGGCATGGGACGTGACATGACCCGACCTGGGTCCGGGGTCCCGACCTGACCCGCTGACCTGGAGCCGGTGTCCCCACGTGACCCGCTGACCTGGGTCCGGGGTCCCCACGTGACCCGGTGACCTGGGGCCGGTGTCCCCACGTGACCCGAGGTCCTGGTGCCGGGGTGGTCATCGGAACCTGGGAACCAGGCTGGGTACCAGACATGACCAGGTGACCTGGGTCCGGGGTCCCCACGTGACCCGCTGACCTGGGGCCGGGGTCCCCACGTGACCCGGGGTCCTGGTGCCGGGGTCCCCACGTGACCCGCTGACCTGGGGCCGGGGTCCCCACGTGACCCGGGGACCTGGGGCTGGTGTCCCCACGTGACCCGGTGACCTGGGTCCGGGGTCCCCACGTGACCCGCTGACCTGGGGCCGGTGTCCCCACGTGACCCGCTGACCTGGTGCCGGGGTCCCCACGTGACCCAGGGTCCTGGTGCCGGGGTCCCCACGTGACCCGCTGAACTGGGTCCGGTGTCCCCACGTGACCCGGGGACCTGGGTCTGGTGTCCCCACGTGACCCACTGACCTGGGTCCGGTGTCCCCACGTGACCCGCTGACCTGGGTCCGGGGTCCCCACGTGACCCGCTGACCTGGGGCCGGTGTCCCCACGTGACCCGCTGACCTGGGGCCGGGGTCCCCACGTGACCCGGGGTCCTGGTGCCGGGGTCCCCACGTGACCCGCTGACCTGGGGCCGGGGTCCCCACGTGACCTGGGGTCCTGGTGCCGGGGTCCCCACGTGACCCGCTGACCTGGGGCCGGTGTCCCCACGTGACCCGGGGACCTGGGTCTGGTGTCCCCACGTGACCCACTGACCTGGGTCCGGGGTCCCGACCTGACCCGCTGACCTGGGGCCGGTGTCCCCACGTGACCCGCTGACCTGGGTCCGGGGTCCCCACATGACCCGGTCACCTGGGGCCGGTGTCCCCACGTGACCCGGTCACCTGGGGCCGGTGTCCCCACGTGACCCGGGGTCCTGGTGCCAGGGTGGTCATCGGAACCTGGGAACCAGGCTGGGTACCAGACATGACCAGGTGACCTGGGGCCGGGGTCCCCACGTGACCCGCTGACCTGGGGCCGGTGTCCCCACGTGACCCAGGGTCCTGATGCCGGGGTGGTCACCGGAACCTGGGAACCAGGCCGGGTGCGCGACATGACCCGGTGACCCGGGGCCGGGTTAACGACCTGTCCAGGGGACCCGGGCCGGGGACCCGACAGGACCCGGTGATCCTTCGCTGGTGTCCCGATGCAACCCGGGGACCCGGGCCGGGGACCCCACGTGACCCGGGGACCTGGGGCTGGGGATGTCACCCGACACTGGTACCCGGGGCAGCGACCCGATACGACCCGGGGACCTGGGTCCGGGGTCCCGACCTGACCCGGTGACCTGAGGCCAGGGTAACCACCTGATCCGGGGACCCGGGCCGGGGACCCGGTATGACTCCGTCTCCCGGGGCCGGGGTGGTCACCTGACACTGGTACCCAGGACAGCGACCCGACGTGACCCGGGGCCGGGGTAACGACCTGTCCAGGGGACCTGGGCCGGGGACCCGACAGGACCCGGTGATCTGGGGCTTGGGTAAAAACCCGTCCCGGGGACCCGGGCTGGGTCCCGACATGACCCGGTGACCTGGTTCCGGGGTGCCGACCTGACCCGGTGACCTGGGGCTGTGGTGTCGACCGGACACGGGGACCTGGTCCGGTGTCCCGTCATGACCCGGTGACCTGGGGCCGGTGTCCCCACGTGACCCGCTGACCTGGGTCCGGGGTCCCGACCTGACCCGGTGACCTGGGGCCAGGGTAACCACCTGACCCGGGGACCCGGGCCGGGGAACCGGTATGACTCCGTCTCCCGGGGCCGGGGTGGTCACCTGACACTGGTACCCGGGACAGCGACCCGACGTGACCCGGGGCAGGGGTAACGACCTGTACAGGGGACGTGGGCCGGGGTCCCGACAGGACCCGGTGATCTGGGGCTTGGGTAAAAACCCGTCCCGGGGACCCGGGCTGGGTCCCGACATGACCCGGTGACCTGGTTCCGGGGTGCCGACCTGACCCGGGGACCTGGGGCTGTGGTGTCGACCGGACTCGGGGACCTGGTCCGGTGTCCCGTCATGACCCGGGGACCTGGGGTCGGGGTGGTCACCAGACCGTTGTACCCAGGCCGTTGAGCCGACATGACCCTGTGACCCGGGGCCTGGGTAAAAATCCAACCCGGGGACCCGGGCATGGGACGTGACATGACCCGACCTGGGTCCGGGGTCCCGACGTGACCCGGTGACCTGGAGCCGGTGTCCCCACGTGACCCGCTGACCTGGGTCCGGGGTCCCCAAGTGACCCGGTGACCTGGGGCCGGTGTCCCTACGTGACCCGGTCACCTGGGGCCGGTGTCCCCACGTGACCCGGGGTCCTGATGCCGGGGTGGTCATCGGAACCTGGGAACCAGGCCGGGTGCGCGACATGTCCCGGTGACCCGGGGCCGGGTTAACGACCTGTCCAGGGGACCCGGGCCGGGGACCCGACAGGACCCGGTGATCCTTCGCTGGTGTCCCGATGCAACCCGGGGACCCGGGCCGGGGACCCCACGTGACCCGGGGACCTGGGGCCGGGGATGTCACCCGACACTGGTACCCGGGGCAGCGACCCGATACGACCCGGGGACCTGGGTCCGGGGTCCCGACCTGACCCGGTGACCTGAGGCCAGGGTAACCACCTGACCCGGGGACCCGGGCCGGGGACCCGGTATGACTCCGTCTCCCGGGGCCGGGGTGGTCACCTGACACTGGTACCCGGGACAGCGACCCGACGTGACCCGGTGACCCGGGGCCGGGGTAACGACCTGTCCAGGGGACCTGGGCCGGGGTCCCGACAGGACCCGGTGATCTGGGGCTTGGGTAAAAACCCGTCCCGGGGACCCGGGCTGGGTCCCGACATGACCCGGTGACCTGGTTCCGGGGTGCCGACCTGACCCGGGGACCTGGGGCTGTGGTGTCGACCGGACTCGGGGACCTGGTCCGGTGTCCCGTCATGACCCGGTGACCTGGGGCCAGGGTAACCACCTGATCCGGGGACCCGGGCCGGGGACCCGGTATGACTCCGTCTCCCGGGGCCGGGGTGGTCACCTGACACTGGTACCCGGGACAGCGACCCGACGTGACCCGGGGCAGGGGTAACGACCTGTACAGGGGACCTGGGCCGGGGTCCCGACAGGACCCGGTGATCTGGGGCTTGGGTAAAAACCCGTCCCGGGGACCCGGGCTGGGTCCCGACATGACCCGGTGACCTGGTTCCGGGGTGCCGACCTGACCCGGGGACCTGGGGCTGTGGTGTCGACCGGACTCGGGGACTTGGTCCGGTGGCCCGTCATGACCCGGGGACCTGGGGTCGGGGTGGTCACCAGACCGTTGTACCCAGGCCGTTGAGCCGACATGACCCTGTGACCCGGGGCCTGGGTAAAAATCCAACCCGGGGACCCGGGCATGGGACGTGACATGACCCGACCTGGGTCCGGGGTCCCGACCTGACCCGCTGACCTGGAGCCGGTGTCCCCACGTGACCCGCTGACCTGGGTCCGGGGTCCCCACGTGACCCGGTGACCTGGGGCCGGTGTCCCCACGTGACCCGAGGTCCTGGTGCCGGGGTGGTCATCGGAACCTGGGAACCAGGCTGGGTACCAGACATGACCAGGTGACCTGGGTCCGGGGTCCCCACGTGACCCGCTGACCTGGGGCCGGGGTCCCCACGTGACCCGGGGTCCTGGTGCCGGGGTCCCCACGTGACCCGCTGACCTGGGGCCGGGGTCCCCACGTGACCCGGGGACCTGGGGCTGGTGTCCCCACGTGACCCGGTGACCTGGGTCCGGGGTCCCCACGTGACCCGCTGACCTGGGGCCGGTGTCCCCACGTGACCCGCTGACCTGGTGCCGGGGTCCCCACGTGACCCAGGGTCCTGGTGCCGGGGTCCCCACGTGACCCGCTGAACTGGGTCCGGTGTCCCCACGTGACCCGGGGACCTGGGTCTGGTGTCCCCACGTGACCCACTGACCTGGGTCCGGTGTCCCCACGTGACCCGCTGACCTGGGTCCGGGGTCCCCACGTGACCCGCTGACCTGGGGCCGGTGTCCCCACGTGACCCGCTGACCTGGGGCCGGGGTCCCCACGTGACCCGGGGTCCTGGTGCCGGGGTCCCCACGTGACCCGCTGACCTGGGGCCGGGGTCCCCACGTGACCTGGGGTCCTGGTGCCGGGGTCCCCACGTGACCCGCTGACCTGGGGCCGGTGTCCCCACGTGACCCGGGGACCTGGGTCTGGTGTCCCCACGTGACCCACTGACCTGGGTCCGGGGTCCCGACCTGACCCGCTGACCTGGGGCCGGTGTCCCCACGTGACCCGCTGACCTGGGTCCGGGGTCCCCACATGACCCGGTCACCTGGGGCCGGTGTCCCCACGTGACCCGGTCACCTGGGGCCGGTGTCCCCACGTGACCCGGGGTCCTGGTGCCAGGGTGGTCATCGGAACCTGGGAACCAGGCTGGGTACCAGACATGACCAGGTGACCTGGGGCCGGGGTCCCCACGTGACCCGCTGACCTGGGGCCGGTGTCCCCACGTGACCCAGGGTCCTGATGCCGGGGTGGTCACCGGAACCTGGGAACCAGGCCGGGTGCGCGACATGACCCGGTGACCCGGGGCCGGGTTAACGACCTGTCCAGGGGACCCGGGCCGGGGACCCGACAGGACCCGGTGATCCTTCGCTGGTGTCCCGATGCAACCCGGGGACCCGGGCCGGGGACCCCACGTGACCCGGGGACCTGGGGCTGGGGATGTCACCCGACACTGGTACCCGGGGCAGCGACCCGATACGACCCGGGGACCTGGGTCCGGGGTCCCGACCTGACCCGGTGACCTGAGGCCAGGGTAACCACCTGATCCGGGGACCCGGGCCGGGGACCCGGTATGACTCCGTCTCCCGGGGCCGGGGTGGTCACCTGACACTGGTACCCAGGACAGCGACCCGACGTGACCCGGGGCCGGGGTAACGACCTGTCCAGGGGACCTGGGCCGGGGACCCGACAGGACCCGGTGATCTGGGGCTTGGGTAAAAACCCGTCCCGGGGACCCGGGCTGGGTCCCGACATGACCCGGTGACCTGGTTCCGGGGTGCCGACCTGACCCGGTGACCTGGGGCTGTGGTGTCGACCGGACACGGGGACCTGGTCCGGTGTCCCGTCATGACCCGGTGACCTGGGGCCGGTGTCCCCACGTGACCCGCTGACCTGGGTCCGGGGTCCCGACCTGACCCGGTGACCTGGGGCCAGGGTAACCACCTGACCCGGGGACCCGGGCCGGGGAACCGGTATGACTCCGTCTCCCGGGGCCGGGGTGGTCACCTGACACTGGTACCCGGGACAGCGACCCGACGTGACCCGGGGCAGGGGTAACGACCTGTACAGGGGACGTGGGCCGGGGTCCCGACAGGACCCGGTGATCTGGGGCTTGGGTAAAAACCCGTCCCGGGGACCCGGGCTGGGTCCCGACATGACCCGGTGACCTGGTTCCGGGGTGCCGACCTGACCCGGGGACCTGGGGCTGTGGTGTCGACCGGACTCGGGGACCTGGTCCGGTGTCCCGTCATGACCCGGGGACCTGGGGTCGGGGTGGTCACCAGACCGTTGTACCCAGGCCGTTGAGCCGACATGACCCTGTGACCCGGGGCCTGGGTAAAAATCCAACCCGGGGACCCGGGCATGGGACGTGACATGACCCGACCTGGGTCCGGGGTCCCGACGTGACCCGGTGACCTGGAGCCGGTGTCCCCACGTGACCCGCTGACCTGGGTCCGGGGTCCCCAAGTGACCCGGTGACCTGGGGCCGGTGTCCCTACGTGACCCGGTCACCTGGGGCCGGTGTCCCCACGTGACCCGGGGTCCTGATGCCGGGGTGGTCATCGGAACCTGGGAACCAGGCCGGGTGCGCGACATGTCCCGGTGACCCGGGGCCGGGTTAACGACCTGTCCAGGGGACCCGGGCCGGGGACCCGACAGGACCCGGTGATCCTTCGCTGGTGTCCCGATGCAACCCGGGGACCCGGGCCGGGGACCCCACGTGACCCGGGGACCTGGGGCCGGGGATGTCACCCGACACTGGTACCCGGGGCAGCGACCCGATACGACCCGGGGACCTGGGTCCGGGGTCCCGACCTGACCCGGTGACCTGAGGCCAGGGTAACCACCTGACCCGGGGACCCGGGCCGGGGACCCGGTATGACTCCGTCTCCCGGGGCCGGGGTGGTCACCTGACACTGGTACCCGGGACAGCGACCCGACGTGACCCGGTGACCCGGGGCCGGGGTAACGACCTGTCCAGGGGACCTGGGCCGGGGTCCCGACAGGACCCGGTGATCTGGGGCTTGGGTAAAAACCCGTCCCGGGGACCCGGGCTGGGTCCCGACATGACCCGGTGACCTGGTTCCGGGGTGCCGACCTGACCCGGGGACCTGGGGCTGTGGTGTCGACCGGACTCGGGGACCTGGTCCGGTGTCCCGTCATGACCCGGTGACCTGGGGCCAGGGTAACCACCTGATCCGGGGACCCGGGCCGGGGACCCGGTATGACTCCGTCTCCCGGGGCCGGGGTGGTCACCTGACACTGGTACCCGGGACAGCGACCCGACGTGACCCGGGGCAGGGGTAACGACCTGTACAGGGGACCTGGGCCGGGGTCCCGACAGGACCCGGTGATCTGGGGCTTGGGTAAAAACCCGTCCCGGGGACCCGGGCTGGGTCCCGACATGACCCGGTGACCTGGTTCCGGGGTGCCGACCTGACCCGGGGACCTGGGGCTGTGGTGTCGACCGGACTCGGGGACTTGGTCCGGTGGCCCGTCATGACCCGGGGACCTGGGGTCGGGGTGGTCACCAGACCGTTGTACCCAGGCCGTTGAGCCGACATGACCCTGTGACCCGGGGCCTGGGTAAAAATCCAACCCGGGGACCCGGGCATGGGACGTGACATGACCCGACCTGGGTCCGGGGTCCCGACGTGACCCGGTGACCTGGAGCCGGTGTCCCCACGTGACCCGCTGACCTGGGTCCGGGGTCCCCAAGTGACCCGGTGACCTGGGGCCGGTGTCCCTACGTGACCCGGTCACCTGGGGCCGGTGTCCCCACGTGACCCGGGGTCCTGATGCCGGGGTGGTCATCGGAACCTGGGAACCAGGCCGGGTGCGCGACATGTCCCGGTGACCCGGGGCCGGGTTAACGACCTGTCCAGGGGACCCGGGCCGGGGACCCGACAGGACCCGGTGATCCTTCGCTGGTGTCCCGATGCAACCCGGGGACCCGGGCCGGGGACCCCACGTGACCCGGGGACCTGGGGCCGGGGATGTCACCCGACACTGGTACCCGGGGCAGCGACCCGATACGACCCGGGGACCTGGGTCCGGGGTCCCGACCTGACCCGGTGACCTGAGGCCAGGGTAACCACCTGACCCGGGGACCCGGGCCGGGGACCCGGTATGACTCCGTCTCCCGGGGCCGGGGTGGTCACCTGACACTGGTACCCGGGACAGCGACCCGACGTGACCCGGTGACCCGGGGCCGGGGTAACGACCTGTCCAGGGGACCTGGGCCGGGGTCCCGACAGGACCCGGTGATCTGGGGCTTGGGTAAAAACCCGTCCCGGGGACCCGGGCTGGGTCCCGACATGACCCGGTGACCTGGTTCCGGGGTGCCGACCTGACCCGGGGACCTGGGGCTGTGGTGTCGACCGGACTCGGGGACCTGGTCCGGTGTCCCGTCATGACCCGGTGACCTGGGGCCAGGGTAACCACCTGATCCGGGGACCCGGGCCGGGGACCCGGTATGACTCCGTCTCCCGGGGCCGGGGTGGTCACCTGACACTGGTACCCGGGACAGCGACCCGACGTGACCCGGGGCAGGGGTAACGACCTGTACAGGGGACCTGGGCCGGGGTCCCGACAGGACCCGGTGATCTGGGGCTTGGGTAAAAACCCGTCCCGGGGACCCGGGCTGGGTCCCGACATGACCCGGTGACCTGGTTCCGGGGTGCCGACCTGACCCGGGGACCTGGGGCTGTGGTGTCGACCGGACTCGGGGACTTGGTCCGGTGGCCCGTCATGACCCGGGGACCTGGGGTCGGGGTGGTCACCAGACCGTTGTACCCAGGCCGTTGAGCCGACATGACCCTGTGACCCGGGGCCTGGGTAAAAATCCAACCCGGGGACCCGGGCATGGGACGTGACATGACCCGACCTGGGTCCGGGGTCCCGACGTGACCCGGTGACCTGGAGCCGGTGTCCCCACGTGACCCGCTGACCTGGGTCCGGGGTCCCCACGTGACCCGGTGACCTGGGGCCAGTGTCCCCACGTGACCCGAGGTCCTGGTGCCGGGGTGGTCATCGGAACCTGGGAACCAGGCTGGGTACCAGACATGACCAGGTGACCTGGGTCCGGGGTCCCCACGTGACCCGCTGACCTGGGGCCGGGGTCCCCACGTGACCCGGGGTCCTGGTGCCGGGGTCCCCACGTGACCCGCTGACCTGGGGCCGGGGTCCCCACGTGACCCGGGGACCTGGGGCTGGTGTCCCCACGTGACCCGGTGACCTGGGTCCGGGGTCCCCACGTGACCCGCTGACCTGGGGCCGGTGTCCCCACGTGACCCGCTGACCTGGTGCCGGGGTCCCCACGTGACCCAGGGTCCTGGTGCCGGGGTCCCCACGTGACCCGCTGAACTGGGTCCGGTGTCCCCACGTGACCCGGGGACCTGGGTCTGGTGTCCCCACGTGACCCACTGACCTGGGTCCGGTGTCCCCACGTGACCCGCTGACATGGGTTCGGGGTCCCCACGTGACCCGCTGACCTGGGGTCGGTGTCCCCACGTGACCCGCTGACCTGGGGCCGGGGTCCCCACGTGACCCGGGGTCCTGGTGCCGGGGTCCCCACGTGACCCGCTGACCTGGGGCCGGTGTCCCCACGTGACCCGGGGTCCTGGTGCCGGAGTCCCCACATGACCCGCTGACCTGGGTCCGGTGTCCCCACGTGACCCGGGGTCCAGCTGCCGGGGTCCCCACGTGACCCGCTGACCTGGGTCCGGTGTCCCCACGTGACCCGCTGACATGGGTCCGGGGTCCCCACGTGACCCGTTGACCTGGGGCCGGGGTCCCCACATGACCCGGGGTCCTGGTGCCGGGGTGGTCACCGGAACCTGGGAACCAGGCCGGGTGCGCGACATGTCCCGGTGACCCGGGGCCGGGTTAACGACCTGTCCAGGGGACCCGGGCCGGGGACCCGACAGGACCCGGTGATCCTTCGCTGGTGTCCCGATGCAACCCGGGGACCCGGGCCGGGGACCCCACGTGACCCGGGGACCTGGGGCCGGGGATGTCACCCGACACTGGTACCCGGGGCAGCGACCCGATACGACCCGGGGACCTGGGTCCGGGGTCCCGACCTGACCCGGTGACCTGAGGAGGGGTAACCACCTGACCCGGGGACCCGGGCCGGGGACCCGGTATGACTCCGTCTCCCGGGGCCGGGGTGGTCACCTGACACTGGTACCCGGGACAGCGACCCGACGTGACCCGGTGACCCGGGGCCGAAGTAGCGACCTGTCCAGGGGACCTGGGCCGGGGTCCCGACAGGACCCGGTGATCTGGGGCTTGGGTAAAAACCCGTCCCGGGGACCCGGGCTGGGTCCCGACATGACCCGGTGACCTGGTTCCGGGGTGCCGACCTGACCCGGGGACCTGGGGCTGTGGTGTCGACCGGACTCGGGGACCTGGTCCGGTGTCCCGTCATAACCCGGTGACCTGGGGCCAGGGTAACCACCTGATCCGGGGACCCGGGCCGGGGAACCGGTATGACTCCGTCTCCCGGGGCCGGGGTGGTCACCTGACACTGGTACCCGGGACAGCCACCCGACGTGACCCGGGGCAGGGGTAACGACCTGTCCAGGGGACCTGGGCCGGGGTCCCGACAGGACCCGGTGATCTGGGGCTTGGGTAAAAACCCGTCCCGGGGACCCGGGCTGGGTCCCGACATGACCCGGTGACCTGGTTCCGGGGTGCCGACCTGACCCGGGGACCTGGGGCTGTGGTGTCGACCGGACTCGGGGACTTGGTCCGGTGGCCCGTCATGACCCGGGGACCTGGGGTCGGGGTGGTCACCAGACCGTTGTACCCAGGCCGTTGAGCCGACATGACCCTGTGACCCGGGGCCTGGGTAAAAATCCAACCCGGGGACCCGGGCATGGGACGTGACATGACCCGACCTGGGTCCGGAGTCCCGACCTGACCCGGTGACCTGGAGCCGGTGTCCCCACGTGACCCGCTGACCTGGGTCCGGGGTCCCCAAGTGACCCGGTGACCTGGGGCCGGTGTCCCCACGTGACCCGGTCACCTGGGGCCGGTGTCCCCACGTGACCCGGGGTCCTGGTGCCGGGGTGGTCATTGGAACCTGGGAACCAGGCTGGGTACCAGACATGACCAGGTGACCTGGGTCCGGGGTCCCCACGTGACCCGCTGACCTGGGGCCGGGGTCCCCACGTGACCCGGGGACCTGGGGCTGGTGTCCCCACGTGACCCGGTGACCTGGGTCCGGGGTCCCCACGTGACCCGCTGACCTGGGGCCGGTGTCCCCACGTGACCCGCTGACCTGGGGCCGGGGTCCCCACGTGACCCGGGGTCCTGGTGCCGGGGTCCCCACTTGACCCGCTGATTTGGGGCCGGGGTCCCCACGTGACCTGGGGTCCTGGTGCCGGGGTCCCCACGTGACCCGCTGAACTGGGTCCGGTGTCCCCACGTGACCCGGGGACCTGGGTCTCGTGTCCCCACGTGACCCACTGACCTGGGTCCGGTGTCCCGACGTGACCCGCTGACATTGGTCCGGGGTCCCCACGTGACCCGCTGACCTAGAGCCGGTGTCCCCACGTGACCCGCTGACCTGGGGCCGGGGTCCCCACGTGACCCGGGGTCCTGGTGCCGGGGTCCCCACGTGACCCGCTGACCTGGGTCCGGTGTCCCCACGTGACCCGGGGTCCTGGTGCCGGGGTCCCCACGTGACCCGCTGACCTGGGGCCGGTGTCCCCACGTGACCCGGGGACCTGGGTCCGGTGTCCCCACGTGACCCGGGGTCCTGGTGCCGGAGTCCCCACGTGACCCGCTGACCTGGGTCAGGTGTCCACACGTGACCCGCTGACCTGGGTCCGGTGTCCCCACGTGACCCGGGGTCCAGCTGCCGGGGTCCCCACGTGACCCGCTGCCCTGGGTCCGGTGTCCCCACGTGACCCGCTGACATGGGTCCGGGGTCCCGACCTGACCCGGTGACCTGGGGCCGGGGTCCCCACGTGACCCGGGGACCTGGGGCCGGGGTCCCCACGTGACCCGGGGACCTGGGGCCGGGGTCCCCACGTGACCTGGGGTCCTGGTGCCGGGGTCCCCACGTGACCCGCTGACCTGGGTCCGGTGTCCCCACGTGACCCGGGGACCTGGGTCCGGTGTCCCCACGTGACCCGCTGACCTGGGTCCGGTGTCCCCACGTGACCCGCTGACATGGGTCCGGGGTCCCCACGTGACCCGCTGACCTGGGGCCGGTGTCCCCACGTGACCCGCTGACCTGGGGCCGGGGTCCCCACGTGACCCGGGGTCCTGGTGCCGGGGTCCCCACGTGACCCGCTGACCTGGGTCCGGGGTCCCCACATGACCCGCGGTCCTGGTGCCGGGGTCCCCACGTGACCCGCTGACCTGGGTCCGGTGTCCCCACGTGACCCGGGGACCTGGGTCCGGTGTCCCCACGTGACCCGGGGTCCTGGTGCCGGGGTCCCCACGTGACCCGCTGACCTGGGTCCGGTGTCCCCACGTGACCCGCTGACATGGGTCCGGGGTCCCCACGTGACCCGCTGACCTGGGTCCGGGGTCCCCACGTGACCCGGGGACCTGGGGCCGGTGTCCCCACGTGACCCGCTGACTTGGGTCCGGGATCCCCACGTGACCCGGTCACCTGGGGCCAGTGTCCCCACGTGACCCGGGGTCCTGCTGCCGGGGTCCCCACGTGACCCGCTGACCTGGGGCCGGGGTCCCCACGTGACCCGGGGTCCTGCTGCCGGTGTCCCCACCTGACCCGCTGACCTGGGTCCGGGGTCCCCACGTGACCCGGTCACCTGGGGCCGGTGTCCCCACGTGACCCGGTCACCTGGGGCCGGTGTCCCCACGTGACCCGGGGTCCTGGTGCCGGGGTGGTCATCGGAACCTGGGAACCAGGCTGGGTACCAGACATGACCAGGTGACCTGGGGCCGGGGTCCCCACGTGACCCGCTGACCTGGGGCCGGGGTCCCCACGTGACCCGGGGTCCTGGTGCCGGGGTGGTCACCGGAACCTGGTAACCAGGCCGGGTGCGCGACATGTCCCGGTGACCCGGGGCCGGGTTAACGACCTGTCCAGGGGACCCGGGCCGGGGACCCGACAGGACCCGGTGATCCTTCGCTGGTGTCCCGATGCAACCCGGGGACCCGGGCCGGGGACCCCACGTGACCCGGTCACCTGGGGCCGGGGATGTCACCCGACACTGGTACCCGGGGCAGCGACCCGATACGACCCGGGGACCTGGGTCCGGGGTCGCGACATGACCCGGTGACCTGAGGCCAGGGTAACCACCTGATCCGGGGACCCGGGCCGGGGACCCGGTATGACTCCGTCTCCCGGGGCCGGGGTGGTCACCTGACACTGGTACCCGGGACAGCGACCCGACATGACCCGGTGACCTGGGGCCGGGGTAACGACCTGTCCAGGGGACCTGGGCCGGGGTCCCGACAGGACCCGGTGATCTGGGGCTTGGGTAAAAACCCGTCCCGGGGACCCGGGCTGGGTCCCGACATGACCCGGTGACCTGGTTCCGGGGTGCCGACCTGACCCGGGGACCTGGGGCTGTGGTGTCGACCGGACTCGGGGACCTGGTCCGGTGTCCCGTCATGACCCGGGGACCTGGGGACGGGGTGGTCACCAGACCGTTGTACCCAGGCCGTTGACCCGACATGACCCTGTGACCCGGGGCCTGGGTAAAAATCCAACCCGGGAACCCGGGCATGGGACGTGACATGACCCGCTGACCTGGGTCCGGGGTCCCGACCTGACCCGGTGAACTGGGGCCGGTGTCCCCACGTGACCCGCTGACCTGGGTCCGGGTTCCCCACGTGACCCGGTAACCTGGGGCCGGTGTCCCCACGTGACCCGCTGACCTGGGTCCGGGGTCCCCACATGACCCGGTCACCTGGGGCCGGTGTCCCCACGGGATCCGGTCACCTGGGGCCGGTGTCCCCACGTGACCCGGGGTCCTGGTGCCGGGGTGGTCATCGGAACCTGGGAATCAGGCTGGGTACCAGACATGACCAGGTGACCTGGGGCCGGGGTCCCCACGTGACCCGCTGACCTGGGGCCGGTGTCCCCACGTGACCCAGGGTCCTGATGCCGGGGTGGTCACCGGAACCTGGGAACCAGGCCGGGTGCGCGACATGACCCGGTGACCTGGGGCCGGTGTCCCCACGTGACCCGGTCACCTGGGGCCGGTATCCCCACGTGACCCGGGGTCCTGGTGCCGGGGTGGTCATCAGAACCTGGGAACCAGGCTGGGTACCAGACATGACCAGGTGACCTGGGTCCGGGGTCCCCACGTGACCCGCTGACCTGGGGCCGGTGTCCCCACGTGACCCGCTGACCTGGGTCCGGGGTCCCCACGTGACCCGCTGACCTGGGGCCGGTGTCCCCACGTGACCCGCTGACATGGGTCCGGGGTCCCCACGTGACCCGCTGACCTGGGGCCGGGGTCCCCACGTGACCCGCTGACATGGGTCCGGGGTCCCCACGTGACCCGCTGACCTGGGTACGGGGTCCCCACGTGACCCGGGGACCTGGGTCCGGTGTCCCCACGTGACCCGCTGACTTGGGTCCGGGATCCCCACGTGACCCGCTGACCTGGGGCCGGGGTCCCCTCGTGACCCGGGGACCTGGTGCCGGGGTCCCCACGTAACCCGCTGACCTGGGTCCGGGGTCCCCACGTGACCCGGGGTCCTGCTGCCGGTGTCCCCACGTGACCCGCTGACCTGGGGCCGGGGTCCCCACGTGACCCGGTCACCTGGGGCCGGTGTCCCCACGTGACCCGGTCACCTGTGGCCGGTGTCCCCACGTGACCCGGGGTCCTGGTGCCGGGGTGGTCATCGGAACCTGGGAATCAGGCTGGGTACCAGACATGACCCGGGGACCTGGGGTCGGGGTGGTCACCAGGCCGTTGTACCCAGGCCGTTGACCCGACATGACCCTGTGACCCGGGGCCTGGGTAAAAATCCAAGCCGGGGACCCGGGCATGGGACGTGACATGACCCGCTGACCTGGGTCCGGGGTCCCGACCTGACCTGGTGAACTGGGGCCGGTGTCCCCACGTGACCCGGGGTCCTGGTGCCGGGGTGGTCATCGGAACCTGGGAACCAGGCTGGGTACCAGACATGACCAGGTGACCTGGGTCCGGGGTCCCCACGTGACCCGTTGACCTGGGTCCGGGGTCCCCACGTGACCCGGGGTCCTGGTGCCGGGGTCCCCACGTGACCCGCTGACCTGGGGCCGGGGTCCCCACGTGACCCGGGGACCTGGGGCTGGTGTCCCCACGTGACCCGGTGACCTGGGTCCGGGGTCCCCACGTGACCCGGGGTCCTGGTGCCGGGGTCCCCACGTGACCCGCTGACCTGGGGCCGGGGTCCCCACGTGACCCGGGGACCTGGGGCCTGTGTCCCCACGTGACCCGCTGACCTGGGGCCGGGGTCCCCACGTGACCCGGGGTCCTGGTGCCGGGGTCGCCACATGACCCGCTGACCTGGGGCCGGTTTCCCCACGTGACCCGGGGTCCTGGTGCCGGGGTCCCCACGTGACCCTCTGACCTGGGTCCGGTGTCCCCACGTGACCCGCTGACATGGGTCCGGGGTCCCCACGTGACCTGCTGACCTGGGGCCGGTATCCCCACGTGACCTGCTGACTTGGGTCCGGGGTCCCCACGTGACCCGGGGTCCTGGTGCCGGGGTGCCCACGTGACCCACTGACCTGGGTCTGGGGTCCCCACATGACCCGGGGTCCTGGGGCCGGTGTCCCCACGTGACCCGCTGACCTGGGTCCGGGGTCCCCACGTGACCCGGTGACCTGGGGCCGGTGTCCCCACGTGACCCGCTGACCTGGGTCCGGGGTCCCCACGTGACCCGGTCACCTGGGGCCGGTGTCCCCACGTGACCCGGTCACCTGGGGCCGGTGTCCCCACGTGACCCGGGGTCCTGGTGCCGGGGTGGTCATCGGAACCTGGGAACCAGGCTGGGTACCAGACATGACCAGGTGACCTGGGGCCGGGGTCCCCACGTGACCCGCTGACCTGGGGCCGGTGTCCCCACGTGACCCGGGGTCCTGATGCCGGGGTGGTCACCGGAACCTGGGAACCAGGCCGGGTGCGCGACATGACCCGGTGACCCGGGGCCGGGTTAACGACCTGTCCAGGGGACCCGGGCCGGGGACCCGACAGGACCCGGTGATCCTTCGCTGGTGTCCCGATGCAACCCGGGGACCCGGGCCGGGGACCCCACGTGACCCGGGGACCTGGGGCTGGGGATGTCACCCGACACTGGTACCCGGGGCAGCGACCCGATACGACCCGGGGACCTGGGTCCGGGGTCCCGACCTGACCCGGTGACCTGGGGCCAGGGTAACCACCTGATCCGGGGACCCGGGCCGGGGACCCGGTATGACTCCGTCTCCCGGGGCCGGGGTGGTCACCTGACACTGGTACCCGGGACAGCGACTTGACATGACCCGGTGACCCGGGGCCGGGGTAACGACCTGTCCAGGGGACCTGGGCCGGGGACCCGACAGGACCCGGTGATCTGGGGCTTGGGTAAAAACCCGTCCCGGGGACCCGGGCTGGGTCCCGACATGACCCGGTGACCTGGTTCCGGGGTGCCGACCTGACCCGGGGACCTGGGGCTGTGGTGTCGACCGGACTCGGGGACCTGGTCCGGTGTCCCGTCATGACCCGGGGACCTGGGGTCGGGGTGGTCACCAGACCGTTGTACCCAGGCCGTTGACCCGACATGACCCTGTGACCCGGGGCCTGGGTAAAAATCCAACCCGGGGACCCGGGCATGGGACGTGACATGACCCGACCTGGGTCCGGGGTCCCGACGTGACCCGGTGACCTGGAGCCGGTGTCCCCACGTGACCCGCTGACCTGGGTCCGGGGTCCCCAAGTGACCCGGTGACCTGGGGCCGGTGTCCCCACGTGACCCGGTCACCTGGGGCCGGTGTCCCCACGTGACCCGGGGTCCTGGTGCCGGGGTGGTCATCGGAACCTGGGAACCAGGCTGGGTACCAGACATGACCAGGTGACCTGGGTCCGGGGTCCCCACGTGACCCGCTGACCTGGGTCCGGGGTCCCCAAGTGACCCGGTGTCCTGGTGCCGGGGTGGTCATCGGAACCTGGGAACCAGGCTGGGTACCAGACATGACCAGGTGACCTGGGTCCGGGGTCCCCAAGTGAGCCGCTGACCTGGGGCCGGGGTCCCCACGTGACCCGGGGTCCTGGTGCCGGGGTCCCCACGTGACCCACTGACCTGGGGCCGGGGTCCCCACGTGACCCGGGGACCTGGGGCTGGTGTCCCCACGTGACCCGCTGACCTGGGTCCGGGGTCCCCACGTGACCCGCTGACCTGGGGCCGGTGTCCCCACGTGACCCGCTGACCTGGGGCCGGGGTCCCCACGTGACCCGGGGTCCTGGTGCCGGGGTCCCCACGTGACCCGCTGACCTGGGGCCGGGGTCCCCACGTGACCTGGGGTCCTGGTGCCGGGGTCCCCACGTGACCCGCTGACCTGGGGCCGGGGTCCCCACGTGACCTGGGGTCCTGGTGCCGGGGTCCCCACGTGACCCGGTCACCTGGGGCCGGTGTCCCCACGTGACCCGGGGTCCTGGTGCCGGGGTGGTCATCGGAACCTGGGAACCAGGCTGGGTACCAGACATGACCAGGTGACCTGGGTCCGGGGTCCCCACGTGACCCGCTGACCTGGGTCCGGGGTCCCCAAGTGACCCGGTGTCCTGGTGCCGGGGTGGTCATCGGAACCTGGGAACCAGGCTGGGTACCAGACATGACCAGGTGACCTGGGTCCGGGGTCCCCAAGTGACCCGCTGACCTGGGGCCGGGGTCCCCACGTGACCCGGGGTCCTGGTGCCGGGGTCCCCACGTGACCCACTGACCTGGGGCCGGGGTCCCCACGTGACCCGGGGACCTGGGGCTGGTGTCCCCACGTGACCCGCTGACCTGGGTCCGGGGTCCCCACGTGACCCGCTGACCTGGGGCCGGTGTCCCCACGTGACCCGCTGACCTGGGGCCGGGGTCCCCACGTGACCCGGGGTCCTGGTGCCGGGGTCCCCACGTGACCCGCTGACCTGGGGCCGGTGTCCCCACGTGACCCGGGGACCTGGGTCTGGTGTCCCCACGTGACCCACTGACCTGGGTCCGGGGTCCCCACGTGACCCGCTGACCTGGGGCCGGTGTCCCCACGTGACCCGCTGACCTGGGTCCGGGGTCCCCACATGACCCGGTCACCTGGGGCCGGTGTCCCCACGTGACCCGGTCACCTGGGGCCGGTGTCCCCACGTGACCCGGGGTCCTGGTGCCAGGGTGGTCATCGGAACCTGGGAACCAGGCTGGGTACCAGACATGACCAGGTGACCTGGGGCCGGGGTCCCCACGTGACCCGCTGACCTGGGGCCGGTGTCCCCACGTGACCCAGGGTCCTGATGCCGGGGTGGTCACCGGAACCTGGGAACCAGGCCGGGTGCGCGACATGACCCGGTGACCCGGGGCCGGGTTAACGACCTGTCCAGGGGACCCGGGCCGGGGACCCGACAGGACCCGGTGATCCTTCGCTGGTGTCCCGATGCAACCCGGGGACCCGGGCCGGGGACCCCACGTGACCCGGGGACCTGGGGCTGGGGATGTCACCCGACACTGGTACCCGGGGCAGCGACCCGATACGACCCGGGGACCTGGGTCCGGGGTCCCGACCTGACCCGGTGACCTGAGGCCAGGGTAACCACCTGATCCGGGGACCCGGGCCGGGGACCCGGTATGACTCCGTCTCCCGGGGCCGGGGTGGTCACCTGACACTGGTACCCAGGACAGCGACCCGACGTGACCCGGGGCCGGGGTAACGACCTGTCCAGGGGACCTGGGCCGGGGACCCGACAGGACCCGGTGATCTGGGGCTTGGGTAAAAACCCGTCCCGGGGACCCGGGCTGGGTCCCGACATGACCCGGTGACCTGGTTCCGGGGTGCCGACCTGACCCGGTGACCTGGGGCTGTGGTGTCGACCGGACTCGGGGACCTGGTCCGGTGTCCCGTCATGACCCGGTGACCTGGGGCCGGTGTCCCCACGTGACCCGCTGACCTGGGTCCGGGGTCCCGACCTGACCCGGTGACCTGGGGCCAGGGTAACCACCTGACCCGGGGACCCGGGCCGGGGAACCGGTATGACTCCGTCTCCCGGGGCCGGGGTGGTCACCTGACACTGGTACCCGGGACAGCGACCCGACGTGACCCGGGGCAGGGGTAACGACCTGTACAGGGGACGTGGGCCGGGGTCCCGACAGGACCCGGTGATCTGGGGCTTGGGTAAAAACCCGTCCCGGGGACCCGGGCTGGGTCCCGACATGACCCGGTGACCTGGTTCCGGGGTGCCGACCTGACCCGGGGACCTGGGGCTGTGGTGTCGACCGGACTCGGGGACCTGGTCCGGTGTCCCGTCATGACCCGGGGACCTGGGGTCGGGGTGGTCACCAGACCGTTGTACCCAGGCCGTTGAGCCGACATGACCCTGTGACCCGGGGCCTGGGTAAAAATCCAACCCGGGGACCCGGGCATGGGACGTGACATGACCCGACCTGGGTCCGGGGTCCCGACGTGACCCGGTGACCTGGAGCCGGTGTCCCCACGTGACCCGCTGACCTGGGTCCGGGGTCCCCAAGTGACCCGGTGACCTGGGGCCGGTGTCCCTACGTGACCCGGTCACCTGGGGCCGGTGTCCCCACGTGACCCGGGGTCCTGATGCCGGGGTGGTCATCGGAACCTGGGAACCAGGCCGGGTGCGCGACATGTCCCGGTGACCCGGGGCCGGGTTAACGACCTGTCCAGGGGACCCGGGCCGGGGACCCGACAGGACCCGGTGATCCTTCGCTGGTGTCCCGATGCAACCCGGGGACCCGGGCCGGGGACCCCACGTGACCCGGGGACCTGGGGCCGGGGATGTCACCCGACACTGGTACCCGGGGCAGCGACCCGATACGACCCGGGGACCTGGGTCCGGGGTCCCGACCTGACCCGGTGACCTGAGGCCAGGGTAACCACCTGACCCGGGGACCCGGGCCGGGGACCCGGTATGACTCCGTCTCCCGGGGCCGGGGTGGTCACCTGACACTGGTACCCGGGACAGCGACCCGACGTGACCCGGTGACCCGGGGCCGGGGTAACGACCTGTCCAGGGGACCTGGGCCGGGGTCCCGACAGGACCCGGTGATCTGGGGCTTGGGTAAAAACCCGTCCCGGGGACCCGGGCTGGGTCCCGACATGACCCGGTGACCTGGTTCCGGGGTGCCGACCTGACCCGGGGACCTGGGGCTGTGGTGTCGACCGGACTCGGGGACCTGGTCCGGTGTCCCGTCATGACCCGGTGACCTGGGGCCAGGGTAACCACCTGATCCGGGGACCCGGGCCGGGGACCCGGTATGACTCCGTCTCCCGGGGCCGGGGTGGTCACCTGACACTGGTACCCGGGACAGCGACCCGACGTGACCCGGGGCAGGGGTAACGACCTGTACAGGGGACCTGGGCCGGGGTCCCGACAGGACCCGGTGATCTGGGGCTTGGGTAAAAACCCGTCCCGGGGACCCGGGCTGGGTCCCGACATGACCCGGTGACCTGGTTCCGGGGTGCCGACCTGACCCGGGGACCTGGGGCTGTGGTGTCGACCGGACTCGGGGACTTGGTCCGGTGGCCCGTCATGACCCGGGGACCTGGGGTCGGGGTGGTCACCAGACCGTTGTACCCAGGCCGTTGAGCCGACATGACCCTGTGACCCGGGGCCTGGGTAAAAATCCAACCCGGGGACCCGGGCATGGGACGTGACATGACCCGACCTGGGTCCGGGGTCCCGACGTGACCCGGTGACCTGGAGCCGGTGTCCCCACGTGACCCGCTGACCTGGGGCCGGGGTCCCCACGTGACCTGGGGTCCTGGTGCCGGGGTCCCCACGTGACCCGCTGACCTGGGGCCGGGGTCCCCACGTGACCTGGGGTCCTGGTGCCGGGGTCCCCACGTGACCCGGTCACCTGGGGCCGGTGTCCCCACGTGACCCGGGGTCCTGGTGCCGGGGTGGTCATCGGAACCTGGGAACCAGGCTGGGTACCAGACATGACCAGGTGACCTGGGTCCGGGGTCCCCACGTGACCCGCTGACCTGGGTCCGGGGTCCCCAAGTGACCCGGTGTCCTGGTGCCGGGGTGGTCATCGGAACCTGGGAACCAGGCTGGGTACCAGACATGACCAGGTGACCTGGGTCCGGGGTCCCCAAGTGACCCGCTGACCTGGGGCCGGGGTCCCCACGTGACCCGGGGTCCTGGTGCCGGGGTCCCCACGTGACCCACTGACCTGGGGCCGGGGTCCCCACGTGACCCGGGGACCTGGGGCTGGTGTCCCCACGTGACCCGCTGACCTGGGTCCGGGGTCCCCACGTGACCCGCTGACCTGGGGCCGGTGTCCCCACGTGACCCGCTGACCTGGGGCCGGGGTACCCACGTGACCCGGGGTCCTGGTGCCGGGGTCCCCACGTGACCCGCTGACCTGGGGCCGGGGTCCCCACGTGACCCGGGGTCCTGGTGCCGGGGTCCCCACGTGACCCGCTGACCTGGGGCCGGTGTCCCCACGTGACCCGGGGACCTGGGTCTGGTGTCCCCACGTGACCCACTGACCTGGGTCCGGGGTCCCCACGTGACCCGCTGACCTGGGGCCGGTGTCCCCACGTGACCCGCTGACCTGGGTCCGGGGTCCCCACATGACCCGGTCACCTGGGGCCGGTGTCCCCACGTGACCCGGTCACCTGGGGCCGGTGTCCCCACGTGACCCGGGGTCCTGGTGCCAGGGTGGTCATCGGAACCTGGGAACCAGGCTGGGTACCAGACATGACCAGGTGACCTGGGGCCGGGGTCCCCACGTGACCCGCTGACCTGGGGCCGGTGTCCCCACGTGACCCAGGGTCCTGATGCCGGGGTGGTCACCGGAACCTGGGAACCAGGCCGGGTGCGCGACATGACCCGGTGACCCGGGGCCGGGTTAACGACCTGTCCAGGGGACCCGGGCCGGGGACCCGACAGGACCCGGTGATCCTTCGCTGGTGTCCCGATGCAACCCGGGGACCCGGGCCGGGGACCCCACGTGACCCGGGGACCTGGGGCTGGGGATGTCACCCGACACTGGTACCCGGGGCAGCGACCCGATACGACCCGGGGACCTGGGTCCGGGGTCCCGACCTGACCCGGTGACCTGAGGCCAGGGTAACCACCTGATCCGGGGACCCGGGCCGGGGACCCGGTATGACTCCGTCTCCCGGGGCCGGGGTGGTCACCTGACACTGGTACCCAGGACAGCGACCCGACGTGACCCGGGGCCGGGGTAACGACCTGTCCAGGGGACCTGGGCCGGGGACCCGACAGGACCCGGTGATCTGGGGCTTGGGTAAAAACCCGTCCCGGGGACCCGGGCTGGGTCCCGACATGACCCGGTGACCTGGTTCCGGGGTGCCGACCTGACCCGGTGACCTGGGGCTGTGGTGTCGACCGGACTCGGGGACCTGGTCCGGTGTCCCGTCATGACCCGGTGACCTGGGGCCGGTGTCCCCACGTGACCCGCTGACCTGGGTCCGGGGTCCCGACCTGACCCGGTGACCTGGGGCCAGGGTAACCACCTGACCCGGGGACCCGGGCCGGGGAACCGGTATGACTCCGTCTCCCGGGGCCGGGGTGGTCACCTGACACTGGTACCCGGGACAGCGACCCGACGTGACCCGGGGCAGGGGTAACGACCTGTACAGGGGACGTGGGCCGGGGTCCCGACAGGACCCGGTGATCTGGGGCTTGGGTAAAAACCCGTCCCGGGGACCCGGGCTGGGTCCCGACATGACCCGGTGACCTGGTTCCGGGGTGCCGACCTGACCCGGGGACCTGGGGCTGTGGTGTCGACCGGACTCGGGGACCTGGTCCGGTGTCCCGTCATGACCCGGGGACCTGGGGTCGGGGTGGTCACCAGACCGTTGTACCCAGGCCGTTGAGCCGACATGACCCTGTGACCCGGGGCCTGGGTAAAAATCCAACCCGGGGACCCGGGCATGGGACGTGACATGACCCGACCTGGGTCCGGGGTCCCGACGTGACCCGGTGACCTGGAGCCGGTGTCCCCACGTGACCCGCTGACCTGGGTCCGGGGTCCCCAAGTGACCCGGTGACCTGGGGCCGGTGTCCCTACGTGACCCGGTCACCTGGGGCCGGTGTCCCCACGTGACCCGGGGTCCTGATGCCGGGGTGGTCATCGGAACCTGGGAACCAGGCCGGGTGCGCGACATGTCCCGGTGACCCGGGGCCGGGTTAACGACCTGTCCAGGGGACCCGGGCCGGGGACCCGACAGGACCCGGTGATCCTTCGCTGGTGTCCCGATGCAACCCGGGGACCCGGGCCGGGGACCCCACGTGACCCGGGGACCTGGGGCCGGGGATGTCACCCGACACTGGTACCCGGGGCAGCGACCCGATACGACCCGGGGACCTGGGTCCGGGGTCCCGACCTGACCCGGTGACCTGAGGCCAGGGTAACCACCTGACCCGGGGACCCGGGCCGGGGACCCGGTATGACTCCGTCTCCCGGGGCCGGGGTGGTCACCTGACACTGGTACCCGGGACAGCGACCCGACGTGACCCGGTGACCCGGGGCCGGGGTAACGACCTGTCCAGGGGACCTGGGCCGGGGTCCCGACAGGACCCGGTGATCTGGGGCTTGGGTAAAAACCCGTCCCGGGGACCCGGGCTGGGTCCCGACATGACCCGGTGACCTGGTTCCGGGGTGCCGACCTGACCCGGGGACCTGGGGCTGTGGTGTCGACCGGACTCGGGGACCTGGTCCGGTGTCCCGTCATGACCCGGTGACCTGGGGCCAGGGTAACCACCTGATCCGGGGACCCGGGCCGGGGACCCGGTATGACTCCGTCTCCCGGGGCCGGGGTGGTCACCTGACACTGGTACCCGGGACAGCGACCCGACGTGACCCGGGGCAGGGGTAACGACCTGTCCAGGGGACCTGGGCCGGGGTCCCGACAGGACCCGGTGATCTGGGGCTTGGGTAAAAACCCGTCCCGGGGACCCGGGCTGGGTCCCGACATGACCCGGTGACCTGGTTCCGGGGTGCCGACCTGACCCGGGGACCTGGGGCTGTGGTGTCGACCGGACTCGGGGACTTGGTCCGGTGGCCCGTCATGACCCGGGGACCTGGGGTCGGGGTGGTCACCAGACCGTTGTACCCAGGCCGTTGAGCCGACATGACCCTGTGACCCGGGGCCTGGGTAAAAATCCAACCCGGGGACCCGGGCATGGGACGTGACATGACCCGACCTGGGTCCGGGGTCCCGACGTGACCCGGTGACCTGGAGCCGGTGTCCCCACGTGACCCGCTGACCTGGGTCCGGGGTCCCCACGTGACCCGGTGACCTGGGGCCGGTGTCCCCACGTGACCCGAGGTCCTGGTGCCGGGGTGGTCATCGGAACCTGGGAACCAGGCTGGGTACCAGACATGACCAGGTGACCTGGGTCCGGGGTCCCCACGTGACCCGCTGACCTGGGGCCGGGGTCCCCACGTGACCCGGGGTCCTGGTGCCGGGGTCCCCACGTGACCCGCTGACCTGGGGCCGGGGTCCCCACGTGACCCGGGGACCTGGGGCTGGTGTCCCCACGTGACCCGGTGACCTGGGTCCGGGGTCCCCACGTGACCCGCTGACCTGGGGCCGGTGTCCCCACGTGACCCGCTGACCTGGGGCCGGGGTCCCCACGTGACCCGGGGTCCTGGTGCCGGGGTCCCCACTTGACCCGCTGATTTGGGGCCGGGGTCCCCACGTGACCTGGGGTCCTGGTGCCGGGGTCCCCACGTGACCCGCTGAACTGGGTCCGGTGTCCCCACGTGACCCGGGGACCTGGGTCTCGTGTCCCCACGTGACCCACTGACCTGGGTCCGGTGTCCCCACGTGACCCGCTGACATTGGTCCGGGGTCCCCACGTGACCCGCTGACCTAGAGCCGGTGTCCCCACGTGACCCGCTGACCTGGGGCCGGGGTCCCCACGTGACCCGGGGTCCTGGTGCCGGGGTCCCCACGTGACCTGCTGACCTGGGTCCGGTGTCCCCACGTGACCCGGGGTCCTGGTGCCGGGGTCCCCACGTGACCCGCTGACCTGGGTCCGGTGTCCCCACGTGACCCGGGGAACTGGGTCCGGTGTCCCCACGTGACCCGGGGTCCTGGTGCCGGAGTCCCCACGTGACCCGCTGACCTGGGTCAGGTGTCCACACGTGACCCGCTGACCTGGGTCCGGTGTCCCCACGTGACCCGGGGTCCAGCTGCCGGGGTCCCCACGTGACCCGCTGCCCTGGGTCCGGTGTCCCCACGTGACCCGCTGACATGGGTCCGGGGTCCCGACCTGACCCGGTGACCTGGGGCCGGGGTCCCCACGTGACCCGGGGACCTGGGGCCGGGGTCCCCACGTGACCCGGGGACCTGGGGCCGGGGTCCCCACGTGACCTGGGGTCCTGGTGCCGGGGTCCCCACGTGACCCGCTGACCTGGGTCCGGTGTCCCCACGTGACCCGGGGACCTGGGTCCGGTGTCCCCACGTGACCCGCTGACCTGGGTCCGGTGTCCCCACGTGACCCGCTGACATGGGTCCGGGGTCCCCACGTGACCCGCTGACCTGGGGCCGGTGTCCCCACGTGACCCGCTGACCTGGGGCCGGGGTCCCCACGTGACCCGGGGTCCTGGTGCCGGGGTCCCCACGTGACCCGCTGACCTGGGTCCGGGGTCCCCACATGACCCGCGGTCCTGGTGCCGGGGTCCCCACGTGACCCGCTGACCTGGGTCCGGTGTCCCCACGTGACCCGGGGACCTGGGTCCGGTGTCCCCACGTGACCCGGGGTCCTGGTGCCGGGGTCCCCACGTGACCCGCTGACCTGGGTCCGGTGTCCCCACGTGACCCGCTGACATGGGTCCGGGGTCCCCACGTGACCCGCTGACCTGGGTCCGGGGTCCCCACGTGACCCGGGGACCTGGGGCCGGTGTCCCCACGTGACCCGCTGACTTGGGTCCGGGATCCCCACGTGACCCGGTCACCTGGGGCCAGTGTCCCCACGTGACCCGGGGTCCTGCTGCCGGGGTCCCCACGTGACCCGCTGACCTGGGGCCGGGGTCCCCACGTGACCCGGGGTCCTGCTGCCGGTGTCCCCACCTGACCCGCTGACCTGGGTCCGGGGTCCCCACGTGACCCGGTCACCTGGGGCCGGTGTCCCCACGTGACCCGGTCACCTGGGGCCGGTGTCCCCACGTGACCCGGGGTCCTGGTGCCGGGGTGGTCATCGGAACCTGGGAACCAGGCTGGGTACCAGACATGACCAGGTGACCTGGGGCCGGGGTCCCCACGTGACCCGCTGACCTGGGGCCGGGGTCCCCACGTGACCCGGGGTCCTGGTGCCGGGGTGGTCACCGGAACCTGGTAACCAGGCCGGGTGCGCGACATGTCCCGGTGACCCGGGGCCGGGTTAACGACCTGTCCAGGGGACCCGGGCCGGGGACCCGACAGGACCCGGTGATCCTTCGCTGGTGTCCCGATGCAACCCGGGGACCCGGGCCGGGGACCCCACGTGACCCGGTCACCTGGGGCCGGGGATGTCACCCGACACTGGTACCCGGGGCAGCGACCCGATACGACCCGGGGACCTGGGTCCGGGGTCGCGACATGACCCGGTGACCTGAGGCCAGGGTAACCACCTGATCCGGGGACCCGGGCCGGGGACCCGGTATGACTCCGTCTCCCGGGGCCGGGGTGGTCACCTGACACTGGTACCCGGGACAGCGACCCGACATGACCCGGTGACCTGGGGCCGGGGTAACGACC
Organism: Somateria mollissima; assembly: GCA_951411735.1. NCBI lineage: Eukaryota > Metazoa > Chordata > Aves > Anseriformes > Anatidae > Somateria > Somateria mollissima. The sequence goes on along the minus strand of CATOCB010000099.1, from coordinate 98,875 downwards.
TGTCCAGGGGACCTGGGCCGGGGTCCCGACAGGACCCGGTGATCTGGGGCTTGGGTAAAAACCCGTCCCGGGGACCCGGGCTGGGTCCCGACATGACCCGGTGACCTGGTTCCGGGGTGCCGACCTGACCCGGGGACCTGGGGCTGTGGTGTCGACCGGACTCGGGGACCTGGTCCGGTGTCCCGTCATGACCCGGGGACCTGGGGTCGGGGTGGTCACCAGACCGTTGTACCCAGGCCGTTGACCCGACATGACCCTGTGACCCGGGGCCTGGGTAAAAATCCAACCCGGGAACCCGGGCATGGGACGTGACATGACCCGCTGACCTGGGTCCGGGGTCCCGACCTGACCCGGTGAACTGGGGCCGGTGTCCCCACGTGACCCGCTGACCTGGGTCCGGGTTCCCCACGTGACCCGGTAACCTGGGGCCGGTGTCCCCACGTGACCCGCTGACCTGGGTCCGGGGTCCCCACATGACCCGGTCACCTGGGGCCGGTGTCCCCACGGGATCCGGTCACCTGGGGCCGGTGTCCCCACGTGACCCGGGGTCCTGGTGCCGGGGTGGTCATCGGAACCTGGGAATCAGGCTGGGTACCAGACATGACCAGGTGACCTGGGGCCGGGGTCCCCACGTGACCCGCTGACCTGGGGCCGGTGTCCCCACGTGACCCAGGGTCCTGATGCCGGGGTGGTCACCGGAACCTGGGAACCAGGCCGGGTGCGCGACATGACCCGGTGACCTGGGGCCGGTGTCCCCACGTGACCCGGTCACCTGGGGCCGGTATCCCCACGTGACCCGGGGTCCTGGTGCCGGGGTGGTCATCAGAACCTGGGAACCAGGCTGGGTACCAGACATGACCAGGTGACCTGGGTCCGGGGTCCCCACGTGACCCGCTGACCTGGGGCCGGGGTCCCCACGTGACCCGGGGTCCTGGTGCCGGGGTCCCCACGTGACCCGCTGACCTGGGGCCGGTGTCCCCAAGTGACCCGCTGACCTGGGTCCGGGGTCCCCACGTGACCCGCTGACCTGGGGCCGGTGTCCCCACGTGACCCGCTGACATGGGTCCGGGGTCCCCACGTGACCCGCTGACCTGGGGCCGGGGTCCCCACGTGACCCGCTGACATGGGTCCGGGGTCCCCACGTGACCCGCTGACCTGGGTACGGGGTCCCCACGTGACCCGGGGACCTGGGTCCGGTGTCCCCACGTGACCCGCTGACTTGGGTCCGGGATCCCCACGTGACCCGCTGACCTGGGGCCGGGGTCCCCTCGTGACCCGGGGACCTGGTGCCGGGGTCCCCACGTAACCCGCTGACCTGGGTCCGGGGTCCCCACGTGACCCGGGGTCCTGCTGCCGGTGTCCCCACGTGACCCGCTGACCTGGGGCCGGGGTCCCCACGTGACCCGGTCACCTGGGGCCGGTGTCCCCACGTGACCCGGTCACCTGTGGCCGGTGTCCCCACGTGACCCGGGGTCCTGGTGCCGGGGTGGTCATCGGAACCTGGGAATCAGGCTGGGTACCAGACATGACCCGGGGACCTGGGGTCGGGGTGGTCACCAGGCCGTTGTACCCAGGCCGTTGACCCGACATGACCCTGTGACCCGGGGCCTGGGTAAAAATCCAACCCGGGGACCCGGGCATGGGACGTGACATGACCCGCTGACCTGGGTCCGGGGTCCCGACCTGACCTGGTGAACTGGGGCCGGTGTCCCCACGTGACCCGCTGACCTGGGTCCGGGGTCCCCACGTGACCCGGTGACCTGGGGCCGGTGTCCCCACGTGACCCGCTGACCTGGGTCCGGGGTCCCCACGTGATCCGGTCACCTGGGGCCGGTGTCCCCACGTGACCCGGGGTCCTGGTGCCGGGGTGGTCATCGGAACCTGGGAACCAGGCTGGGTACCAGACATGACCAGGTGACCTGGGTCCGGGGTCCCCACGTGACCCGCTGACCTGGGGCCGGTGTCCCCACGTGACCCAGGGTCCTGATGCCGGGGTGGTCACCGGAACCTGGGAACCAGGCCGGGTGCGCGACATGACCCGGTGACCCGGGGCCGGGTTAACGACCTGTCCAGGGGACCCGGGCCGGGGACCCGACAGGACCCGGTGATCCTTTGCTGGTGTCCTGATGCAACCCGGGGACCCGGGCCGGGGACCCCACGTGACCCGGGGACCTGGGGCTGGGGATGTCACCCGACACTGGTACCCGGGGCAGCGACCCGATACGACCCGGGGACCTGGGTCCGGGGGTCCCGACCTGACCCGGTGACCTGGGGCCAGGGTAACCACCTGATCCGGGGACCCGGGCCGGGGACCCGGTATGACTCCGTCTCCCGGGGCCGGGGTGGTCACCTGACACTGGTACCCGGGACAGCGACTTGACATGACCCGGTGACCCGGGGCCGGGGTAACGACCTGTCCAGGGGACCTGGGCCGGGGACCCGACAGGACCCGGTGATCTGGGGCTTGGGTAAAAACCCGTCCCGGGGACCCGGGCTGGGTCCCGACATGACCCGGTGACCTGGTTCCGGGGTGCCGACCTGACCCGGGGACCTGGGGCTGTGGTGTCGACCGGACTCGGGGACCTGGTCCAGTGTCCCGTCATGACCCGGGGACCTGGGGTCGGGGTGGTCACCAGACCGTTGTACCCAGGCCGTTGACCCGACATGACCCTGTGACCCAGGGCCTGGGTAAAAATCCAACCCGGGGACCCGGGCATGGGACGTGACATGACCCGACCTGGGTCTGGGGTCCCGACCTGACCCGGTGACCTGGAGCCGGTGTCCCCACGTGACCCGCTGACCTGGGTCCGGGGTCCCCAAGTGACCCGGTGACCTGGGGCCGGTGTCCCCACGTGACCCGGGGTCCTGGTGCCGGGGTGGTCATCGGAACCTGGGAACCAGGCTGGGTACCAGACATGACCAGGTGACCTGGGTCCGGGGTCCCCACGTGACCCGTTGACCTGGGTCCGGGGTCCCCACGTGACCCGGGGTCCTGGTGCCGGGGTCCCCACGTGACCCGCTGACCTGGGGCCGGGGTCCCCACGTGACCCGGGGACCTGGGGCTGGTGTCCCCACGTGACCCGGTGACCTGGGTCCGGGGTCCCCACGTGACCCGGGGTCCTGGTGCCGGGGTCCCCACGTGACCCGCTGACCTGGGGCCGGGGTCCCCACGTGACCCGGGGACCTGGGGCCTGTGTCCCCACGTGACCCGCTGACCTGGGGCCGGGGTCCCCACGTGACCCGGGGTCCTGGTGCCGGGGTCGCCACATGACCCGCTGACCTGGGGCCGGTTTCCCCACGTGACCCGGGGTCCTGGTGCCGGGGTCCCCACGTGACCCTCTGACCTGGGTCCGGTGTCCCCACGTGACCCGCTGACATGGGTCCGGGGTCCCCACGTGACCTGCTGACCTGGGGCCGGTGTCCCCACGTGACCTGCTGACTTGGGTCCGGGGTCCCCACGTGACCCGGGGTCCTGGTGCCGGGGTGCCCACGTGACCCACTGACCTGGGTCTGGGGTCCCCACATGACCCGGGGTCCTGGGGCCGGTGTCCCCACGTGACCCGCTGACCTGGGTCCGGGGTCCCCACGTGACCCGGTGACCTGGGGCCGGTGTCCCCACGTGACCCGCTGACCTGGGTCCGGGGTCCCCACGTGACCCGGTCACCTGGGGCCGGTGTCCCCACGTGACCCGGTCACCTGGGGCCGGTGTCCCCACGTGACCCGGGGTCCTGGTGCCGGGGTGGTCATCGGAACCTGGGAACCAGGCTGGGTACCAGACATGACCAGGTGACCTGGGGCCGGGGTCCCCACGTGACCCGCTGACCTGGGGCCGGTGTCCCCACGTGACCCGGGGTCCTGATGCCGGGGTGGTCACCGGAACCTGGGAACCAGGCCGGGTGCGCGACATGACCCGGTGACCCGGGGCCGGGTTAACGACCTGTCCAGGGGACCCGGGCCGGGGACCCGACAGGACCCGGTGATCCTTCGCTGGTGTCCCGATGCAACCCGGGGACCCGGGCCGGGGACCCCACGTGACCCGGGGACCTGGGGCTGGGGATGTCACCCGACACTGGTACCCGGGGCAGCGACCCGATACGACCCGGGGACCTGGGTCCGGGGTCCCGACCTGACCCGGTGACCTGGGGCCAGGGTAACCACCTGATCCGGGGACCCGGGCCGGGGACCCGGTATGACTCCGTCTCCCGGGGCCGGGGTGGTCACCTGACACTGGTACCCGGGACAGCGACTTGACATGACCCGGTGACCCGGGGCCGGGGTAACGACCTGTCCAGGGGACCTGGGCCGGGGACCCGACAGGACCCGGTGATCTGGGGCTTGGGTAAAAACCCGTCCCGGGGACCCGGGCTGGGTCCCGACATGACCCGGTGACCTGGTTCCGGGGTGCCGACCTGACCCGGGGACCTGGGGCTGTGGTGTCGACCGGACTCGGGGACCTGGTCCGGTGTCCCGTCATGACCCGGGGACCTGGGGTCGGGGTGGTCACCAGACCGTTGTACCCAGGCCGTTGAGCCGACATGACCCTGTGACCCGGGGCCTGGGTAAAAATCCAACCCGGGGACCCGGGCATGGGACGTGACATGACCCGACCTGGGTCCGGGGTCCCGACGTGACCCGGTGACCTGGAGCCGGTGTCCCCACGTGACCCGCTGACCTGGGTCCGGGGTCCCCAAGTGACCCGGTGACCTGGGGCCGGTGTCCCCACGTGACCCGGTCACCTGGGGCCGGTGTCCCCACGTGACCCGGGGTCCTGGTGCCGGGGTGGTCATCGGAACCTGGGAACCAGGCTGGGTACCAGACATGACCAGGTGACCTGGGTCCGGGGTCCCCACGTGACCCGCTGACCTGGGTCCGGGGTCCCCAAGTGACCCGGTGTCCTGGTGCCGGGGTGGTCATCGGAACCTGGGAACCAGGCTGGGTACCAGACATGACCAGGTGACCTGGGTCCGGGGTCCCCAAGTGAGCCGCTGACCTGGGGCCGGGGTCCCCACGTGACCCGGGGTCCTGGTGCCGGGGTCCCCACGTGACCCACTGACCTGGGGCCGGGGTCCCCACGTGACCCGGGGACCTGGGGCTGGTGTCCCCACGTGACCCGCTGACCTGGGTCCGGGGTCCCCACGTGACCCGCTGACCTGGGGCCGGTGTCCCCACGTGACCCGCTGACCTGGGGCCGGGGTCCCCACGTGACCCGGGGTCCTGGTGCCGGGGTCCCCACGTGACCCGCTGACCTGGGGCCGGGGTCCCCACGTGACCTGGGGTCCTGGTGCCGGGGTCCCCACGTGACCCGCTGACCTGGGGCCGGGGTCCCCACGTGACCTGGGGTCCTGGTGCCGGGGTCCCCACGTGACCCGGTCACCTGGGGCCGGTGTCCCCACGTGACCCGGGGTCCTGGTGCCGGGGTGGTCATCGGAACCTGGGAACCAGGCTGGGTACCAGACATGACCAGGTGACCTGGGTCCGGGGTCCCCACGTGACCCGCTGACCTGGGTCCGGGGTCCCCAAGTGACCCGGTGTCCTGGTGCCGGGGTGGTCATCGGAACCTGGGAACCAGGCTGGGTACCAGACATGACCAGGTGACCTGGGTCCGGGGTCCCCAAGTGACCCGCTGACCTGGGGCCGGGGTCCCCACGTGACCCGGGGTCCTGGTGCCGGGGTCCCCACGTGACCCACTGACCTGGGGCCGGGGTCCCCACGTGACCCGGGGACCTGGGGCTGGTGTCCCCACGTGACCCGCTGACCTGGGTCCGGGGTCCCCACGTGACCCGCTGACCTGGGGCCGGTGTCCCCACGTGACCCGCTGACCTGGGGCCGGGGTACCCACGTGACCCGGGGTCCTGGTGCCGGGGTCCCCACGTGACCCGCTGACCTGGGGCCGGGGTCCCCACGTGACCCGGGGTCCTGGTGCCGGGGTCCCCACGTGACCCGCTGACCTGGGGCCGGTGTCCCCACGTGACCCGGGGACCTGGGTCTGGTGTCCCCACGTGACCCACTGACCTGGGTCCGGGGTCCCCACGTGACCCGCTGACCTGGGGCCGGTGTCCCCACGTGACCCGCTGACCTGGGTCCGGTGTCCCCAAGTGACCCGGTCACCTGGGGCCGGTGTCCCCACGTGACCCGGTCACCTGGGGCCGGTGTCCCCACGTGACCCGGGGTCCTGGTGCCAGGGTGGTCATCGGAACCTGGGAACCAGGCTGGGTACCAGACATGACCAGGTGACCTGGGGCCGGGGTCCCCACGTGACCCGCTGACCTGGGGCCGGTGTCCCCACGTGACCCAGGGTCCTGATGCCGGGGTGGTCACCGGAACCTGGGAACCAGGCCGGGTGCGCGACATGACCCGGTGACCCGGGGCCGGGTTAACGACCTGTCCAGGGGACCCGGGCCGGGGACCCGACAGGACCCGGTGATCCTTCGCTGGTGTCCCGATGCAACCCGGGGACCCGGGCCGGGGACCCCACGTGACCCGGGGACCTGGGGCTGGGGATGTCACCCGACACTGGTACCCGGGGCAGCGACCCGATACGACCCGGGGACCTGGGTCCGGGGTCCCGACCTGACCCGGTGACCTGAGGCCAGGGTAACCACCTGATCCGGGGACCCGGGCCGGGGAACCGGTATGACTCCGTCTCCCGGGGCCGGGGTGGTCACCTGACACTGGTACCCAGGACAGCGACCCGACGTGACCCGGGGCCGGGGTAACGACCTGTCCAGGGGACCTGGGCCGGGGACCCGACAGGACCCGGTGATCTGGGGCTTGGGTAAAAACCCGTCCCGGGGACCCGGGCTGGGTCCCGACATGACCCGGTGACCTGGTTCCGGGGTGCCGACCTGACCCGGTGACCTGGGGCTGTGGTGTCGACCGGACTCGGGGACCTGGTCCGGTGTCCCGTCATGACCCGGTGACCTGGGGCCGGTGTCCCCACGTGACCCGCTGACCTGGGTCCGGGGTCCCGACCTGACCCGGTGACCTGGGGCCAGGGTAACCACCTGACCCGGGGACCCGGGCCGGGGAACCGGTATGACTCCGTCTCCCGGGGCCGGGGTGGTCACCTGACACTGGTACCCGGGACAGCGACCCGACGTGACCCGGGGCAGGGGTAACGACCTGTACAGGGGACGTGGGCCGGGGTCCCGACAGGACCCGGTGATCTGGGGCTTGGGTAAAAACCCGTCCCGGGGACCCGGGCTGGGTCCCGACATGACCCGGTGACCTGGTTCCGGGGTGCCGACCTGACCCGGGGACCTGGGGCTGTGGTGTCGACCGGACTCGGGGACCTGGTCCGGTGTCCCGTCATGACCCGGGGACCTGGGGTCGGGGTGGTCACCAGACCGTTGTACCCAGGCCGTTGAGCCGACATGACCCTGTGACCCGGGGCCTGGGTAAAAATCCAACCCGGGGACCCGGGCATGGGACGTGACATGACCCGACCTGGGTCCGGGGTCCCGACGTGACCCGGTGACCTGGAGCCGGTGTCCCCACGTGACCCGCTGACCTGGGTCCGGGGTCCCCAAGTGACCCGGTGACCTGGGGCCGGTGTCCCTACGTGACCCGGTCACCTGGGGCCGGTGTCCCCACGTGACCCGGGGTCCTGATGCCGGGGTGGTCATCGGAACCTGGGAACCAGGCCGGGTGCGCGACATGTCCCGGTGACCCGGGGCCGGGTTAACGACCTGTCCAGGGGACCCGGGCCGGGGACCCGACAGGACCCGGTGATCCTTCGCTGGTGTCCCGATGCAACCCGGGGACCCGGGCCGGGGACCCCACGTGACCCGGGGACCTGGGGCCGGGGATGTCACCCGACACTGGTACCCGGGGCAGCGACCCGATACGACCCGGGGACCTGGGTCCGGGGTCCCGACCTGACCCGGTGACCTGAGGCCAGGGTAACCACCTGACCCGGGGACCCGGGCCGGGGACCCGGTATGACTCCGTCTCCCGGGGCCGGGGTGGTCACCTGACACTGGTACCCGGGACAGCGACCCGACGTGACCCGGTGACCCGGGGCCGGGGTAACGACCTGTCCAGGGGACCTGGGCCGGGGTCCCGACAGGACCCGGTGATCTGGGGCTTGGGTAAAAACCCGTCCCGGGGACCCGGGCTGGGTCCCGACATGACCCGGTGACCTGGTTCCGGGGTGCCGACCTGACCCGGGGACCTGGGGCTGTGGTGTCGACCGGACTCGGGGACCTGGTCCGGTGTCCCGTCATGACCCGGTGACCTGGGGCCAGGGTAACCACCTGATCCGGGGACCCGGGCCGGGGACCCGGTATGACTCCGTCTCCCGGGGCCGGGGTGGTCACCTGACACTGGTACCCGGGACAGCGACCCGACGTGACCCGGGGCAGGGGTAACGACCTGTACAGGGGACCTGGGCCGGGGTCCCGACAGGACCCGGTGATCTGGGGCTTGGGTAAAAACCCGTCCCGGGGACCCGGGCTGGGTCCCGACATGACCCGGTGACCTGGTTCCGGGGTGCCGACCTGACCCGGGGACCTGGGGCTGTGGTGTCGACCGGACTCGGGGACTTGGTCCGGTGGCCCGTCATGACCCGGGGACCTGGGGTCGGGGTGGTCACCAGACCGTTGTACCCAGGCCGTTGAGCCGACATGACCCTGTGACCCGGGGCCTGGGTAAAAATCCAACCCGGGGACCCGGGCATGGGACGTGACATGACCCGACCTGGGTCCGGGGTCCCGACGTGACCCGGTGACCTGGAGCCGGTGTCCCCACGTGACCCGCTGACCTGGGTCCGGGGTCCCCACGTGACCCGGTGACCTGGGGCCGGTGTCCCCACGTGACCCGAGGTCCTGGTGCCGGGGTGGTCATCGGAACCTGGGAACCAGGCTGGGTACCAGACATGACCAGGTGACCTGGGTCCGGGGTCCCCACGTGACCCGCTGACCTGGGGCCGGGGTCCCCACGTGACCCGGGGTCCTGGTGCCGGGGTCCCCACGTGACCCGCTGACCTGGGGCCGGGGTCCCCACGTGACCCGGGGACCTGGGGCTGGTGTCCCCACGTGACCCGGTGACCTGGGTCCGGGGTCCCCACGTGACCCGCTGACCTGGGGCCGGTGTCCCCACGTGACCCGCTGACCTGGTGCCGGGGTCCCCACGTGACCCAGGGTCCTGGTGCCGGGGTCCCCACGTGACCCGCTGAACTGGGTCCGGTGTCCCCACGTGACCCGGGGACCTGGGTCCGGGGTCCCCACGTGACCCACTGACCTGGGTCCGGTGTCCCCACGTGACCCGCTGACCTGGGTCCGGGGTCCCCACGTGACCCGCTGACCTGGGGCCGGTGTCCCCACGTGACCCGCTGACCTGGGGCCGGGGTCCCCACGTGACCCGGGGTCCTGGTGCCGGGGTCCCCACGTGACCCGCTGACCTGGGGCCGGGGTCCCCACGTGACCTGGGGTCCTGGTGCCGGGGTCCCCACGTGACCCGCTGACCTGGGGCCGGTGTCCCCACGTGACCCGGGGACCTGGGTCTGGTGTCCCCACGTGACCCACTGACCTGGGTCCGGGGTCCCCACGTGACCCGCTGACCTGGGGCCGGTGTCCCCACGTGACCCGCTGACCTGGGTCCGGGGTCCCCACATGACCCGGTCACCTGGGGCCGGTGTCCCCACGTGACCCGGTCACCTGGGGCCGGTGTCCCCACGTGACCCGGGGTCCTGGTGCCAGGGTGGTCATCGGAACCTGTGAACCAGGCTGGGTACCAGACATGACCAGGTGACCTGGGGCCGGGGTCCCCACGTGACCCGCTGACCTGGGGCCGGTGTCCCCACGTGACCCAGGGTCCTGATGCCGGGGTGGTCACCGGAACCTGGGAACCAGGCCGGGTGCGCGACATGACCCGGTGACCCGGGGCCGGGTTAACGACCTGTCCAGGGGACCCGGGCCGGGGACCCGACAGGACCCGGTGATCCTTCGCTGGTGTCCCGATGCAACCCGGGGACCCGGGCCGGGGACCCCACGTGACCCGGGGACCTGGGGCTGGGGATGTCACCCGACACTGGTACCCGGGGCAGCGACCCGATACGACCCGGGGACCTGGGTCCGGGGTCCCGACCTGACCCGGTGACCTGAGGCCAGGGTAACCACCTGATCCGGGGACCCGGGCCGGGGACCCGGTATGACTCCGTCTCCCGGGGCCGGGGTGGTCACCTGACACTGGTACCCAGGACAGCGACCCGACGTGACCCGGGGCCGGGGTAACGACCTGTCCAGGGGACCTGGGCCGGGGACCCGACAGGACCCGGTGATCTGGGGCTTGGGTAAAAACCCGTCCCGGGGACCCGGGCTGGGTCCCGACATGACCCGGTGACCTGGTTCCGGGGTGCCGACCTGACCCGGTGACCTGGGGCTGTGGTGTCGACCGGACACGGGGACCTGGTCCGGTGTCCCGTCATGACCCGGTGACCTGGGGCCGGTGTCCCCACGTGACCCGCTGACCTGGGTCCGGGGTCCCGACCTGACCCGGTGACCTGGGGCCAGGGTAACCACCTGACCCGGGGACCCGGGCCGGGGAACCGGTATGACTCCGTCTCCCGGGGCCGGGGTGGTCACCTGACACTGGTACCCGGGACAGCGACCCGACGTGACCCGGGGCAGGGGTAACGACCTGTACAGGGGACGTGGGCCGGGGTCCCGACAGGACCCGGTGATCTGGGGCTTGGGTAAAAACCCGTCCCGGGGACCCGGGCTGGGTCCCGACATGACCCGGTGACCTGGTTCCGGGGTGCCGACCTGACCCGGGGACCTGGGGCTGTGGTGTCGACCGGACTCGGGGACCTGGTCCGGTGTCCCGTCATGACCCGGGGACCTGGGGTCGGGGTGGTCACCAGACCGTTGTACCCAGGCCGTTGAGCCGACATGACCCTGTGACCCGGGGCCTGGGTAAAAATCCAACCCGGGGACCCGGGCATGGGACGTGACATGACCCGACCTGGGTCCGGGGTCCCGACGTGACCCGGTGACCTGGAGCCGGTGTCCCCACGTGACCCGCTGACCTGGGTCCGGGGTCCCCAAGTGACCCGGTGACCTGGGGCCGGTGTCCCTACGTGACCCGGTCACCTGGGGCCGGTGTCCCCACGTGACCCGGGGTCCTGATGCCGGGGTGGTCATCGGAACCTGGGAACCAGGCCGGGTGCGCGACATGTCCCGGTGACCCGGGGCCGGGTTAACGACCTGTCCAGGGGACCCGGGCCGGGGACCCGACAGGACCCGGTGATCCTTCGCTGGTGTCCCGATGCAACCCGGGGACCCGGGCCGGGGACCCCACGTGACCCGGGGACCTGGGGCCGGGGATGTCACCCGACACTGGTACCCGGGGCAGCGACCCGATACGACCCGGGGACCTGGGTCCGGGGTCCCGACCTGACCCGGTGACCTGAGGCCAGGGTAACCACCTGACCCGGGGACCCGGGCCGGGGACCCGGTATGACTCCGTCTCCCGGGGCCGGGGTGGTCACCTGACACTGGTACCCGGGACAGCGACCCGACGTGACCCGGTGACCCGGGGCCGGGGTAACGACCTGTCCAGGGGACCTGGGCCGGGGTCCCGACAGGACCCGGTGATCTGGGGCTTGGGTAAAAACCCGTCCCGGGGACCCGGGCTGGGTCCCGACATGACCCGGTGACCTGGTTCCGGGGTGCCGACCTGACCCGGGGACCTGGGGCTGTGGTGTCGACCGGACTCGGGGACCTGGTCCGGTGTCCCGTCATGACCCGGTGACCTGGGGCCAGGGTAACCACCTGATCCGGGGACCCGGGCCGGGGACCCGGTATGACTCCGTCTCCCGGGGCCGGGGTGGTCACCTGACACTGGTACCCGGGACAGCGACCCGACGTGACCCGGGGCAGGGGTAACGACCTGTCCAGGGGACCTGGGCCGGGGTCCCGACAGGACCCGGTGATCTGGGGCTTGGGTAAAAACCCGTCCCGGGGACCCGGGCTGGGTCCCGACATGACCCGGTGACCTGGTTCCGGGGTGCCGACCTGACCCGGGGACCTGGGGCTGTGGTGTCGACCGGACTCGGGGACTTGGTCCGGTGGCCCGTCATGACCCGGGGACCTGGGGTCGGGGTGGTCACCAGACCGTTGTACCCAGGCCGTTGAGCCGACATGACCCTGTGACCCGGGGCCTGGGTAAAAATCCAACCCGGGGACCCGGGCATGGGACGTGACATGACCCGACCTGGGTCCGGGGTCCCGACGTGACCCGGTGACCTGGAGCCGGTGTCCCCACGTGACCCGCTGACCTGGGTCCGGGGTCCCCACGTGACCCGGTGACCTGGGGCCGGTGTCCCCACGTGACCCGAGGTCCTGGTGCCGGGGTGGTCATCGGAACCTGGGAACCAGGCTGGGTACCAGACATGACCAGGTGACCTGGGTCCGGGGTCCCCACGTGACCCGCTGACCTGGGGCCGGGGTCCCCACGTGACCCGGGGTCCTGGTGCCGGGGTCCCCACGTGACCCGCTGACCTGGGGCCGGGGTCCCCACGTGACCCGGGGACCTGGGGCTGGTGTCCCTACGTGACCCGGTGACCTGGGTCCGGGGTCCCCACGTGACCCGCTGACCTGGGGCCGGTGTCCCCACGTGACCCACTGACCTGGTGCCGGGGTCCCCATGTGACCCAGGGTCCTGGTGCCGGGGTCCCCACGTGACCCGCTGAACTGGGTCCGGTGTCCCCACGTGACCCGGGGACCTGGGTCTGGTGTCCCCACGTGACCCACTGACCTGGGTCCGGTGTCCCCACGTGACCCGCTGACATGGGTTCGGGGTCCCCACGTGACCCGCTGACCTGGGGTCGGTGTCCCCACGTGACCCGCTGACCTGGGGCCGGGGTCCCCACGTGACCCGGGGTCCTGGTGCCGGGGTCCCCACGTGACCCGCTGACCTGGGGCCGGTGTCCCCACGTGACCCGGGGTCCTGGTGCCGGAGTCCCCACGTGACCCGCTGACCTGGGTCCGGTGTCCCCACGTGACCCGGGGTCCAGCTGCCGGGGTCCCCACGTGACCCGCTGACCTGGGTCCGGTGTCCCCACGTGACCCGCTGACATGGGTCCGGGGTCCCCACGTGACCCGTTGACCTGGGGCCGGGGTCCCCACATGACCCGGGGTCCTGGTGCCGGGGTGGTCACCGGAACCTGGGAACCAGGCCGGGTGCGCGACATGTCCCGGTGACCCGGGGCCGGGTTAACGACCTGTCCAGGGGACCCGGGCCGGGGACCCGACAGGACCCGGTGATCCTTCGCTGGTGTCCCGATGCAACCCGGGGACCCGGGCCGGGGACCCCACGTGACCCGGGGACCTGGGGCCGGGGATGTCACCCGACACTGGTACCCGGGGCAGCGACCCGATACGACCCGGGGACCTGGGTCCGGGGTCCCGACCTGACCCGGTGACCTGAGGAGGGGTAACCACCTGACCCGGGGACCCGGGCCGGGGACCCGGTATGACTCCGTCTCCCGGGGCCGGGGTGGTCACCTGACACTGGTACCCGGGACAGCGACCCGACGTGACCCGGTGACCCGGGGCCGAAGTAGCGACCTGTCCAGGGGACCTGGGCCGGGGTCCCGACAGGACCCGGTGATCTGGGGCTTGGGTAAAAACCCGTCCCGGGGACCCGGGCTGGGTCCCGACATGACCCGGTGACCTGGTTCCGGGGTGCCGACCTGACCCGGGGACCTGGGGCTGTGGTGTCGACCGGACTCGGGGACCTGGTCCGGTGTCCCGTCATAACCCGGTGACCTGGGGCCAGGGTAACCACCTGATCCGGGGACCCGGGCCGGGGAACCGGTATGACTCCGTCTCCCGGGGCCGGGGTGGTCACCTGACACTGGTACCCGGGACAGCCACCCGACGTGACCCGGGGCAGGGGTAACGACCTGTCCAGGGGACCTGGGCCGGGGTCCCGACAGGACCCGGTGATCTGGGGCTTGGGTAAAAACCCGTCCCGGGGACCCGGGCTGGGTCCCGACATGACCCGGTGACCTGGTTCCGGGGTGCCGACCTGACCCGGGGACCTGGGGCTGTGGTGTCGACCGGACTCGGGGACTTGGTCCGGTGGCCCGTCATGACCCGGGGACCTGGGGTCGGGGTGGTCACCAGACCGTTGTACCCAGGCCGTTGAGCCGACATGACCCTGTGACCCGGGGCCTGGGTAAAAATCCAACCCGGGGACCCGGGCATGGGACGTGACATGACCCGACCTGGGTCCGGAGTCCCGACCTGACCCGGTGACCTGGAGCCGGTGTCCCCACGTGACCCGCTGACCTGGGTCCGGGGTCCCCAAGTGACCCGGTGACCTGGGGCCGGTGTCCCCACGTGACCCGGTCACCTGGGGCCGGTGTCCCCACGTGACCCGGGGTCCTGGTGCCGGGGTGGTCATTGGAACCTGGGAACCAGGCTGGGTACCAGACATGACCAGGTGACCAGGGTCCGGGGTCCCCACGTGACCCGCTGACCTGGGGCCGGGGTCCCCACGTGACCCGGGGACCTGGGGCTGGTGTCCCCACGTGACCCGGTGACCTGGGTCCGGGGTCCCCACGTGACCCGCTGACCTGGGGCCGGTGTCCCCACGTGACCCGCTGACCTGGGGCCGGGGTCCCCACGTGACCCGGGGTCCTGGTGCCGGGGTCCCCACTTGACCCGCTGATTTGGGGCCGGGGTCCCCACGTGACCTGGGGTCCTGGTGCCGGGGTCCCCACGTGACCCGCTGAACTGGGTCCGGTGTCCCCACGTGACCCGGGGACCTGGGTCTCGTGTCCCCACGTGACCCACTGACCTGGGTCCGGTGTCCCCACGTGACCCGCTGACATTGGTCCGGGGTCCCCACGTGACCCGCTGACCTAGAGCCGGTGTCCCCACGTGACCCGCTGACCTGGGGCCGGGGTCCCCACGTGACCCGGGGTCCTGGTGCCGGGGTCCCCACGTGACCCGCTGACCTGGGTCCGGTGTCCCCACGTGACCCGGGGTCCTGGTGCCGGGGTCCCCACGTGACCCGCTGACCTGGGTCCGGTGTCCCCACGTGACCCGGGGACCTGGGTCCGGTGTCCCCACGTGACCCGGGGTCCTGGTGCCGGAGTCCCCACGTGACCCGCTGACCTGGGTCAGGTGTCCACACGTAACCCGCTGACCTGGGTCCGGTGTCCCCACGTGACCCGGGGTCCAGCTGCCGGGGTCCCCACGTGACCCGCTGCCCTGGGTCCGGTGTCCCCACGTGACCCGCTGACATGGGTCCGGGGTCCCGACCTGACCCGGTGACCTGGGGCCGGGGTCCCCACGTGACCCGGGGACCTGGGGCCGGGGTCCCCACGTGACCCGGGGACCTGGGGCCGGGGTCCCCACGTGACCTGGGGTCCTGGTGCCGGGGTCCCCACGTGACCCGCTGACCTGGGTCCGGTGTCCCCACGTGACCCGGGGACCTGGGTCCGGTGTCCCCACGTGACCCGCTGACCTGGGTCCGGTGTCCCCACGTGACCCGCTGACATGGGTCCGGGGTCCCCACGTGACCCGCTGACCTGGGGCCGGTGTCCCCACGTGACCCGCTGACCTGGGGCCGGGGTCCCCACGTGACCCGGGGTCCTGGTGCCGGGGTCCCCACGTGACCCGCTGACCTGGGTCCGGGGTCCCCACATGACCCGCGGTCCTGGTGCCGGGGTCCCCACGTGACCCGCTGACCTGGGTCCGGTGTCCCCACGTGACCCGGGGACCTGGGTCCGGTGTCCCCACGTGACCCGGGGTCCTGGTGCCGGGGTCCCCACGTGACCCGCTGACCTGGGTCCGGTGTCCCCACGTGACCCGCTGACATGGGTCCGGGGTCCCCACGTGACCCGCTGACCTGGGTCCGGGGTCCCCACGTGACCCGGGGACCTGGGGCCGGTGTCCCCACGTGACCCGCTGACTTGGGTCCGGGATCCCCACGTGACCCGGTCACCTGGGGCCAGTGTCCCCACGTGACCCGGGGTCCTGCTGCCGGGGTCCCCACGTGACCCGCTGACCTGGGGCCGGGGTCCCCACGTGACCCGGGGTCCTGCTGCCGGTGTCCCCACCTGACCCGCTGACCTGGGTCCGGGGTCCCCACGTGACCCGGTCACCTGGGGCCGGTGTCCCCACGTGACCCGGTCACCTGGGGCCGGTGTCCCCACGTGACCCGGGGTCCTGGTGCCGGGGTGGTCATCGGAACCTGGGAACCAGGCTGGGTACCAGACATGACCAGGTGACCTGGGGCCGGGGTCCCCACGTGACCCGCTGACCTGGGGCCGGGGTCCCCACGTGACCCGGGGTCCTGGTGCCGGGGTGGTCACCGGAACCTGGTAACCAGGCCGGGTGCGCGACATGTCCCGGTGACCCGGGGCCGGGTTAACGACCTGTCCAGGGGACCCGGGCCGGGGACCCGACAGGACCCGGTGATCCTTCGCTGGTGTCCCGATGCAACCCGGGGACCCGGGCCGGGGACCCCACGTGACCCGGTCACCTGGGGCCGGGGATGTCACCCGACACTGGTACCCGGGGCAGCGACCCGATACGACCCGGGGACCTGGGTCCGGGGTCGCGACATGACCCGGTGACCTGAGGCCAGGGTAACCACCTGATCCGGGGACCCGGGCCGGGGACCCGGTATGACTCCGTCTCCCGGGGCCGGGGTGGTCACCTGACACTGGTACCCGGGACAGCGACCCGACATGACCCGGTGACCTGGGGCCGGGGTAACGACCTGTCCAGGGGACCTGGGCCGGGGTCCCGACAGGACCCGGTGATCTGGGGCTTGGGTAAAAACCCGTCCCGGGGACCCGGGCTGGGTCCCGACATGACCCGGTGACCTGGTTCCGGGGTGCCGACCTGACCCGGGGACCTGGGGCTGTGGTGTCGACCGGACTCGGGGACCTGGTCCGGTGTCCCGTCATGACCCGGGGACCTGGGGACGGGGTGGTCACCAGACCGTTGTACCCAGGCCGTTGACCCGACATGACCCTGTGACCCGGGGCCTGGGTAAAAATCCAACCCGGGAACCCGGGCATGGGACGTGACATGACCCGCTGACCTGGGTCCGGGGTCCCGACCTGACCCGGTGAACTGGGGCCGGTGTCCCCACGTGACCCGCTGACCTGGGTCCGGGTTCCCCACGTGACCCGGTAACCTGGGGCCGGTGTCCCCACGTGACCCGCTGACCTGGGTCCGGGGTCCCCACATGACCCGGTCACCTGGGGCCGGTGTCCCCACGGGATCCGGTCACCTGGGGCCGGTGTCCCCACGTGACCCGGGGTCCTGGTGCCGGGGTGGTCATCGGAACCTGGGAATCAGGCTGGGTACCAGACATGACCAGGTGACCTGGGGCCGGGGTCCCCACGTGACCCGCTGACCTGGGGCCGGTGTCCCCACGTGACCCAGGGTCCTGATGCCGGGGTGGTCACCGGAACCTGGGAACCAGGCCGGGTGCGCGACATGACCCGGTGACCTGGGGCCGGTGTCCCCACGTGACCCGGTCACCTGGGGCCGGTATCCCCACGTGACCCGGGGTCCTGGTGCCGGGGTGGTCATCAGAACCTGGGAACCAGGCTGGGTACCAGACATGACCAGGTGACCTGGGTCCGGGGTCCCCACGTGACCCGCTGACCTGGGGCCGGGGTCCCCACGTGACCCGGGGTCCTGGTGCAGGGGTCCCCACGTGACCCGCTGACCTGGGGCCGGTGTCCCCACGTGACCCGCTGACCTGGGTCCGGGGTCCCCACGTGACCCGCTGACCTCGGGCCGGTGTCCCCACGTGACCCGCTGACCTGGGTCCGGGGTCCCCACGTGACCCGCTGACCTGGGGCCGGTGTCCCCACGTGACCCGCTGACCTGGGGCCGGGGTCCCCACGTGACCCGGGGTCCTGGTGCCGGGGTCCCCACGTGACCCGCTGACCTGGGGCCGGGGTCCCCACGTGACCTGGGGTCCTGGTGCCGGGGTCCCCACGTGACCCGCTGACCTGGGGCCGGTGTCCCCACGTGACCCGGGGACCTGGGTCTGGTGTCCCCACGTGACCCACTGACCTGGGTCCGGGGTCCCCACGTGACCCGCTGACCTGGGGCCGGTGTCCCCACGTGACCCGCTGACCTGGGTCCGGGGTCCCCACATGACCCGGTCACCTGGGGCCGGTGTCCCCACGTGACCCGGTCACCTGGGGCCGGTGTCCCCACGTGACCCGGGGTCCTGGTGCCAGGGTGGTCATCGGAACCTGGGAACCAGGCTGGGTACCAGACATGACCAGGTGACCTGGGGCCGGGGTCCCCACGTGACCCGCTGACCTGGGGCCGGTGTCCCCACGTGACCCAGGGTCCTGATGCCGGGGTGGTCACCGGAACCTGGGAACCAGGCCGGGTGCGCGACATGACCCGGTGACCCGGGGCCGGGTTAACGACCTGTCCAGGGGACCCGGGCCGGGGACCCGACAGGACCCGGTGATCCTTCGCTGGTGTCCCGATGCAACCCGGGGACCCGGGCCGGGGACCCCACGTGACCCGGGGACCTGGGGCCGGGGATGTCACCCGACACTGGTACCCGGGGCAGCGACCCGATACGACCCGGGGACCTGGGTCCGGGGTCCCGACCTGACCCGGTGACCTGAGGCTAGGGTAACCACCTGACCCGGGGACCCGGGCCGGGGACCCGGTATGACTCCGTCTCCCGGGGCCGGGGTGGTCACCTGACACTGGTACCCGGGACAGCGACCCGACGTGACCCGGTGACCCGGGGCCGGGGTAACGACCTGTCCAGGGGACCTGGGCCGGGGTCCCGACAGGACCCGGTGATCTGGGGCTTGGGTAAAAACCCGTCCCGGGGACCCGGGCTGGGTCCCGACATGACCCGGTGACCTGGTTCCGGGGTGCCGACCTGACCCGGGGACCTGGGGCTGTGGTGTCGACCGGACTCGGGGACCTGGTCCGGTGTCCCGTCATGACCCGGTGACCTGGGGCCAGGGTAACCACCTGATCCGGGGACCCGGGCCGGGGACCCGGTATGACTCCGTCTCCCGGGGCCGGGGTGGTCACCTGACACTGGTACCCGGGACAGCGACCCGACGTGACCCGGGGCAGGGGTAACGACCTGTCCAGGGGACCTGGGCCGGGGTCCCGACAGGACCCGGTGATCTGGGGCTTGGGTAAAAACCCGTCCCGGGGACCCGGGCTGGGTCCCGACATGACCCGGTGACCTGGTTCCGGGGTGCCGACCTGACCCGGGGACCTGGGGCTGTGGTGTCGACCGGACTCGGGGACTTGGTCCGGTGGCCCGTCATGACCCGGGGACCTGGGGTCGGGGTGGTCACCAGACCGTTGTACCCAGGCCGTTGAGCCGACATGACCCTGTGACCCGGGGCCTGGGTAAAAATCCAACCCGGGGACCCGGGCATGGGACGTGACATGACCCGACCTGGGTCCGGGGTCCCGACGTGACCCGGTGACCTGGAGCCGGTGTCCCCACGTGACCCGCTGACCTGGGTCCGGGGTCCCCACGTGACCCGGTGACCTGGGGCCGGTGTCCCCACGTGACCCGAGGTCCTGGTGCCGGGGTGGTCATCGGAACCTGGGAACCAGGCTGGGTACCAGACATGACCAGGTGACCTGGGTCCGGGGTCCCCACGTGACCCGCTGACCTGGGGCCGGGGTCCCCACGTGACCCGGGGTCCTGGTGCCGGGGTCCCCACGTGACCCGCTGACCTGGGGCCGGGGTCCCCACGTGACCCGGGGACCTGGGGCTGGTGTCCCCACGTGACCCGGTGACCTGGGTCCGGGGTCCCCACGTGACCCGCTGACCTGGGGCCGGTGTCCCCACGTGACCCGCTGACCTGGTGCCGGGGTCCCCACGTGACCCAGGGTCCTGGTGCCGGGGTCCCCACGTGACCCGCTGAACTGGGTCCGGTGTCCCCACGTGACCCGGGGACCTGGGTCTGGTGTCCCCACGTGACCCACTGACCTGGGTCCGGTGTCCCCACGTGACCCGCTGACATGGGTTCGGGGTCCCCACGTGACCCGCTGACCTGGGGTCGGTGTCCCCACGTGACCCGCTGACCTGGGGCCGGGGTCCCCACGTGACCCGGGGTCCTGGTGCCGGGGTCCCCACGTGACCCGGGGTCCTGGTGCCGGTGTCCCCACGTGACCCGGGGTCCTGGTGCCGGAGTCCCCACGTGACCCGCTGACCTGGGTCCGGTGTCCCCACGTGACCCGGGGTCCAGCTGCCGGGGTCCCCACGTGACCCGCTGACCTGGGTCCGGTGTCCCCACGTGACCCGCTGACATGGGTCCGGGGTCCCCACGTGACCCGTTGACCTGGGGCCGGGGTCCCCACATGACCCGGGGTCCTGGTGCCGGGGTGGTCACCGGAACCTGGGAACCAGGCCGGGTGCGCGACATGTCCCGGTGACCCGGGGCCGGGTTAACGACCTGTCCAGGGGACCCGGGCCGGGGACCCGACAGGACCCGGTGATCCTTCGCTGGTGTCCCGATGCAACCCGGGGACCCGGGCCGGGGACCCCACGTGACCCGGGGACCTGGGGCCGGGGATGTCACCCGACACTGGTACCCGGGGCAGCGACCCGATACGACCCGGGGACCTGGGTCCGGGGTCCCGACCTGACCCGGTGACCTGAGGAGGGGTAACCACCTGACCCGGGGACCCGGGCCGGGGACCCGGTATGACTCCGTCTCCCGGGGCCGGGGTGGTCACCTGACACTGGTACCCGGGACAGCGACCCGACGTGACCCGGTGACCCGGGGCCGAAGTAGCGACCTGTCCAGGGGACCTGGGCCGGGGTCCCGACAGGACCCGGTGATCTGGGGCTTGGGTAAAAACCCGTCCCGGGGACCCGGGCTGGGTCCCGACATGACCCGGTGACCTGGTTCCGGGGTGCCGACCTGACCCGGGGACCTGGGGCTGTGGTGTCGACCGGACTCGGGGACCTGGTCCGGTGTCCCGTCATAACCCGGTGACCTGGGGCCAGGGTAACCACCTGATCCGGGGACCCGGGCCGGGGAACCGGTATGACTCCGTCTCCCGGGGCCGGGGTGGTCACCTGACACTGGTACCCGGGACAGCCACCCGACGTGACCCGGGGCAGGGGTAACGACCTGTCCAGGGGACCTGGGCCGGGGTCCCGACAGGACCCGGTGATCTGGGGCTTGGGTAAAAACCCGTCCCGGGGACCCGGGCTGGGTCCCGACATGACCCGGTGACCTGGTTCCGGGGTGCCGACCTGACCCGGGGACCTGGGGCTGTGGTGTCGACCGGACTCGGGGACTTGGTCCGGTGGCCCGTCATGACCCGGGGACCTGGGGTCGGGGTGGTCACCAGACCGTTGTACCCAGGCCGTTGAGCCGACATGACCCTGTGACCCGGGGCCTGGGTAAAAATCCAACCCGGGGACCCGGGCATGGGACGTGACATGACCCGACCTGGGTCCGGAGTCCCGACCTGACCCGGTGACCTGGAGCCGGTGTCCCCACGTGACCCGCTGACCTGGGTCCGGGGTCCCCAAGTGACCCGGTGACCTGGGGCCGGTGTCCCCACGTGACCCGGTCACCTGGGGCCGGTGTCCCCACGTGACCCGGGGTCCTGGTGCCGGGGTGGTCATTGGAACCTGGGAACCAGGCTGGGTACCAGACATGACCAGGTGACCTGGGTCCGGGGTCCCCACGTGACCCGCTGACCTGGGGCCGGGGTCCCCACGTGACCCGGGGACCTGGGGCTGGTGTCCCCACGTGACCCGGTGACCTGGGTCCGGGGTCCCCACGTGACCCGCTGACCTGGGGCCGGTGTCCCCACGTGACCCGCTGACCTGGGGCCGGGGTCCCCACGTGACCCGGGGTCCTGGTGCCGGGGTCCCCACTTGACCCGCTGATTTGGGGCCGGGGTCCCCACGTGACCTGGGGTCCTGGTGCCGGGGTCCCCACGTGACCCGCTGAACTGGGTCCGGTGTCCCCACGTGACCCGGGGACCTGGGTCTCGTGTCCCCACGTGACCCACTGACCTGGGTCCGGTGTCCCCACGTGACCCGCTGACATTGGTCCGGGGTCCCCACGTGACCCGCTGACCTAGAGCCGGTGTCCCCACGTGACCCGCTGACCTGGGGCCGGGGTCCCCACGTGACCCGGGGTCCTGGTGCCGGGGTCCCCACGTGACCCGCTGACCTGGGTCCGGTGTCCCCACGTGACCCGGGGTCCTGGTGCCGGGGTCCCCACGTGACCCGCTGACCTGGGTCCGGTGTCCCCACGTGACCCGGGGACCTGGGTCCGGTGTCCCCACGTGACCCGGGGTCCTGGTGCCGGAGTCCCCACGTGACCCGCTGACCTGGGTCAGGTGTCCACACGTAACCCGCTGACCTGGGTCCGGTGTCCCCACGTGACCCGGGGTCCAGCTGCCGGGGTCCCCACGTGACCCGCTGCCCTGGGTCCGGTGTCCCCACGTGACCCGCTGACATGGGTCCGGGGTCCCGACCTGACCCGGTGACCTGGGGCCGGGGTCCCCACGTGACCCGGGGACCTGGGGCCGGGGTCCCCACGTGACCCGGGGACCTGGGGCCGGGGTCCCCACGTGACCTGGGGTCCTGGTGCCGGGGTCCCCACGTGACCCGCTGACCTGGGTCCGGTGTCCCCACGTGACCCGGGGACCTGGGGCCGGTGTCCCCACGTGACCCGCTGACTTGGGTCCGGGATCCCCACGTGACCCGGTCACCTGGGGCCAGTGTCCCCACGTGACCCGGGGTCCTGCTGCCGGGGTCCCCACGTGACCCGCTGACCTGGGGCCGGGGTCCCCACGTGACCCGGGGTCCTGCTGCCGGTGTCCCCACCTGACCCGCTGACCTGGGTCCGGGGTCCCCACGTGACCCGGTCACCTGGGGCCGGTGTCCCCACGTGACCCGGTCACCTGGGGCCGGTGTCCCCACGTGACCCGGGGTCCTGGTGCCGGGGTGGTCATCGGAACCTGGGAACCAGGCTGGGTACCAGACATGACCAGGTGACCTGGGGCCGGGGTCCCCACGTGACCCGCTGACCTGGGGCCGGGGTCCCCACGTGACCCGGGGTCCTGGTGCCGGGGTGGTCACCGGAACCTGGTAACCAGGCCGGGTGCGCGACATGTCCCGGTGACCCGGGGCCGGGTTAACGACCTGTCCAGGGGACCCGGGCCGGGGACCCGACAGGACCCGGTGATCCTTCGCTGGTGTCCCGATGCAACCCGGGGACCCGGGCCGGGGACCCCACGTGACCCGGGGACCTGGGGCTGGGGATGTCACCCGACACTGGTACCCGGGGCAGCGACCCGATACGACCCGGGGACCTGGGTCCGGGGTCGCGACATGACCCGGTGACCTGAGGCCAGGGTAACCACCTGATCCGGGGACCCGGGCCGGGGACCCGGTATGACTCCGTCTCCCGGGGCCGGGGTGGTCACCTGACACTGGTACCCGGGACAGCGACCCGACATGACCCGGTGACCTGGGGCCGGGGTAACGACCTGTCCAGGGGACCTGGGCCGGGGTCCCGACAGGACCCGGTGATCTGGGGCTTGGGTAAAAACCCGTCCCGGGGACCCGGGCTGGGTCCCGACATGACCCGGTGACCTGGTTCCGGGGTGCCGACCTGACCCGGGGACCTGGGGCTGTGGTGTCGACCGGACTCGGGGACCTGGTCCGGTGTCCCGTCATGACCCGGGGACCTGGGGACGGGGTGGTCACCAGACCGTTGTACCCAGGCCGTTGACCCGACATGACCCTGTGACCCGGGGCCTGGGTAAAAATCCAACCCGGGAACCCGGGCATGGGACGTGACATGACCCGCTGACCTGGGTCCGGGGTCCCGACCTGACCCGGTGAACTGGGGCCGGTGTCCCCACGTGACCCGCTGACCTGGGTCCGGGTTCCCCACGTGACCCGGTAACCTGGGGCCGGTGTCCCCACGTGACCCGCTGACCTGGGTCCGGGGTCCCCACATGACCCGGTCACCTGGGGCCGGTGTCCCCACGGGATCCGGTCACCTGGGGCCGGTGTCCCCACGTGACCCGGGGTCCTGGTGCCGGGGTGGTCATCGGAACCTGGGAATCAGGCTGGGTACCAGACATGACCAGGTGACCTGGGGCCGGGGTCCCCACGTGACCCGCTGACCTGGGGCCGGTGTCCCCACGTGACCCAGGGTCCTGATGCCGGGGTGGTCACCGGAACCTGGGAACCAGGCCGGGTGCGCGACATGACCCGGTGACCTGGGGCCGGTGTCCCCACGTGACCCGGTCACCTGGGGCCGGTATCCCCACGTGACCCGGGGTCCTGGTGCCGGGGTGGTCATCAGAACCTGGGAACCAGGCTGGGTACCAGACATGACCAGGTGACCTGGGTCCGGGGTCCCCACGTGACCCGCTGACCTGGGGCCGGGGTCCCCACGTGACCCGGGGTCCTGGTGCCGGGGTCCCCACGTGACCCGCTGACCTGGGGCCGGTGTCCCCACGTGACCCGCTGACCTGGGGCCGGTGTCCCCACGTGACCCGCTGACATGGGTCCGGGGTCCCCACGTGACCCGCTGACCTGGGGCCGGGGTCCCCACGTGACCCGCTGACATGGGTCCGGGGTCCCCACGTGACCCGCTGACCTGGGTACGGGGTCCCCACGTGACCCGGGGACCTGGGTCCGGTGTCCCCACGTGACCCGCTGCCTTGGGTCCGGGATCCCCACGTGACCCGCTGACCTGGGGCCGGGGTCCCCTCGTGACCCGGGGACCTGGTGCCGGGGTCCCCACGTAACCCGCTGACCTGGGTCCGGGGTCCCCACGTGACCCGGGGTCCTGCTGCCGGTGTCCCCACGTGACCCGCTGACCTGGGGCCGGGGTCCCCACGTGACCCGGTCACCTGGGGCCGGTGTCCCCACGTGACCCGGTCACCTGTGGCCGGTGTCCCCACGTGACCCGGGGTCCTGGTGCCGGGGTGGTCATCGGAACCTGGGAATCAGGCTGGGTACCAGACATGACCCGGGGACCTGGGGTCGGGGTGGTCACCAGGCCGTTGTACCCAGGCCGTTGACCCGACATGACCCTGTGACCCGGGGCCTGGGTAAAAATCCAACCCGGGGACCCGGGCATGGGACGTGACATGACCCGCTGACCTGGGTCCGGGGTCCCGACCTGACCTGGTGAACTGGGGCCGGTGTCCCCACGTGACCCGCTGACCTGGGTCCGGGGTCCCCACGTGACCCGGTGACCTGGGGCCGGTGTCCCCACGTGACCCGCTGACCTGGGTCCGGGGTCCCCACGTGATCCGGTCACCTGGGGCCGGTGTCCCCACGTGACCCGGGGTCCTGGTGCCGGGGTGGTCATCGGAACCTGGGAACCAGGCTGGGTACCAGACATGACCAGGTGACCTGGGGCCGGGGTCCCCACGTGACCCGCTGACCTGGGGCCGGTGTCCCCACGTGACCCAGGGTCCTGATGCCGGGGTGGTCACCGGAACCTGGGAACCAGGCCGGGTGCGCGACATGACCCGGTGACCCGGGGCCGGGTTAACGACCTGTCCAGGGGACCCGGGCCGGGGACCCGACAGGACCCGGTGATCCTTTGCTGGTGTCCTGATGCAACCCGGGGACCCGGGCCGGGGACCCCACGTGACCCGGGGACCTGGGGCTGGGGATGTCACCCGACACTGGTACCCGGGGCAGCGACCCGATACGACCCGGGGACCTGGGTCCGGGGGTCCCGACCTGACCCGGTGACCTGGGGCCAGGGTAACCACCTGATCCGGGGACCCGGGCCGGGGACCCGGTATGACTCCGTCTCCCGGGGCCGGGGTGGTCACCTGACACTGGTACCCGGGACAGCGACTTGACATGACCCGGTGACCCGGGGCCGGGGTAACGACCTGTCCAGGGGACCTGGGCCGGGGACCCGACAGGACCCGGTGATCTGGGGCTTGGGTAAAAACCCGTCCCGGGGACCCGGGCTGGGTCCCGACATGACCCGGTGACCTGGTTCCGGGGTGCCGACCTGACCCGGGGACCTGGGGCTGTGGTGTCGACCGGACTCGGGGACCTGGTCCAGTGTCCCGTCATGACCCGGGGACCTGGGGTCGGGGTGGTCACCAGACCGTTGTACCCAGGCCGTTGACCCGATATGACCCTGTGACCCAGGGCCTGGGTAAAAATCCAACCCGGGGACCCGGGCATGGGACGTGACATGACCCGACCTGGGTCTGGGGTCCCGACCTGACCCGGTGACCTGGAGCCGGTGTCCCCACGTGACCCGCTGACCTGGGTCCGGGGTCCCCAAGTGACCCGGTGACCTGGGGCCGGTGTCCCCACGTGACCCGGGGTCCTGGTGCCGGGGTGGTCATCGGAACCTGGGAACCAGGCTGGGTACCAGACATGACCAGGTGACCTGGGTCCGGGGTCCCCACGTGACCCGTTGACCTGGGTCCGGGGTCCCCACGTGACCCGGGGTCCTGGTGCCGGGGTCCCCACGTGACCCGCTGACCTGGGGCCGGGGTCCCCACGTGACCCGGGGACCTGGGGCTGGTGTCCCCACGTGACCCGTTGACCTGGGTCCGGGGTCCCCACGTGACCCGGGGTCCTGGTGCCGGGGTCCCCACGTGACCCGCTGACCTGGGGCCGGGGTCCCCACGTGACCCGGGGACCTGGGGCCTGTGTCCCCACGTGACCCGCTGACCTGGGGCCGGGGTCCCCACGTGACCCGGGGTCCTGGTGCCGGGGTCGCCACATGACCCGCTGACCTGGGGCCGGTTTCCCCACGTGACCCGGGGTCCTGGTGCCGGGGTCCCCACGTGACCCTCTGACCTGGGTCCGGTGTCCCCACGTGACCCGCTGACATGGGTCCGGGGTCCCCACGTGACCTGCTGACCTGGGGCCGGTGTCCCCACGTGACCTGCTGACTTGGGTCCGGGGTCCCCACGTGACCCGGGGTCCTGGTGCCGGGGTGCCCACGTGACCCACTGACCTGGGTCTGGGGTCCCCACATGACCCGGGGTCCTGGGGCCGGTGTCCCCACGTGACCCGCTGACCTGGGTCCGGGGTCCCCACGTGACCCGGTGACCTGGGGCCGGTGTCCCCACGTGACCCGCTGACCTGGGGCCGGGGTCCCCACGTGACCCGGTCACCTGGGGCCGGTGTCCCCACGTGACCCGGTCACCTGGGGCCGGTGTCCCCACGTGACCCGGGGTCCTGGTGCCGGGGTGGTCATCGGAACCTGGGAACCAGGCTGGGTACCAGACATGACCAGGTGACCTGGGGCCGGGGTCCCCACGTGACCCGCTGACCTGGGGCCGGTGTCCCCACGTGACCCGGGGTCCTGATGCCGGGGTGGTCACCGGAACCTGGGAA
Source organism: Somateria mollissima (assembly GCA_951411735.1). Classification (NCBI taxonomy): domain Eukaryota; kingdom Metazoa; phylum Chordata; class Aves; order Anseriformes; family Anatidae; genus Somateria; species Somateria mollissima. The sequence continues at coordinate 71,512 of CATOCB010000099.1, read as the reverse complement.
CCAGGCCGGGTGCGCGACATGACCCGGTGACCCGGGGCCGGGTTAACGACCTGTCCAGGGGACCCGGGCCGGGGACCCGACAGGACCCGGTGATCCTTCGCTGGTGTCCCGATGCAACCCGGGGACCCGGGCCGGGGACCCCACGTGACCCGGGGACCTGGGGCTGGGGATGTCACCCGACACTGGTACCCGGGGCAGCGACCCGATACGACCCGGGGACCTGGGTCCGGGGTCCCGACCTGACCCGGTGACCTGGGGCCAGGGTAACCACCTGATCCGGGGACCCGGGCCGGGGACCCGGTATGACTCCGTCTCCCGGGGCCGGGGTGGTCACCTGACACTGGTACCCGGGACAGCGACTTGACATGACCCGGTGACCCGGGGCCGGGGTAACGACCTGTCCAGGGGACCTGGGCCGGGGACCCGACAGGACCCGGTGATCTGGGGCTTGGGTAAAAACCCGTCCCGGGGACCCGGGCTGGGTCCCGACATGACCCGGTGACCTGGTTCCGGGGTGCCGACCTGACCCGGGGACCTGGGGCTGTGGTGTCGACCGGACTCGGGGACCTGGTCCGGTGTCCCGTCATGACCGGGGGACCTGGGGTCGGGGTGGTCACCAGACCGTTGTACCCAGGCCGTTGACCCGACATGACCCTGTGACCCGGGGCCTGGGTAAAAATCCAACCCGGGGACCCGGGCATGGGACGTGACATGACCCGCTGACCTGGATCCGGGGTCCCCACGTGACCCGGTGACCTGGGGCCGGTGTCCCCACGTGACCCGCTGACCTGGGTCCGGGGTCCCCAAGTGACCCGGTGACCTGGGGCCGGTGTCCCCACGTGACCCGGTCACCTGGGGCCGGTGTCCCCACGTGACCCGGGGTCCTGGTGCCGGGGTGGTCATCAGAACCTGGGAACCAGGCTGGGTACCAGACATGACCAGGTGACCTGGGTCCGGGGTCCCCACGTGACCCGCTGACCTGGGGCCGGGGTCCCCACGTGACCCGGGGTCCTGGTGCCGGGGTCCACACGTGACCCGCTGACCTGGGGCCGGTGTCCCCACGTGACCCGCTGACCTGGGTCCGGGGTCCCCACGTGACCCGCTGACCTGGGGCCGGTGTCCCCAAGTGACCCGCTGACATGGGTCCGGGGTCCCCACGTGACCCGCTGACCTGGGGCCGGTGTCCCCACGTGACCCGCTGACATGGGTCCGGGGTCCCCACGTGACCCGCTGACCTGGGTACGGGGTCCCCACGTGACCCGGGGACCTGGGTCCGGTGTCCCCACGTGACCCGCTGACTTGGGTCCGGGATCCCCACGTGACCCGCTGACCTGGGGCCGGGGTCCCCACGTGACCCGGGGTCCTGGTGCCGGGGTCCCCACGTAACCCGCTGACCTGGGTCCGGGGTCCCCACGTGACCCGGGGTCCTGCTGCCGGTGTCCCCACGTGACCCGCTGACCTGGGGCCGGGGTCCCCACGTGACCCGGTCACCTGGGGCCGGTGTCCCCACGTGACCCGGTCACCTGGGGCCGGTGTCCCCACGTGACCCGGGGTCCTGGTGCCGGGGTGGTCATCGGAACCTGGGAATCAGGCTGGGTACCAGACATGACCCGGGGACCTGGGGTCGGGGTGGTCACCAGGCCGTTGTACCCAGGCCGTTGACCCGACATGACCCTGTGACCCGGGGCCTGGGTAAAAATCCAACCCGGGGACCCGGGCATGGGACGTGACATGACCCGCTGACCTGGATCCGGGGTCCCCACGTGACCCGGTGACCTGGGGCCGGTGTCCCCACGTGACCCGCTGACCTGGGTCCGGGGTCCCCACGTGATCTGGTCACCTGGGGCCGGTGTCCCCACGTGACCCGGGGTCCTGGTGCCGGGGTGGTCATCGGAACCTGGGAACCAGGCTGGGTACCAGACATGACCAGGTGACCTGGGTCCGGGGTCCCCACGTGACCCGCTGACCTGGGGCCGGTGTCCCCACGTGACCCGGGGTCCTGATGCCGGGGTGTTCACCGGAACCTGGGAACCAGGCCGGGTGCGCGACATGACCCGGTGACCCGGGGCCGGGTTAACGACCTGTCCAGGGGACCCGGGCCGGGGACCCGACAGGACCCGGTGATCCTTCGCTGGTGTCCCGATGCAACCCGGGGACCCGGGCCGGGGACCCCACGTGACCCGGGGACCTGGGGCTGGGGATGTCACCCGACACTGGTACCCGGGGCAGCGACCCGATACGACCCGGGGACCTGGGTCCGGGGGTCCCGACCTGACCCGGTGACCTGGGGCCAGGGTAACCACCTGATCCGGGGACCCGGGCCGGGGACCCGGTATGACTCCGTCTCCCGGGGCCGGGGTGGTCACCTGACACTGGTACCCGGGACAGCGACCCGACGTGACCCGGTGACCCGGGGCCGGGGTAACGACCTGTCCAGGGGACCTGGGCCGGGGACCCGACAGGACCCGGTGATCTGGGGCTTGGGTAAAAACCCGTCCCGGGGACCCGGGCTGGGTCCCGACATGACCCGGTGACCTGGTTCCGGGGTGCCGACCTGACCCGGGGACCTGGGGCTGTGGTGTCGACCGGACTCGGGGACCTGGTCCGGTGTCCCGTCATGACCCGGGGACCTGGGGTCGGGGTGGTCACCAGACCGTTGTACCCAGGCCGTTGACCCGACATGACCCTGTGACCCGGGGCCTGGGTAAAAATCCAACCCGGGGACCCGGGCATGGGACGTGACATGACCCGACCTGGGTCTGGGGTCCCGACCTGACCCGGTGACCTGGAGCCGGTGTCCCCACGTGACCCGCTGACCTGGGTCCGGGGTCCCCAAGTGACCCGGTAACCTGGGGCCGGTGTCCCCACGTGACCCGGGGTCCTGGTGCCGGGGTGGTCATCGGAACCTGGGAACCAGGCTGGGTACCAGACATGACCAGGTGACCTGGGTCCGGGGTCCCCACGTGACCCGCTGACCTGGGGCCGGGGTCCCCACGTGACCCGGGGTCCTGGTGCCGGGGTCCCCACGTGACCCGCTGACCTGGGTCCGGTGTCCCCACGTGACCCGGGGACCTGGGGCTGGTGTCCCCACGTGACCCGCTGACCTGGGTCCGGGGTCCCTACGTGACCCGCTGACCTGGGGCCTGTGTCCCCACGTGACCCGCTGACCTGGGGCCGGGGTCCCCACGTGACCCGGGGTCCTGGTGCCGGGGTCGCCACGTGACCCGCTGACCTGGGGCCGGGTTCCCCACGTGACCCGGGGTCCTGGTGCCGGGGTCCCCACGTGACCCGCTGACCTGTGTCCGGTGTCCCCACGTGACCCGCTGACATGGGTCCGGGGTCCCCACGTGACCTGCTGACCTGGGGCCGGTGTCCCCACGTGACCTGCTGACTTGGGTCCGGGGTCCCCACGTGACCCGGGGTCCTGGTGCCGGGGTGCCCACGTGACCCGCTGACCTGGGTCTGGGGTCCCCACATGACCCGGGGTCCTGGGGCCGGTGTCCCCACGTGACCCGCTGACCTGGGTCCGGGGTCCCCACGTGACCCGGTGACCTGGGGCCGGTGTCCCCACGTGACCCGCTGACCTGGGTCCGGGGTCCCCACGTGACCCGGTCACCTGGGGCCGGTGTCCCCACGTGACCCGGTCACCTGGGGCCGATGTCCCCACGTGACCCGGGGTCCTGGTGCCGGGGTGGTCATCGGAACCTGGGAACCAGGCTGGGTACCAGACATGACCAGGTGACCTGGGGCCGGGGTCCCCACGTGACCCGCTGACCTGGGGCCGGTGTCCCCACGTGACCCGGGGTCCTGGTGCCGGGGTGGTCATCGGAACCTGGGAACCAGGCTGGGTACCAGACATGACCAGGTGACCTGGGTCCGGGGTCCCCACGTGACCCGCTGACCTGGGGCCGGTGTCCCCACGTGACCCGGGGTCCTGGTGCCGGGGTCCCCACGTGAACCGCTGACCTGGGGCCGGGGTCCCCACATGACCCGGGGTCCTGGTGCCGGGGTCCCCACGTGACCCGGGGACCTGGGTCCGGTGTCCCCACGTGACCCGGGGTCCTGGTGCCGGAGTCCCCACGTGACCCGCTGACCTGGGTCCGGGGTCCCCACGTGACCCGCTGACCTGGGTCCGGTGTCCCCACGTGACCCGGGGTCCTGGTGCCGGGGTCCCCACGTGACCCGCTGACCTGGGTCCGGTGTCCCCACGTGACCCGCTGACATGGGTCCGGGGTCCCCACGTGACCCGCTGACCTGGGTCCGGTGTCCCCACGTGACCCGGGGACCTGGGTCCGGTGTCCCCACGTGACCCGCTGACTTGGGTCCGGGATCCCCACGTGACCCGGGGACCTGGGTCCGGTGTCCCCACGTGACCCGGGGTCCTGGTGCCGGGGTCCCCACGTGACCCGCTGACCTGGGGCCGGGGTCCCCACGTGACCCGGGGTCCTGGTGCCGGGGTGGTCACCGGAACCTGGGAACCAGGCCGGGTGCACGACATGTCCCGGTGACCCGGGGCCGGGTTAACGACCTGTCCATGGGACCCAGGCCGGGGACCCGACAGGACCCGGTGATCCTTCGCTGGTGTCCCGATGCAACCCGGGGACCCGGGCCGGGGACCCCACGTGACCCGGGGACCTGGGGCCGGGGATGTCACCCGACACTGGTACCCGGGGCAGCGACCCGATACGACCCGGGGACCTGGGTCCGGGGGTCTCGACCTGACCCGGTGACCTGGGGCCAGGGTAACCACCTGACCCGGGGACCCGGGCAGGGGACCCGGTATGACTCCGTCTCCCGGGGCCGAGGTGGTCACCTGACACTGGTACCCGGGACAGCGACCCGACATGACCCGGTGACCTGGGGCCGGGGTAACGACCTGTCCAGGGGACCTGGGCTGGGGTCCCGACAGGACCCGGTGATCTGGGGCTTGGGTAAAAACCCGTCCCGGGGACCCGGGCTGGGTCCCGACCTGACCCGGTGACCTGGGGCCAGGGTAACCACCTGATCCGGGGACCCGGGCCGGGGACCCGGTATGACTCCGTCTTCCGGGGCCGGGGTGGTCACCTGACACTGGTACCCGGGACAGCGACCCGACGTGACCCGGGGCCGGGGTAACGACCTGTCCAGGGGACCTGGGCCGGGGACCCGACAGGACCCGGTGATCTGGGGCTTGGGTAAAAACCCGTCCCGGGGACCCGGGCTGGGTCCCGACATGACCCGGTGACCTGGTTCCGGGGTGCCGACCTGACCCGGGGACCTGGGGCTGTGGTGTCGACCGGACTCGGGGACCTGGTCCGGTGTCCCGTCATGACCCGGGGACCTGGGGTCGGGGTGGTCACCAGACCGTTGTACCCAGGCCGTTGACCCGACATGACCCTGTGACCCGGGGCCTGGGTAAAAATCCAACCCGGGGACCCGGGCATGGGACGTGACATGACCCGACCTGGGTCCGGGGTCCCGACCTGACCCGGTGACCTGGAGCCGGTGTCCCCACGTGACCCGCTGACCTGGGTCCGGGGTCCCCAAGTGACCCGGTGACCTGGGGCCGGTGTCCCCACGTGACCCGGTCACCTGGGGCCGGTGTCCCCACGTGACCCGGGGTCCTGGTGCCGGGGTGGTCATCGGAACCTGGGAACCAGGCTGGGTACCAGACATGACCAGGTGACCTGGGTCCGGGGTCCCCACGTGACCCGCTGACCTGGGGCCGGGGTCCCCACATGACCCGGGGTCCTGGTGCCGGGGTCCCCACGTGACCCGCTGACCTGGGTCCGGGGTCCCCAAGTGACCCGGTAACCTGGGGCTGGTGTCCCCACGTGACCCGCTGACCTGGGTCCGGGGTCCCCACGTGACCCGCTGACCTGGGGCCGGGGTCCCCACGTGACCCGGGGTCCTGGTGCCGGGATCCCCACGTGACCCGCTGACCTGGGGCCGGGGTCCCCACGTGACCCGGGGTCCTGGTGCCGGGGTCAACACGTGACCCGCTGACCTGGGTCCGGTGTCCCCACGTGACCCTGGGACCTGGGTCCGCTGTCCCCACGTGACCCGGGGTCCTGGTGCCGGAGTCCCCACGTGACCCGCTGACCTGGGTCCGGTGTCCCCACGTGACCCGCTGACCTGGGTCCGGTGTCCCCACGTGACCCGGGGTCCTGGTGCCGGGGTCCCCACGTGACCCGCTGACCTGGGTCCGGGGTCCCCACGTGACCCGCTGACATGGGTCCGGGGTCCCCACGTGACCCGCTGACCTGGGTCCGGGGTCCCCACGTGACCCGGGGACCTGGGTCCGGTGTCCCCACGTGACCCGCTGACTTGGGTCCGGGATCCCCACGTGATCCGGTCACCTGGGGCCGGTGTCCCCACGTGACCCGGGGTCCTGCTGCCGGTGTCCCCACGTGACCCGGTGACCTGGGGCCGGGGTCCCCACGTGACCCGCTGACCTGGGTCCGGTGTCCCCACGTGACCCGGGGTCCTGGTGCCGGGGTGGTCACCGGAACCTGGGAACCAGGCCGGGTGCGCGACATGTCCCGGTGACCCGGGGCCGGGTTAACGACCTGTCCAGGGGACCCGGGCCGGGGACCCGACAGGACCCGGTGATCCTTCGCTGGTGTCCCGATGCAACCCGGGGACCCGGGCCGGGGACCCCACGTGACCCGGGGACCTGGGGCTGGGGATGTCACCCGACACTGGTACCCGGGGCAGCGACCCGATACGACCCGGGGACCTGGGTCCGGGGTCGCGACATACCCCGGTGACCTGAGGCCAGGGTAACCACCTGACCCGGGGACCCGGGCCGGGGACCCGGTATGACTCCATCTCCCGGGGCCGGGGTGGTCACCTGACACTGGTACCCGGTACAGCGACCCGACATGACCCGGTGACCTGGGGCCGGGGTAACGACCTGTCCAGGGGACCTGGGCCGGGGACCCGACAGGACCCAGTGATCTGGGGCTTGGGTAAAAACCCGTCCCGGGGACCCGGGCTGGGTCCCGACATGACCCGGTGACCTGGTTCCGGGGTGCCGACCTGACCCGGGGACCTGGGGCTGTGGTGTCGACCGGACTCGGGGACCTGGTCCGGTGTCCCGTCATGACCCGGGGACCTGGGGTCGGGGTGGTCACCAGACCGTTGTACCCAGGCCGTTGACCCGACATGACCCTGTGACCCGGGGCCTGGGTAAAAATCCAACCCGGGGACCCGGGCATGGGACGTGACATGACCCGACCTGGGTCCGGGGTCCCGACCTGACCTGGTGACCTGGAGCCGGTGTCCCCACGTGACCCGCTGACCTGGGTCCGGGGTCCCCAAGTGACCCGGTGACCTGGGGCCGGTGTCCCCACGTGACCCGGTCACCTGGGGCCGGTGTCCCCACGTGACCCGGGGTCCTGATGCCGGGGTGGTCATCGGAACCTGGGAACCAGGCTGGGTACCAAACATGACCAGGTGACCTGGGTCCGGGGTCCCCACGTGACCCGCTGACCTGGGGCCGGGGTCCCCACGTGACCCAGGGTCCTGGTGCCGGGGTCCCCACGTGACCCGCTGACCTGGGGCCGGGGTCCCCACGTGACCCGGGGACCTGGGGCTGGTGTCCCCACGTGACCCGCTGACCTGGGTCCGGGGTCCCCACGTGACCCGCTGACCTGGGGCCGGTGTCCCCACGTGACCCGCTGACCTGGGGCCGGGGTCCCCACGTGACCCGGGGTCCTGGTGCCGGGGTCCACACGTGACCCGCTGACCTGGGGCCGATGTCCCCACGTGACCCGGTGTCCTGGTGCCGGGGTCCCCACGTGACCCGCTGACCTGGGTCCGGTGTCCCCACGTGACCCGGGGACCTGGGTCCGGTGTCCCCACGTGACCCGCTGACCTGGGTCCGGGGTCCCCACGTGACCCGCTGACATGGGTCCGGGGTCCCCACGTGACCCGCTGACCTGGGGCCGGTGTCCCCACGTGACCCGCTGACCTGGGGCCGGGGTCCCCACGTGACCCGGGGTCCTGGTGCCGGGGTCCACACGTGACCCGCTGACCTGGGTCCGGTGTCCCCACGTGACCCGCTGACCTGGGGCCGGGGTCCCCACGTGACCCGGGGTCCTGGTGCCGGGGTCCACACGTGACCCGCTGACCTGGGTCCGGTGTCCCCACGTGACCCGCTGACATGGGTCCGGGGTCCCCACGTGACCCGCTGACCTGGGTCCGGGGTCCCCACGTGACCCGGGGACCTGGGTCCGGTGTCCCCACGTGACCCGCTGACTTGGGTCCGGGATCCCCACGTGACCCGGTCACCTGGGGCCGGTGTCCCCACGTGACCCGGGGTCCTGCTGCCGGTGTCCCCACGTGACCCGCTGACCTGGGGCCGGGGTCCCCACGTGACCCTGTCACCTGGGGCCGGTGTCCCCACGTGACCCGGTCACCTGGGGCCGGTGTCCCCACGTGACCCGGGGTCCTGGTGCCGGGGTGCTCATCGGAACCTGGGAAGCAGGCTGGGTACCAGACATGACCAGGTGACCTGGGGCCGGGGTCCCCACGTGACCCGCTGACCTGGGGCCGGGGTCCCCACGTGACCCGGGGTCCTGGTGCCGGGGTGGTCACCGGAACCTGGGAACCAGGCCGGGTGCGCGACATGTCCCGGTGACCCGGGGCCGGGTTAACGACCTGTCCAGGGGACCCGGGCCGGGGACCCGACAGGACCCGGTGATCCTTCGCTGGTGTCCCGATGCAACCCGGGGACCCGGGCCGGGGACCCCACGTGACCCGGGGACCTGGGGCCGGGGATGTCACCCGACACTGGTACCCGGGGCAGCGACCCGATACGACCCGGGGACCTGGGTCTGGGGTCGCGACATGACCCGGTGACCTGGGGCCAGGGTAACCACCTGATCCGGGGACCCGGGCCGGGGACCCGGTATGACTCCGTCTCCCGGGGCCGGGGTGGTCACCTGACACTGGTACCCGGGACAGCGACTTGACATGACCCGGTGACCCGGGGCCGGGGTAACGACCTGTCCAGGGGACCTGGGCCGGGGACCCGACAGGACCCGGTGATCTGGGGCTTGGGTAAAAACCCGTCCCGGGGACCCGGGCTGGGTCCCGACATGACCCGGTGACCTGGTTCCGGGGTGCCGACCTGACCCGGTGACCTGGGGCTGTGGTGTCGACCGGACTCGGGGACCTGGTCCGGTGTCCCGTCATGACCCGGGGACCTGGGGTCGGGGTGGTCACCAGACCGTTGTACCCAGGCCGTTGAGCCGACATGACCCTGTGACCCGGGGCCTGGGTAAAAATCCAACCCGGGGACCCGGGCATGGGACGTGACATGACCCGACCTGGGTCCGGGGTCCCGACCTGACCCGGTGACCTGGAGCCGGTGTCCCCACGTGACACGCTGACCTGGGTCCGGGGTCCCCAAGTGACCCGGTGACCTGGGGCCGGTGTCCCCACGTGACCCGGTCACCTGGGGCCGGTGTCCCCACGTGACCCGGGGTCCTGGTGCCGGGGTGGTCATCGGAACCTGGGAACCAGGCTGGGTACCAGACATGACCAGGTGACCTGGGGCCGGTGTCCCCACGTGACCCGCTGACCTGGGGCCGGGGTCCCCACGTGACCCGGTGTCCTGGTGCCGGGGTCCCCACGTGACCCGCTGACCTGGGGCCGGGGTCCCCACGTGACCCGGGGTCCTGGTGCCGGGGTCCCCACGTGACCCGCTGACCTGGGTCCGGGGTCCCCACATGACCCGGGGTCCTGGTGCCGGGGTCCCCACGTGACCCGGGGACCTGGGTCCGGTGTCCCCACGTGACCCGGGGTCCTGGTGCCGGAGTCCCCACGTGACCCGCTGACCTGGGTCCGGTGTCCCCACGTGACCCGCTGACCTGGGTCCGGTGTCCCCACGTGACCCGGGGTCCTGGTGCCGGGGTCCCCACGTGACCCGCTGACCTGGGTCCGGGGTCCCCACGTGACCCGCTGACATGGGTCCGGGGTCCCCACGTGACCCGCTGACCTGGGTCCGGGGTCCCCACGTGACCCGGGGACCTGGGTCCGGTGTCCCCACGTGACCCGCTGACTTGGGTCCGGGATCCCCACGTGACCCGGTCACCTGGGGCCGGTGTCCCCACGTGACCCGGGGTCCTGGTGCCGGTGTCCCCACGTGACCCGGTGACCTGGGGCCGGGGTCCCCACGTGACCCGCTGACATGGGGCCGGGGTCCCCACGTGACCCGGGGTCCTGGTGCCGGGGTGGTCACCGGAACCTGGGAACCAGGCCGGGTGCGCGACATGACCCGGTGACCCGGGGCCGGGTTAACGACCTGTCCAGGGGACCCGGGCCGGGGACCCGACAGGACCCGGTGATCCTTCGCTGGTGTCCCGATGCAACCCGGGGACCCGGGCCGGGGACCCCACGTGACCCGGGGACCTGGGGCCGGGGATGTCACCCGACACTGGTACCCGGGGCAGCGACCCGATACGACCCGGGGACCTGGGTCCGGGGTCGCGACATGACCCGGTGACCTGAGGCCAGGGTAACCACCTGACCCGGGGACCCGGGCCGGGGACCCGGTATGACTCCGTCTCCCGGGGCCGGGGTGGTCACCTGACACTGGTACCCGGGACAGCGACCCGACATGACCCGGTGACCTGGGGCCGGGGTAACGACCTGTCCAGGGGACCTGGGCCGGGGTCCCGACAGGACCCGGTGATCTGGGGCTTGGGTAAAAACCCGTCCCGGGGACCCGGGATGGGTCCCGACATGACCCGGTGACCTGGTTCCGGGGTGCCGACCTGACCCGGGGACCTGGGGCTGTGGTGTCGACCGGACTCGGGGACCTGGTCCGGTGTCCCGTCATGACCCGGGGACCTGGGGTCGGGGTGGTCACCAGACCGTTGTACCCAGGCCGTTGACCCGACATGACCCTGTGACCCGGGGCCTGGGTAAAAATCCAACCCGGGGACCCGGGCATGGGACGTGACATGACCCGCTGACCTGGTTCCAGGGTCCCGACCTGACCCGGTGAACTGGGGCCGGTGTCCCCACGTGACCCGCTGACCTGGGTCCGGGGTCCCCACGTGACCCGCTGACCTGGGGCCGGTGTCCCCACGTGACCCGCTGACCTGGGTCCGGGGTCCCCACGTGACCCGGTCACCTGGGGCCGGTGTCCCCACGTGACCCGGTCACCTGGGGCCGGTGTCCCCACGTGACCCGGGGTCCTGGTGCCGGGGTGGTCATCGGAACCTGGGAACCAGGCTGGGTACCAGACATGACCAGGTGACCTGGGGCCGGGGTCCCCACGTGACCCGCTGACCTGGGGCCGGGGTCCCCACGTGACCCAGGGTCCTGATGCCGGGGTGGTCACCGGCACCTGGGAACCAGGCCGGGTGCGCGACATGACCCGGTGACCCGGGGCCGGGTTAACGACCTGTCCAGGGGACCCGGGCCGGGGACCCGACAGGACCCGGTGATCCTTCGCTGGTGTCCCGATGCAACCCGGGGACCCGGGCCGGGGACCCCACGTGACCCGGGGACCTGGGGCTGGGGATGTCACCCGACACTGGTACCCGGGGCAGCGACCCGATACGACCCGGGGACCTGGGTCCGGGGTCCCGACCTGACCCGGTGACCTGGGGCCAGGGTAACCACCTGATCCGGGGACCCGGGCCGGGGAGCCGGTATGACTCCGTCTCCCGGGGCCGGGGTGGTCACCTGACACTGGTACCCGGGACAGCGACCCGACGTGACCCGGGGCCGGGGTAACGACCTGTCCAGGGGACCTGGGCCGGGGACCCGACAGGACCCGGTGATCTGGGGCTTGGGTAAAAACCCGTCCCGGGGACCCGGGCTGGGTCCCGACATGACCCGGTGACCTGGTTCCAGGGTGCCGACCTGACCCGGTGACCTGGGGCTGTGGTGTCGACCGGACTCGGGGACCTGGTCCGGTGTCCCGTCATGACCCGGTGACCTGGGGCCGGTGTCCCCACGTGACCCGCTGACCTGGGTCCGGGGTCCCGACCTGACCCGGTGACCTGGGGTAAGGGTAACCACCTGATCCGGGGACCTGGGCCGGGGAGCCGGTATGACTCCGTCTCCCGGGGCCGGGGTGGTCACCTGACACTGGTACCCGGGACAGCGACCCGACGTGACCCGGGGCAGGGGTAACGACCTGTCCAGGGGACCTGGGCCGGGGTCCCGACAGGACCCGGTGATCTGGGGCTTGGGTAAAAACCCGTCCCGGGGACCCGGGCTGGGTCCCGACATGACCCGGTGACCTGGTTCCGGGGTGCCGACCTGACCCGGGGACCTGGGGCTGTGGTGTCGACCGGACTCGGGGACCTGGTCCGGTGTCCCGTCATGACCCGGGGACCTGGGGTCGGGGTGGTCACCAGACCGTTGTACCCAGGCCGTTGACCCGACATGACCCTGTGACCCGGGGCCTGGGTAAAAATCCAACCCGGGGACCCGGGCATGGGACGTGACATGACCCGTTCTGGGTCCGGGGTCCCGACCTGACCTGGTGACCTGGAGCCGGTGTCCCCACGTGACCCGCTGACCTGGGTCCGGGGTCCCCACGTGACCCGCTGACCTGGGGCCGGGGTCCCCACGTGACCCGGGGTCCTGGTGCCGGGGTCCCCACGTGACCCGGTCACCTGGGGCCGGTGTCCCCACGTGACCCGGGGTCCTGGTGCCGGGGTGGTCATCGGAACCTGGGAACCAGGCTGGGTACCAGACATGACCAGGTGACCTGGGGCCGGGGTCCCCACGTGACCCGCTGACCTGGGGCCGGTGTCCCCACGTGACCCAGGGTCCTGATGCCGGGGTGGTCACCGGAACCTGGGAACCAGGCCGGGTGCGCGACATGACCCGGTGACCCGGGGCCGGGTTAACGACCTGTCCAGGGGACCCGGGCCGGGGACCCGACAGGACCCGGTGATCCTTCGCTGGTGTCCCGATGCAACCCGGGGACCCGGGCCGGGGACCCCACGTGACCCGGGGACCTGGGGCTGGGGATGTCACCCGACACTGGTACCCGGGGCAGCGACCCGATACGACCCGGGGACCTGGGTCCGGGGTCCCGACCTGACCCGGTGACCTGGGGCCAGGGTAACCACCTGACCCGGGGACCCGGGCCGGGGACCCGGTATGACTCCGTCTCCCGGGGCCGGGGTGGTCACCTGACACTGGTACCCGGGACAGCAACCCGACGTGACCCGGTGACCCGGGGCCGGGGTAACGACCTGTCCAGGGGACCTGGGCCGGGGTCCCGACAGGACCCGGTGATCTGGGGCTTGGGTAAAAACCCGTCCCGGGGACCCGGGCTGGGTCCTGACATGACCCGGTGACCTGGTTCCGGGGTGCCGACCTGACCCGGGGACCTGGGGCTGTGGTGTCGACCGGACTCGGGGACCTGGTCCGGTGTCCCGTCATGACCCGGGGACCTGGGGTCGGGGTGGTCACCAGACCGTTGTACCCAGGCCGTTGAGCCGACATGACCCTGTGACCCGGGGCCTGGGTAAAAATCCAACCCGGGGACCCGGGCATGGGACGTGACATGACCCGCTGACCTGGGTCCGGGGTCCCGACCTGACCCGGTGAACTGGGGCCGGTGTCCCCACGTGACCCGCTGACCTGGGTCCGGGGTCCCCACGTGACCCGGTGACCTGGGGCCGGTGTCCCCACGTGACCCGCTGACCTGGGTCCGGGGTCCCCACGTGACCCGGTCACCTGGGGCCGGTGTCCCCACGTGACCCGGTCACCTGGGGCCGGTGTCCCCACGTGACCCGGGGTCCTGGTGCCGGGGTGGTCATCGGAACCTGGGAACCAGGCTGGGTACCAGACATGACCAGGTGACCTGGGGCCGGGGTCCCCACGTGACCCGCTGACCTGGGGCCGGTGTCCCCACGTGACCCGGGGTCCTGGTGCCGGGGTCCCCACGTGACCCGCTGACCTGGGGCCGGGGTCCCCACGTGACCCGGGGACCTGGGGCCGGGGTCCCCACGTGACCCGGGGTCCTGGTGCCGGGGTCCCCACGTGACCCGCTGACCTGGGGCCGGGGTCCCCACGTGACCCGGGGTCCTGGTGCCGGGGTCCCCACGTGACCCGCTGACCTGGGTCCGGTGTCCCCACGTGACCCGGGGACCTGGGTCCGGTGTCCCCACGTGACCCACTGACCTGGGTCCGGTGTCCCCACGTGACCCGCTGACATGGGTCCGGGGTCCCCACGTGACCCGCTGACCTGGGGCCGGTGTCCCCACATGACCCGCTGACCTGGGGCCGGGGTCCCCACGTGACTCGGGGTCCTGGTGCCGGGGTCACCACGTGACCCGCTGACCTGGGGCCGGGGTCCCCACGTGACCTGGGGTCCTGGTGCCGGGGTCCCCACGTGACCCGCTGACCTGGGTCCGGTGTCCCCACGTGACCCGGGGACCTGGGTCCGGTGTCCCCACGTGACCCGGGGTCCTGGTGCCGGAGTCCCCACGTGACCCGCTGACCTGGGGCCGGTGTCCCCACGTGACCCGCTGACCTGGGTCCGGTGTCCCCATGTGACCCGGGGTCCTGCTGCCGGGGTCCCCACGTGACCCGCTGACCTGGGTCCGGTGTCCCCACGTGACCCGCTGACATTGGTCCGGGGTCCCCACGTGACCCGGTGACCTGGGGCCGGTGTCCCCACGTGACCCGGGGTCCTGCTGCCGGGGTCCCCACGTGACCCGGTGACCTGGGTCCGGGGTCCCCACGTGACCCGGGGAACTGGGTCCGGTGTCCCCACGTGACCCGCTGACTTGGGTCCGGGATCCCCACGTGACCCAGTGACCTGGGTCCGGTGTCCCCACGTGACCTGGGGACCTGGGTCCGGTGTCCCCAAGTGACCCGCTGACTTGGGTCCGGGATCCCCACGTGACCCGGGGTACTGGTGCCGGAGTCCCCACGTGACCCGATGACCTGGGTCCGGTGTCCCCACGTGACCCGCTGACCTGGGTCCGGTGTCCCCACGTGACCCGGGGTCCTGCTGCCGGGGTCCCCATGTGACCCGCTGACCTGGGTCCGGTGTCCCCACGTGACCCGCTGACCTGGGTCCGGGGTCCCCACGTGACCCGGTGACCTGGGGCCGGTGTCCCCACGTGACCCGGGGTCCTGCTGCCGGGGTCCCCACGTGACCCGCTGACTTGGGTCCGGGATCCCCACGTGACCCGGTGACCTGGGTCCGGTGTCCCCACGTGACCCGGGGTCCTGCTGCCGGGGTCCCCACGTGACCCGCTGACCTGGGTCCGGGGTCCCCACGTGACCCGGGGTCCTTCTGCCGGTGTCCCCACGTGACCCGCTGACCTGGGTCCGAGGTCCCCACGTGACCCGGTGACCTGGGGCCGGTGTCCCCACGTGACCCGGTGACCTGGTTCCGGGGTGCCGACCTGACCCGGTGACCTGGGGCTGTGGTGTCGACCGGACTCGGGGACCTAGTCCGGTGTCCCGTCATGACCCGGTGACCTGGGGCCGGTGTCCCCACGTGACCCACTGATCTGGGTCCGGGGTCCCGACCTGACCCGGTGACCTGGGGCCAGGGTAACCACCTGACCCGGGGACCCGGGCCGGGGAACCGGTATGACTCCGTCTCCCGGGGCCGGGGTGGTCACCTGACACTGGTACCCGGGACAGCGACCCGACGTGACCCGGTGACCCGGGGCCGGGGTAACGACCTGTCCAGGGGACCTGGGCCGGGGTCCCGACAGGACCCGGTGATCTGGGGCTTGGGTAAAAACCCATCCCGGGGACCCGGGCTGGGTCCCGACATGACCCGGTGACCTGGTTCCGGGGTGCCGACCTGACCCGGTGACCTGGGGCTGTGGTGTCGACCGGACTCGGGGACCTGGTCCGGTGTCCCGTCATGACCCGGGGACCTGGGGTCGGGGTGGTCACCAGACCGTTGTACCCAGGCCGTTGACCCGACATGACCCTGTGACCCGGGGCCTGGGTAAAAATCCCACCCGGGGACCCGGGCATGGGACGTGACATGACCCGCTGACCTGGGTCCAGGGACCCGACCTGACCCGGTGAACTGGGGCCGGTGTCCCCACGTGACCCGCTGACCTGGGTCCGGGGTCCCCACGTGACCCGGTGACCTGGGGCCGGTGTCCCCACGTGACCCGCTGACCTGGGTCCGGGGTCCCCTCTGACCCGGTCACCTGGGGCCGGTGTCCCCACGTGACCCGGTCACCTGGGGCCGGTGTCCCCACGTGACCCGGGGTCCTGGTGCCGGGGTGGTCATCGGAACCTGGGAACCAGGCTGGGTACCAGACATGACCAGGTGACCTGGGGCCGGGGTCCCCACGTGACCCGCTGACCTGGGGCCGGTGTCCCCACGTGACCCAGGGTCCTGATGCCGGGGTGGTCACCAGAACCTGGGAACCAGGCCGGGTGCGCGACATGACCCGGTGACCCGGGGCCGGGTTAACGACCTATCCAGGGGACCCGGGCCGGGGACCCGACAGGACCCGGTGATCCTTCGCTGGTGTCCCGATGCAACCCGGGGACCCGGGCCGGGGACCCCACGTGACCCGGGGACCTGGTGCCGGGGTGGTCATCGGAACCTGGGAACCAGGCTGGGTACCAGACATGACCAGGTGACCTGGGTCCGGGGTCCCCACGTGACCCGCTGACCTGGGGCCGGGGTCCCCACGTGACCCGGGGTCCTGGTGCCGGGGTCCCCACGTGACCCGCTGACCTGGGGCCGGGGTCCCCACGTGACTCGGGGTCCTGGTGCCGGGGTCCCCACGTGACCCGCTGACCTGGGGCCGGGGTCCCCACGTGACCCGGGATCCTGGTGCCGGGGTCCCCACGTGACCCGCTGACCTGGGTCCGGTGTCCCCACGTGACCCGGGGACCTGGGTCCGGTGTACCCACATAACCCGGGGTCCTGGTGCCGGAGTCCCCACGTGACCCGCTGACCTGGGTCCGGTGTCCCCACGTGACCCGCTGACCTGGGTCCGGTGTCCCCACGTGACCCGGGGTCCTGCTGCCGGGGTCCCCACGTGACCCGCTGACCTGGGTCCGGTGTCCCCACGTGACCCGCTGACTTGGGTCCGGGGTCCCCACGTGACCCGGTGACCTGGGGCCGGTGTCCCCACGTGACCCGCTGACCTGGGGCCGGGGTCCCCACGTGACCCGGGGTCCTGGTGCCGGGGTCCCCACGTGACCCGCTGACCTGGGGCCGGTGTCCCCACGTGACCCGCTGACCTGGGTCCGGGGTCCCCACGTGACCCGCTGACCTGGGGCCGGTGTCCCCACGTGACCCGCTGACATGGGTCCGGGGTCCCCACGTGACCCGCTGACCTGGGTCCGGTGTCCCCACGTGACCCGCTGACTTGGGTCCGGGATCCCCACGTGACCCGCTGACCTGGGGCCGGGGTCCCCTCGTGACCCGGGGACCTGGTGCCGGGGTCCCCACGTAACCCGCTGACCTGGGTCCGGGGTCCCCACGTGACCCGGGGTCCTGCTGCCGGTGTCCCCACGTGACCCGCTGACCTGGGGCCGGGGTCCCCACGTGACCCGGTCACCTGGGGCCGGTGTCCCCACGTGACCCGGTCACCTGTGGCCGGTGTCCCCACGTGACCCGGGGTCCTGGTGCCGGGGTGGTCATCGGAACCTGGGAATCAGGCTGGGTACCAGACATGACCCGGGGACCTGGGGTCGGGGTGGTCACCAGGCCGTTGTACCCAGGCCGTTGACCCGACATGACCCTGTGACCCGGGGCCTGGGTAAAAATCCAACCCGGGGACCCGGGCATGGGACGTGACATGACCCGCTGACCTGGGTCCGGGGTCCCGACCTGACCTGGTGAACTGGGGCCGGTGTCCCCACGTGACCCGCTGACCTGGGTCCGGGGTCCCCACGTGACCCGGTGACCTGGGGCCGGGGTCCCCACGTGACCCGCTGACCTGGGTCCGGGGTCCCCACGTGATCCGGTCACCTGGGGCCGGTGTCCCCACGTGACCCGGGGTCCTGGTGCCGGGGTGGTCATCGGAACCTGGGAACCAGGCTGGGTACCAGACATGACCAGGTGACCTGGGGCCGGGGTCCCCACGTGACCCGCTGACCTGGGGCCGGTGTCCCCACGTGACCCAGGGTCCTGATGCCGGGGTGGTCACCGGAACCTGGGAACCAGGCCGGGTGCGCGACATGACCCGGTGACCCGGGGCCGGGTTAACGACCTGTCCAGGGGACCCGGGCCGGGGACCCGACAGGACCCGGTGATCCTTCGCTGGTGTCCTGATGCAACCCGGGGACCCGGGCCGGGGACCCCACGTGACCCGGGGACCTGGGGCTGGGGATGTCACCCGACACTGGTACCCGGGGCAGCGACCCGATACGACCCGGGGACCTGGGTCCGGGGGTCCCGACCTGACCCGGTGACCTGGGGCCAGGGTAACCACCTGATCCGGGGACCCGGGCCGGGGACCCGGTATGACTCCGTCTCCCGGGGCCGGGGTGGTCACCTGACACTGGTACCCGGGACAGCGACCCGACATGACCCGGTGACCCGGGGCCGGGGTAACGACCTGTCCAGGGGACCTGGGCCGGGGACCCGACAGGACCCGGTGATCTGGGGCTTGGGTAAAAACCCGTCCCGGGGACCCGGGCTGGGTCCCGACATGACCCGGTGACCTGGTTCCGGGGTGCCGACCTGACCCGGGGACCTGGGGCTGTGGTGTCGACCAGACTCGGGGACCTGGTCCAGTGTCCCGTCATGACCCGGGGACCTGGGGTCGGGGTGGTCACCAGACCGTTGTACCCAGGCCGTTGACCCGACATGACCCTGTGACCCGGGGCCTGGGTAAAAATCCAACCCGGGGACCCAGGCATGGGACGTGACATGACCCGACCTGGGTCTGGGGTCCCGACCTGACCCGGTGACCTGGAGCCGGTGTCCCCACGTGACCCGCTGACCTGGGTCCGGGGTCCCCAAGTGACCCGGTGACCTGGGGCCGGTGTCCCCACGTGACCCGGGGTCCTGGTGCCGGGGTGGTCATCGGAACCTGGGAACCAGGCTGGGTACCAGACATGACCAGGTGACCTGGGTCCGGGGTCCCCACGTGACCCGCTGACCTGGGGCTGGGGTCCCCACGTGACCCGGGGTCCTGGTGCCGGGGTCCCCACGTGACCCGCTGACCTGGGGCCGGTTTCCCCACGTGACCCGGGGTCCTGGTGCCGGGGTCCCCACGTGACCCGCTGACCTGGGTCCGGTGTCCCCACGTGACCCGCTGACCTGGGGCCTGTGTCCCCACATGACCTGCTGACTTGGGTCCGGGGTCCCCACGTGACCCGGGGTCCTGGTGCCGGGGTGCCCACGTGACCCGCTGACCTGGGTCTGGGGTCCCCACATGACCCGGGGTCCTGGGGCCGGTGTCCCCACGTGACCCGCTGACCTGGGTCCGGGGTCCCCACGTGACCCGGTGACCTGGGGCCGGTGTCCCCACGTGACCCGCTGACCTGGGTCCGGGGTCCCCACGTGACCCGGTCACCTGGGGCCGGTGTCCCCACGTGACCCGGTCACCTGGGGCCGGTGTCCCCACGTGACCCGGGGTCCTGGTGCCGGGGTGGTCATCGGAACCTGGGAACCAGGCTGGGTACCAGACATGACCAGGTGACCTGGGGCCGGGGTCCCCACGTGACCCGCTGACCTGGGGCCGGTGTCCCCACGTGACCCGGGGTCCTGATGCCGGGGTGGTCACCGGAACCTGGGAACCAGGCCGGGTGCGCGACATGACCCGGTGACCCGGGGCCGGGGTCCCCACGTGACCCGGGGTCCTGGTGCCGGGGTCCCCACGTGACCCGCTGACCTGGGGCCGGTGTCCCCACGTGACCCGCTGACCTGGGTCCGGGGTCCCCACGTGACCCGCTGACCTGGG
This sequence comes from Somateria mollissima, assembly GCA_951411735.1. Lineage (NCBI taxonomy): Eukaryota > Metazoa > Chordata > Aves > Anseriformes > Anatidae > Somateria > Somateria mollissima. Next base: position 51,638 of record CATOCB010000099.1, on the reverse strand, counting down.
TCCGGGGTCCCCACGTGACCCGGTCACCTGGGGCCGGTGTCCCCACGTGACCCGGTCACCTGGGGCCGGTGTCCCCACGTGACCCGGGGTCCTGGTGCCGGGGTGGTCATCGGAACCTGGGAACCAGGCTGGGTACCAGACATGACCAGGTGACCTGGGGCCGGGGTCCCCACGTGACCCGCTGACCTGGGGCCGGTGTCCCCACGTGACCCGGGGTCCTGATGCCGGGGTGGTCACCGGAACCTGGGAACCAGGCCGGGTGCGCGACATGACCCGCTGACCTGGGGCCGGGGTCCCCACGTGACCCGGGGTCCTGGTGCCGGGGTCCCCACGTGACCCGCTGACCTGGGGCCGGTGTCCCCACGTGACCCGCTGACCTGGGTCCGGGGTCCCCACGTGACCCGCTGACCTGGGGCCGGTGTCCCCACGTGACCCGCTGACATGGGTCCGGGGTCCCCACGTGACCCGGGGACCTGGGTCCGGTGTCCCCACGTGACCCGCTGACTTGGGTCCGGGATCCCCACGTGACCCGCTGACCTGGGGCCGGGGTCCCCACGTGACCCGGGGTCCTGGTGCCGGGGTCCCCACGTAACCCGCTGACCTGGGTCCGGGGTCCCCACGTGACCCGGGGTCCTGCTGCCGGTGTCCCCACGTGACCCGCTGACCTGGGGCCGGGGTCCCCACGTGACCCGGTCACCTGGGGCCGGTGTCCCCACGTGACCCGGTCACCTGGGGCCGGTGTCCCCACGTGACCCGGGGTCCTGGTGCCGGGGTGGTCATCGGAACCTGGGAATCAGGCTGGGTACCAGACATGACCCGGGGACCTGGGGTCGGGGTGGTCACCAGGCCGTTGTACCCAGGCCGTTGACCCGACATGACCCTGTGACCCGGGGCCTGGGTAAAAATCCAACCCGGGGACCCGGGCATGGGACGTGACATGACCCGCTGACCTGGGTCCGGGGTCCCCACGTGACCCGGTGACCTGGGGCCGGTGTCCCCACGTGACCCGCTGACCTGGGTCCGGGGTCCCCACGTGATCTGGTCACCTGGGGCCGGTGTCCCCACGTGACCCGGGGTCCTGGTGCCGGGGTGGTCATCGGAACCTGGGAACCAGGCTGGGTACCAGACATGACCAGGTGACCTGGGGCCGGGGTCCCCACGTGACCCGCTGACCTGGGGCCGGTGTCCCCACGTGACCCGGGGTCCTGATGCCGGGGTGGTCACCGGAACCTGGGAACCAGGCCGGGTGCGCGACATGACCCGGTGACCCGGGGCCGGGTTAACGACCTGTCCAGGGGACCCGGGCCGGGGACCCGACAGGACCCGGTGATCCTTCGCTGGTGTCCCGATGCAACCCGGGGACCCGGGCCGGGGACCCCACGTGACCCGGGGACCTGGGGCTGGGGATGTCACCCGACACTGGTACCCGGGGCAGCGACCCGATACGACCCGGGGACCTGGGTCCGGGGGTCCCGACCTGACCCGGTGACCTGGGGCCAGGGTAACCACCTGATCCGGGGACCCGGGCCGGGGACCCGGTATGACTCCGTCTCCCGGGGCCGGGGTGGTCACCTGACACTGGTACCCGGGACAGCGACCCGACGTGACCCGGTGACCCGGGGCCGGGGTAACGACCTGTCCAGGGGACCTGGGCCGGGGACCCGACAGGACCCGGTGATCTGGGGCTTGGGTAAAAACCCGTCCCGGGGACCCGGGCTGGGTCCCGACATGACCCGGTGACCTGGTTCCGGGGTGCCGACCTGACCCGGGGACCTGGGGCTGTGGTGTCGACCGGACTCGGGGACCTGGTCCGGTGTCCCGTCATGACCCGGGGACCTGGGGTCGGGGTGGTCACCAGACCGTTGTACCCAGGCCGTTGACCCGACATGACCCTGTGACCCGGGGCCTGGGTAAAAATCCAACCCGGGGACCCGGGCATGGGACGTGACATGACCCGACCTGGGTCTGGGGTCCCGACCTGACCCGGTGACCTGGAGCCGGTGTCCCCACGTGACCCGCTGACCTGGGTCCGGGGTCCCCAAGTGACCCGGTAACCTGGGGCCGGTGTCCCCACGTGACCCGGGGTCCTGGTGCCGGGGTGGTCATCGGAACCTGGGAACCAGGCTGGGTACCAGACATGACCAGGTGACCTGGGTCCGGGGTCCCCACGTGACCCGCTGACCTGGGGCCGGGGTCCCCACGTGACCCGGGGTCCTGGTGCCGGGGTCCCCACGTGACCCGCTGACCTGGGTCCGGTGTCCCCACGTGACCCGGGGACCTGGGGCTGGTGTCCCCACGTGACCCGCTGACCTGGGTCCGGGGTCCCTACGTGACCCGCTGACCTGGGGCCTGTGTCCCCACGTGACCCGCTGACCTGGGGCCGGGGTCCCCACGTGACCCGGGGTCCTGGTGCCGGGGTCGCCACGTGACCCGCTGACCTGGGGCCGGGTTCCCCACGTGACCCGGGGTCCTGGTGCCGGGGTCCCCACGTGACCCGCTGACCTGTGTCCGGTGTCCCCACGTGACCCGCTGACATGGGTCCGGGGTCCCCACGTGACCTGCTGACCTGGGGCCGGTGTCCCCACGTGACCTGCTGACTTGGGTCCGGGGTCCCCACGTGACCCGGGGTCCTGGTGCCGGGGTGCCCACGTGACCCGCTGACCTGGGTCTGGGGTCCCCACATGACCCGGGGTCCTGGGGCCGATGTCCCCACGTGACCCGCTGACCTGGGTCCGGGGTCCCCACGTGACCCGGTGACCTGGGGCCGGTGTCCCCACGTGACCCGCTGACCTGGGTCCGGGGTCCCCACGTGACCCGGTCACCTGGGGCCGGTGTCCCCACGTGACCCGGTCACCTGGGGCCGATGTCCCCACGTGACCCGGGGTCCTGGTGCCGGGGTGGTCATCGGAACCTGGGAACCAGGCTGGGTACCAGACATGACCAGGTGACCTGGGGCCGGGGTCCCCACGTGACCCGCTGACCTGGGGCCGGTGTCCCCACGTGACCCGGGGTCCTGGTGCCGGGGTGGTCATCGGAACCTGGGAACCAGGCTGGGTACCAGACATGACCAGGTGACCTGGGTCCGGGGTCCCCACGTGACCCGCTGACCTGGGGCCGGTGTCCCCACGTGACCCGGGGTCCTGGTGCCGGGGTCCCCACGTGACCCGCTGACCTGGGGCCGGGGTCCCCACATGACCCGGGGTCCTGGTGCCGGGGTCCCCACGTGACCCGGGGACCTGGGTCCGGTGTCCCCACGTGACCCGGGGTCCTGGTGCCGGAGTCCCCACGTGACCCGCTGACCTGGGTCCGGGGTCCCCACGTGACCCGCTGACCTGGGTCCGGTGTCCCCACGTGACCCGGGGTCCTGGTGCCGGGGTCCCCACGTGACCCGCTGACCTGGGTCCGGTGTCCCCACGTGACCCGCTGACATGGGTCCGGGGTCCCCACGTGACCCGCTGACCTGGGTCCGGTGTCCCCACGTGACCCGGGGACCTGGGTCCGGTGTCCCCACGTGACCCGCTGACTTGGGTCCGGGATCCCCACGTGACCCGGGGACCTGGGTCCGGTGTCCCCACGTGACCCGGGGTCCTGGTGCCGGGGTCCCCACGTGACCCGCTGACCTGGGGCCGGGGTCCCCACGTGACCCGGGGTCCTGGTGCCGGGGTGGTCACCGGAACCTGGGAACCAGGCCGGGTGCACGACATGTCCCGGTGACCCGGGGCCGGGTTAACGACCTGTCCATGGGACCCGGGCCGGGGACCCGACAGGACCCGGTGATCCTTCGCTGGTGTCCCGATGCAACCCGGGGACCCGGGCCGGGGACCCCACGTGACCCGGGGACCTGGGGCCGGGGATGTCACCCGACACTGGTACCCGGGGCAGCGACCCGATACGACCCGGGGACCTGGGTCCGGGGGTCTCGACCTGACCCGGTGACCTGGGGCCAGGGTAACCACCTGACCCGGGGACCCGGGCAGGGGACCCGGTATGACTCCGTCTCCCGGGGCCGAGGTGGTCACCTGACACTGGTACCCGGGACAGCGACCCGACATGACCCGGTGACCTGGGGCCGGGGTAACGACCTGTCCAGGGGACCTGGGCCGGGGTCCCGACAGGACCCGGTGATCTGGGGCTTGGGTAAAAACCCGTCCCGGGGACCCGGGCTGGGTCCCGACCTGACCCGGTGACCTGGGGCCAGGGTAACCACCTGATCCGGGGACCCGGGCCGGGGACCCGGTATGACTCCGTCTCCCGGGGCCGGGGTGGTCACCTGACACTGGTACCCGGGACAGCGACCCGACGTGACCCGGGGCCGGGGTAACGACCTGTCCAGGGGACCTGGGCCGGGGACCCGACAGGACCCGGTGATCTGGGGCTTGGGTAAAAACCCGTCCCGGGGACCCGGGCTGGGTCCCGACATGACCCGGTGACCTGGTTCCGGGGTGCCGACCTGACCCGGGGACCTGGGGCTGTGGTGTCGACCGGACTCGGGGACCTGGTCCGGTGTCCCGTCATGACCCGGGGACCTGGGGTCGGGGTGGTCACCAGACCGTTGTACCCAGGCCGTTGACCCGACATGACCCTGTGACCCGGGGCCTGGGTAAAAATCCAACCCGGGGACCCGGGCATGGGACGTGACATGACCCGACCTGGGTCCGGGGTCCCGACCTGACCCGGTGACCTGGAGCCGGTGTCCCCACGTGACCCGCTGACCTGGGTCCGGGGTCCCCAAGTGACCCGGTGACCTGGGGCCGGTGTCCCCACGTGACCCGGTCACCTGGGGCCGGTGTCCCCACGTGACCCGGGGTCCTGGTGCCGGGGTGGTCATCGGAACCTGGGAACCAGGCTGGGTACCAGACATGACCAGGTGACCTGGGTCCGGGGTCCCCACGTGACCCGCTGACCTGGGGCCGGGGTCCCCACATGACCCGGGGTCCTGGTGCCGGGGTCCCCACGTGACCCGCTGACCTGGGTCCGGGGTCCCCACGTGACCCGGGGACCTGGGGCTGGTGTCCCCACGTGACCCGCTGACCTGGGTCCGGGGTCCCCACGTGACCCGCTGACCTGGGGCCGGGGTCCCCACGTGACCCGGGGTCCTGGTGCCGGGATCCCCACGTGACCCGCTGACCTGGGGCCGGGGTCCCCACGTGACCCGGGGTCCTGGTGCCGGGGTCAACACGTGACCCGCTGACCTGGGTCCGGTGTCCCCACGTGACCCTGGGACCTGGGTCCGCTGTCCCCACGTGACCCGGGGTCCTGGTGCCGGAGTCCCCACGTGACCCGCTGACCTGGGTCCGGTGTCCCCACGTGACCCGCTGACCTGGGTCCGGTGTCCCCACGTGACCCGGGGTCCTGGTGCCGGGGTCCCCACGTGACCCGCTGACCTGGGTCCGGGGTCCCCACGTGACCCGCTGACATGGGTCCGGGGTCCCCACGTGACCCGCTGACCTGGGTCCGGGGTCCCCACGTGACCCGGGGACCTGGGTCCGGTGTCCCCACGTGACCCGCTGACTTGGGTCCGGGATCCCCACGTGATCCGGTCACCTGGGGCCGGTGTCCCCACGTGACCCGGGGTCCTGCTGCCGGTGTCCCCACGTGACCCGGTGACCTGGGGCCGGGGTCCCCACGTGACCCGCTGACCTGGGTCCGGTGTCCCCACGTGACCCGGGGTCCTGGTGCCGGGGTGGTCACCGGAACCTGGGAACCAGGCCGGGTGCGCGACATGTCCCGGTGACCCGGGGCCGGGTTAACGACCTGTCCAGGGGACCCGGGCCGGGGACCCGACAGGACCCGGTGATCCTTCGCTGGTGTCCCGATGCAACCCGGGGACCCGGGCCGGGGACCCCACGTGACCCGGGGACCTGGGGCCGGGAATGTCACCCGACACTGGTACCCGGGGCAGCGACCCGATACGACCCGGGGACCTGGGTCCGGGGTCGCGACATACCCCGGTGACCTGAGGCCAGGGTAACCACCTGACCCGGGGACCCGGGCCGGGGACCCGGTATGACTCCATCTCCCGGGGCCGGGGTGGTCACCTGACACTGGTACCCGGTACAGCGACCCGACATGACCCGGTGACCTGGGGCCGGGGTAACGACCTGTCCAGGGGACCTGGGCCGGGGACCCGACAGGACCCAGTGATCTGGGGCTTGGGTAAAAACCCGTCCCGGGGACCCGGGCTGGGTCCCGACATGACCCGGTGACCTGGTTCCGGGGTGCCGACCTGACCCGGGGACCTGGGGCTGTGGTGTCGACCGGACTCGGGGACCTGGTCCGGTGTCCCGTCATGACCCGGGGACCTGGGGTCGGGGTGGTCACCAGACCGTTGTACCCAGGCCGTTGACCCGACATGACCCTGTGACCCGGGGCCTGGGTAAAAATCCAACCCGGGGACCCGGGCATGGGACGTGACATGACCCGACCTGGGTCCGGGGTCCCGACCTGACCTGGTGACCTGGAGCCGGTGTCCCCACGTGACCCGCTGACCTGGGTCCGGGGTCCCCAAGTGACCCGGTGACCTGGGGCCGGTGTCCCCACGTGACCCGGTCACCTGGGGCCGGTGTCCCCACGTGACCCGGGGTCCTGGTGCCGGGGTGGTCATCGGAACCTGGGAACCAGGCTGGGTACCAAACATGACCAGGTGACCTGGGTCCGGGGTCCCCACGTGACCCGCTGACCTGGGGCCGGGGTCCCCACGTGACCCAGGGTCCTGGTGCCGGGGTCCCCACGTGACCCGCTGACCTGGGTCCGGGGTCCCCACGTGACCCGGGGACCTGGGGCTGGTGTCCCCACGTGACCCGCTGACCTGGGTCCGGGGTCCCCACGTGACCCGCTGACCTGGGGCCGGTGTCCCCACGTGACCCGCTGACCTGGGGCCGGGGTCCCCACGTGACCCGGGGTCCTGGTGCCGGGGTCCACACGTGACCCGCTGACCTGGGGCCGATGTCCCCACGTGACCCGGTGTCCTGGTGCCGGGGTCCCCACGTGACCCGCTGACCTGGGTCCGGTGTCCCCACGTGACCCGGGGACCTGGGTCCGGTGTCCCCACGTGACCCGCTGACCTGGGTCCGGTGTCCCCACGTGACCCGCTGACATGGGTCCGGGGTCCCCACGTGACCCGCTGACCTGGGGCCGGTGTCCCCACGTGACCCGCTGACCTGGGGCCGGGGTCCCCACGTGACCCGGGGTCCTGGTGCCGGGGTCCACACGTGACCCGCTGACCTGGGTCCGGTGTCCCCACGTGACCCGCTGACCTGGGGCCGGGGTCCCCACGTGACCCGGGGACCTGGGTCCGGGGTCCCCACGTGACCCGGGGTCCTGGTGCCGGAGTCCCCACGTGACCCGCTGACCTGGGTCCGGTGTCCCCACGTGACCCGGGGTCCTGGTGCCGGGGTCCCCACGTGACCCGCTGACCTGGGTCCGGTGTCCCCACGTGACCCGCTGACATGGGTCCGGGGTCCCCACGTGACCCGCTGACCTGGGTCCGGGGTCCCCACGTGACCCGGGGACCTGGGTCCGGTGTCCCCACGTGACCCGCTGACTTGGGTCCGGGATCCCCACGTGACCCGGTCACCTGGGGCCGGTGTCCCCACGTGACCCGGGGTCCTGCTGCCGGTGTCCCCACGTGACCCGCTGACCTGGGGCCGGGGTCCCCACGTGACCCTGTCACCTGGGGCCGGTGTCCCCACGTGACCCGGTCACCTGGGGCCGGTGTCCCCACGTGACCCGGGGTCCTGGTGCCGGGGTGGTCATCGGAACCTGGGAATCAGGCTGGGTACCAGACATGACCAGGTGACCTGGGGCCGGGGTCCCCACGTGACCCGCTGACCTGGGGCCGGGGTCCCCACGTGACCCGGGGTCCTGGTGCCGGGGTGGTCACCGGAACCTGGGAACCAGGCCGGGTGCGCGACATGTCCCGGTGACCCGGGGCCGGGTTAACGACCTGTCCAGGGGACCCGGGCCGGGGACCCGACAGGACCCGGTGATCCTTCGCTGGTGTCCCGATTCAACCCGGGGACCCGGGCCGGGGACCCCACGTGACCCGGGGACCTGGGGCCGGGGATGTCACCCGACACTGGTACCCGGGGCAGCGACCCGATACGACCCGGGGACCTGGGTCTGGGGTCGCGACATGACCCGGTGACCTGGGGCCAGGGTAACCACCTGATCCGGGGACCCGGGCCGGGGACCCGGTATGACTCCGTCTCCCGGGGCCGGGGTGGTCACCTGACACTGGTACCCGGGACAGCGACTTGACATGACCCGGTGACCCGGGGCCGGGGTAACGACCTGTCCAGGGGACCTGGGCCGGGGACCCGACAGGACCCGGTGATCTGGGGCTTGGGTAAAAACCCGTCCCGGGGACCCGGGCTGGGTCCCGACATGACCCGGTGACCTGGTTCCGGGGTGCCGACCTGACCCGGTGACCTGGGGCTGTGGTGTCGACCGGACTCGGGGACCTGGTCCGGTGTCCCGTCATGACCCGGGGACCTGGGGTCGGGGTGGTCACCAGACCGTTGTACCCAGGCCGTTGAGCCGACATGACCCTGTGACCCGGGGCCTGGGTAAAAATCCAACCCGGGGACCCGGGCATGGGACGTGACATGACCCGACCTGGGTCCGGGGTCCCGACCTGACCCGGTGACCTGGAGCCGGTGTCCCCACGTGACACGCTGACCTGGGTCCGGGGTCCCCAAGTGACCCGGTGACCTGGGGCCGGTGTCCCCACGTGACCCGGTCACCTGGGGCCGGTGTCCCCACGTGACCCGGGGTCCTGGTGCCGGGGTGGTCATCGGAACCTGGGAACCAGGCTGGGTACCAGACATGACCAGGTGACCTGGGGCCGGTGTCCCCACGTGACCCGCTGACCTGGGGCCGGGGTCCCCACGTGACCCGGTGTCCTGGTGCCGGGGTCCCCACGTGACCCGCTGACCTGGGGCCGGGGTCCCCACGTGACCCGGGGTCCTGGTGCCGGGGTCCCCACGTGACCCGCTGACCTGGGTCCGGGGTCCCCACATGACCCGGGGTCCTGGTGCCGGGGTCCCCACGTGACCCGGGGACCTGGGTCCGGTGTCCCCACGTGACCCGGGGTCCTGGTGCCGGAGTCCCCACGTGACCCGCTGACCTGGGTCCGGTGTCCCCACGTGACCCGCTGACCTGGGTCCGGTGTCCCCACGTGACCCGGGGTCCTGGTGCCGGGGTCCCCACGTGACCCGCTGACCTGGGTCCGGGGTCCCCACGTGACCCGCTGACATGGGTCCGGGGTCCCCACGTGACCCGCTGACCTGGGTCCGGGGTCCCCACGTGACCCGGGGACCTGGGTCCGGTGTCCCCACGTGACCCGCTGACTTGGGTCCGGGATCCCCACGTGACCCGGTCACCTGGGGCCGGTGTCCCCACGTGACCCGGGGTCCTGGTGCCGGTGTCCCCACGTGACCCGGTGACCTGGGGCCGGGGTCCCCACGTGACCCGCTGACATGGGGCCGGGGTCCCCACGTGACCCGGGGTCCTGGTGCCGGGGTGGTCACCGGAACCTGGGAACCAGGCCGGGTGCGCGACATGACCCGGTGACCCGGGGCCGGGTTAACGACCTGTCCAGGGGACCCGGGCCGGGGACCCGACAGGACCCGGTGATCCTTCGCTGGTGTCCCGATGCAACCCGGGGACCCGGGCCGGGGACCCCACGTGACCCGGGGACCTGGGGCCGGGGATGTCACCCGACACTGGTACCCGGGGCAGCGACCCGATACGACCCGGGGACCTGGGTCCGGGGTCGCGACATGACCCGGTGACCTGAGGCCAGGGTAACCACCTGACCCGGGGACCCGGGCCGGGGACCCGGTATGACTCCGTCTCCCGGGGCCGGGGTGGTCACCTGACACTGGTACCCGGGACAGCGACCCGACATGACCCGGTGATCTGGGGCCGGGGTAACGACCTGTCCAGGGGACCTGGGCCGGGGTCCCGACAGGACCCGGTGATCTGGGGCTTGGGTAAAAACCCGTCCCGGGGACCCGGGCTGGGTCCCGACATGACCCGGTGACCTGGTTCCGGGGTGCCGACCTGACCCGGGGACCTGGGGCTGTGGTGTCGACCGGACTCGGGGACCTGGTCCGGTGTCCCGTCATGACCCGGGGACCTGGGGTCGGGGTGGTCACCAGACCGTTGTACCCAGGCCGTTGACCCGACATGACCCTGTGACCCGGGGCCTGGGTAAAAATCCAAGCCGGGGACCCGGGCATGGGACGTGACATGACCCGCTGACCTGGTTCCGGGGTCCCGACCTGACCCGGTGAACTGGGGCCGGTGTCCCCACGTGACCCGCTGACCTGGGTCCGGGGTCCCCACGTGACCCGCTGACCTGGGGCCGGTGTCCCCACGTGACCCGCTGACCTGGGTCCGGGGTCCCCACGTGACCCGGTCACCTGGGGCCGGTGTCCCCACGTGACCCGGTCACCTGGGGCCGGTGTCCCCACGTGACCCGGGGTCCTGGTGCCGGGGTGGTCATCGGAACCTGGGAACCAGGCTGGGTACCAGACATGACCAGGTGACCTGGGGCCGGGGTCCCCACGTGACCCGCTGACCTGGGGCCGGTGTCCCCACGTGACCCAGGGTCCTGATGCCGGGGTGGTCACCGGCACCTGGGAACCAGGCCGGGTGCGCGACATGACCCGGTGACCCGGGGCCGGGTTAACGACCTGTCCAGGGGACCCGGGCCGGGGACCCGACAGGACCCGGTGATCCTTCGCTGGTGTCCCGATGCAACCCGGGGACCCGGGCCGGGGACCCCACGTGACCCGGGGACCTGGGGCTGGGGATGTCACCCGACACTGGTACCCGGGGCAGCGACCCGATACGACCCGGGGACCTGGGTCCGGGGTCCCGACCTGACCCGGTGACCTGGGGCCAGGGTAACCACCTGATCCGGGGACCCGGGCCGGGGAGCCGGTATGACTCCGTCTCCCGGGGCCGGGGTGGTCACCTGACACTGGTACCCGGGACAGCGACCCGACGTGACCCGGGGCCGGGGTAACGACCTGTCCAGGGGACCTGGGCCGGGGACCCGACAGGACCCGGTGATCTGGGGCTTGGGTAAAAACCCGTCCCGGGGACCCGGGCTGGGTCCCGACATGACCCGGTGACCTGGTTCCAGGGTGCCGACCTGACCCGGTGACCTGGGGCTGTGGTGTCGACCGGACTCGGGGACCTGGTCCGGTGTCCCGTCATGACCCGGTGACCTGGGGCCGGTGTCCCCACGTGACCCGCTGACCTGGGTCCGGGGTCCCGACCTGACCCGGTGACCTGGGGTAAGGGTAACCACCTGATCCGGGGACCTGGGCCGGGGAGCCGGTATGACTCCGTCTCCCGGGGCCGGGGTGGTCACCTGACACTGGTACCCGGGACAGCGACCCGACGTGACCCGGGGCAGGGGTAACGACCTGTACAGGGGACCTGGGCCGGGGTCCCGACAGGACCCGGTGATCTGGGGCTTGGGTAAAAACCCGTCCCGGGGACCCGGGCTGGGTCCCGACATGACCCGGTGACCTGGTTCCGGGGTGCCGACCTGACCCGGGGACCTGGGGCTGTGGTGTCGACCGGACTCGGGGACCTGGTCCGGTGTCCCGTCATGACCCGGGGACCTGGGGTCGGGGTGGTCACCAGACCGTTGTACCCAGGCCGTTGACCCGACATGACCCTGTGACCCGGGGCCTGGGTAAAAATCCAACCCGGGGACCCGGGCATGGGACGTGACATGACCCGACCTGGGTCCGGGGTCCCGACCTGACCTGGTGACCTGGAGCCGGTGTCCCCACGTGACCCGCTGACCTGGGTCCGGGGTCCCCACGTGACCCGCTGACCTGGGGCCGGGGTCCCCACGTGACCCGGGGTCCTGGTGCCGGGGTCCCCACGTGACCCGGTCACCTGGGGCCGGTGTCCCCACGTGACCCGGGGTCCTGGTGCCGGGGTGGTCATCGGAACCTGGGAACCAGGCTGGGTACCAGACATGACCAGGTGACCTGGGGCCGGGGTCCCCACGTGACCCGCTGACCTGGGGCCGGTGTCCCCACGTGACCCAGGGTCCTGATGCCGGGGTGGTCACCGGAACCTGGGAACCAGGCCGGGTGCGCGACATGACCCGGTGACCCGGGGCCGGGTTAACGACCTGTCCAGGGGACCCGGGCCGGGGACCCGACAGGACCCGGTGATCCTTCGCTGGTGTCCCGATGCAACCCGGGGACCCGGGCCGGGGACCCCACGTGACCCGGGGACCTGGGGCTGGGGATGTCACCCGACACTGGTACCCGGGGCAGCGACCCGATACGACCCGGGGACCTGGGTCCGGGGTCCCGACCTGACCCGGTGACCTGGGGCCAGGGTAACCACCTGACCCGGGGACCCGGGCCGGGGACCCGGTATGACTCCGTCTCCCGGGGCCGGGGTGGTCACCTGACACTGGTACCCGGGACAGCAACCCGACGTGACCCGGTGACCCGGGGCCGGGGTAACGACCTGTCCAGGGGACCTGGGCCGGGGTCCCGACAGGACCCGGTGATCTGGGGCTTGGGTAAAAACCCGTCCCGGGGACCCGGGCTGGGTCCTGACATGACCCGGTGACCTGGTTCCGGGGTGCCGACCTGACCCGGGGACCTGGGGCTGTGGTGTCGACCGGACTCGGGGACCTGGTCCGGTGTCCCGTCATGACCCGGGGACCTGGGGTCGGGGTGGTCACCAGACCGTTGTACCCAGGCCGTTGAGCCGACATGACCCTGTGACCCGGGGCCTGGGTAAAAATCCAACCCGGGGACCCGGGCATGGGACGTGACATGACCCGCTGACCTGGGTCCGGGGTCCCGACCTGACCCGGTGAACTGGGGCCGGTGTCCCCACGTGACCCGCTGACCTGGGTCCGGGGTCCCCACGTGACCCGGTGACCTGGGGCCGGTGTCCCCACGTGACCCGCTGACCTGGGTCCGGGGTCCCCACGTGACCCGGTCACCTGGGGCCGGTGTCCCCACGTGACCCGGTCACCTGGGGCCGGTGTCCCCACGTGACCCGGGGTCCTGGTGCCGGGGTGGTCATCGGAACCTGGGAACCAGGCTGGGTACCAGACATGACCAGGTGACCTGGGGCCGGGGTCCCCACGTGACCCGCTGACCTGGGGCCGGTGTCCCCACGTGACCCGGGGTCCTGGTGCCGGGGTCCCCACGTGACCCGCTGACCTGGGGCCGGGGTCCCCACGTGACCCGGGGACCTGGGGCCGGGGTCCCCACGTGACCCGGGGTCCTGGTGCCGGGGTCCCCACGTGACCCGCTGACCTGGGGCCGGGGTCCCCACGTGACCCGGGGTCCTGGTGCCGGGGTCCCCACGTGACCCGCTGACCTGGGTCCGGTGTCCCCACGTGACCCGGGGACCTGGGTCCGGTGTCCCCACGTGACCCACTGACCTGGGTCCGGTGTCCCCACGTGACCCGCTGACATGGGTCCGGGGTCCCCACGTGACCCGCTGACCTGGGGCCGGTGTCCCCACATGACCCGCTGACCTGGGGCCGGGGTCCCCACGTGACTCGGGGTCCTGGTGCCGGGGTCACCACGTGACCCGCTGACCTGGGGCCGGGGTCCCCACGTGACCTGGGGTCCTGGTGCCGGGGTCCCCACGTGACCCGCTGACCTGGGTCCGGTGTCCCCACGTGACCCGGGGACCTGGGTCCGGTGTCCCCACGTGACCCGGGGTCCTGGTGCCGGAGTCCCCACGTGACCCGCTGACCTGGGGCCGGTGTCCCCACGTGACCCGCTGACCTGGGTCCGGTGTCCCCATGTGACCCGGGGTCCTGCTGCCGGGGTCCCCACGTGACCCGCTGACCTGGGTCCGGTGTCCCCACGTGACCCGCTGACATTGGTCCGGGGTCCCCACGTGACCCGGTGACCTGGGTCCGGGGTCCCCACGTGACCCGGGGAACTGGGTCCGGTGTCCCCACGTGACCCGCTGACTTGGGTCCGGGATCCCCACGTGACCCGGTGACCTGGGTCCGGTGTCCCCACGTGACCTGGGGACCTGGGTCCGGTGTCCCCAAGTGACCCGCTGACTTGGGTCCGGGATCCCCACGTGACCCGGGGTACTGGTGCCGGAGTCCCCACGTGACCCGATGACCTGGGTCCGGTGTCCCCACGTGACCCGCTGACCTGGGTCCGGTGTCCCCACGTGACCCGGGGTCCTGCTGCCGGGGTCCCCATGTGACCCGCTGACCTGGGTCCGGTGTCCCCACGTGACCCGCTGACCTGGGTCCGGGGTCCCCACGTGACCCGGTGACCTGGGGCCGGTGTCCCCACGTGACCCGGGGTCCTGCTGCCGGGGTCCCCACGTGACCCGCTGACTTGGGTCCGGGATCCCCACGTGACCCGGTGACCTGGGTCCGGTGTCCCCACGTGACCCGGGGTCCTGCTGCCGGGGTCCCCACGTGACCCGCTGACCTGGGTCCGGGGTCCCCACGTGACCCGGGGTCCTTCTGCCGGTGTCCCCACGTGACCCGCTGACCTGGGTCCGAGGTCCCCACGTGACCCGGTGACCTGGGGCCGGTGTCCCCACGTGACCCGGTGACCTGGTTCCGGGGTGCCGACCTGACCCGGGGACCTGGGGCTGTGGTGTCGACCGGACTCGGGGACCTGGTCCGGTGTCCCGTCATGACCCGGGGACCTGGGGTCGGGGTGGTCACCAGACCGTTGTACCCAGGCCGTTGACCCGACATGACCCTGTGACCCGGGGCCTGGGTAAAAATCCCACCCGGGGACCCGGGCATGGGACGTGACATGACCCGCTGACCTGGGTCCAGGGACCCGACCTGACCCGGTGAACTGGGGCCGGTGTCCCCACGTGACCCGCTGACCTGGGTCCGGGGTCCCCACGTGACCCGGTGACCTGGGGCCGGTGTCCCCACGTGACCCGCTGACCTGGGTCCGGGGTCCCCTCTGACCCGGTCACCTGGGGCCGGTGTCCCCACGTGACCCGGTCACCTGGGGCCGGTGTCCCCACGTGACCCGGGGTCCTGGTGCCGGGGTGGTCATCGGAACCTGGGAACCAGGCTGGGTACCAGACATGACCAGGTGACCTGGGGCCGGGGTCCCCACGTGACCCGCTGACCTGGGGCCGGTGTCCCCACGTGACCCAGGGTCCTGATGCCGGGGTGGTCACCAGAACCTGGGAACCAGGCCGGGTGCGCGACATGACCCGGTGACCCGGGGCCGGGTTAACGACCTATCCAGGGGACCCGGGCCGGGGACCCGACAGGACCCGGTGATCCTTCGCTGGTGTCCCGATGCAACCCGGGGACCCGGGCCGGGGACCCCACGTGACCCGGGGACCTGGTGCCGGGGTGGTCATCGGAACCTGGGAACCAGGCTGGGTACCAGACATGACCAGGTGACCTGGGTCCGGGGTCCCCACGTGACCCGCTGACCTGGGGCCGGGGTCCCCACGTGACCCGGGGTCCTGGTGCCGGGGTCCCCACGTGACCCGCTGACCTGGGGCCGGGGTCCCCACGTGACTCGGGGTCCTGGTGCCGGGGTCCCCACGTGACCCGCTGACCTGGGGCCGGGGTCCCCACGTGACCCGGGATCCTGGTGCCGGGGTCCCCACGTGACCCGCTGACCTGGGTCCGGTGTCCCCACGTGACCCGGGGACCTGGGTCCGGTGTACCCACATAACCCGGGGTCCTGGTGCCGGAGTCCCCACGTGACCCGCTGACCTGGGTCCGGTGTCCCCACGTGACCCGCTGACCTGGGTCCGGTGTCCCCACGTGACCCGGGGTCCTGCTGCCGGGGTCCCCACGTGACCCGCTGACCTGGGTCCGGTGTCCCCACGTGACCCGCTGACTTGGGTCCGGGGTCCCCACGTGACCCGGTGACCTGGGGCCGGTGTCCCCACGTGACCCGCTGACCTGGGGCCGGGGTCCCCACGTGACCCGGGGTCCTGGTGCCGGGGTCCCCACGTGACCCGCTGACCTGGGGCCGGTGTCCCCACGTGACCCGCTGACCTGGGTCCGGGGTCCCCACGTGACCCGCTGACCTGGGGCCGGGGTCCCCACGTGACCCGGGGTCCTGGTGCCGGGGTCCCCACGTGACCCGCTGACCTGGGTCCGGGGTCCCCACGTGACCCGGGGTCCTGCTGCCGGTGTCCCCACGTGACCCGCTGACCTGGGGCCGGGGTCCCCACGTGACCCGGTCACCTGGGGCCGGTGTCCCCACGTGACCCGGTCACCTGTGGCCGGTGTCCCCACGTGACCCGGGGTCCTGGTGCCGGGGTGGTCATCGGAACCTGGGAATCAGGCTGGGTACCAGACATGACCCGGGGACCTGGGGTCGGGGTGGTCACCAGGCCGTTGTACCCAGGCCGTTGACCCGACATGACCCTGTGACCCGGGGCCTGGGTAAAAATCCAACCCGGGGACCCGGGCATGGGACGTGACATGACCCGCTGACCTGGGTCCGGGGTCCCGACCTGACCTGGTGAACTGGGGCCGGTGTCCCCACGTGACCCGCTGACCTGGGTCCGGGGTCCCCACGTGACCCGGTGACCTGGGGCCGGGGTCCCCACGTGACCCGCTGACCTGGGTCCGGGGTCCCCACGTGATCCGGTCACCTGGGGCCGGTGTCCCCACGTGACCCGGGGTCCTGGTGCCGGGGTGGTCATCGGAACCTGGGAACCAGGCTGGGTACCAGACATGACCAGGTGACCTGGGGCCGGGGTCCCCACGTGACCCGCTGACCTGGGGCCGGTGTCCCCACGTGACCCAGGGTCCTGATGCCGGGGTGGTCACCGGAACCTGGGAACCAGGCCGGGTGCGCGACATGACCCGGTGACCCGGGGCCGGGTTAACGACCTGTCCAGGGGACCCGGGCCGGGGACCCGACAGGACCCGGTGATCCTTCGCTGGTGTCCTGATGCAACCCGGGGACCCGGGCCGGGGACCCCACGTGACCCGGGGACCTGGGGCTGGGGATGTCACCCGACACTGGTACCCGGGGCAGCGACCCGATACGACCCGGGGACCTGGGTCCGGGGGTCCCGACCTGACCCGGTGACCTGGGGCCAGGGTAACCACCTGATCCGGGGACCCGGGCCGGGGACCCGGTATGACTCCGTCTCCCGGGGCCGGGGTGGTCACCTGACACTGGTACCCGGGACAGCGACCCGACATGACCCGGTGACCCGGGGCCGGGGTAACGACCTGTCCAGGGGACCTGGGCCGGGGACCCGACAGGACCCGGTGATCTGGGGCTTGGGTAAAAACCCGTCCCGGGGACCCGGGCTGGGTCCCGACATGACCCGGTGACCTGGTTCCGGGGTGCCGACCTGACCCGGGGACCTGGGGCTGTGGTGTCGACCAGACTCGGGGACCTGGTCCAGTGTCCCGTCATGACCCGGGGACCTGGGGTCGGGGTGGTCACCAGACCGTTGTACCCAGGCCGTTGACCCGACATGACCCTGTGACCCGGGGCCTGGGTAAAAATCCAACCCGGGGACCCAGGCATGGGACGTGACATGACCCGACCTGGGTCTGGGGTCCCGACCTGACCCGGTGACCTGGAGCCGGTGTCCCCACGTGACCCGCTGACCTGGGTCCGGGGTCCCCAAGTGACCCGGTGACCTGGGGCCGGTGTCCCCACGTGACCCGGGGTCCTGGTGCCGGGGTGGTCATCGGAACCTGGGAACCAGGCTGGGTACCAGACATGACCAGGTGACCTGGGTCCGGGGTCCCCACGTGACCCGCTGACCTGGGGCTGGGGTCCCCACGTGACCCGGGGTCCTGGTGCCGGGGTCCCCACGTGACCCGCTGACCTGGGGCCGGGGTCCCCACGTGACCCGGGGACCTGGGGCTGGTGTCCCCACGTGACCCGTTGACCTGGGTCCGGGGTCCCTACGTGACCCGCTGACCTGGGGCCTGTGTCCCCACATGACCCGCTGACCTGGGGCCGGGGTCCCCACGTGACCCGGGGTCCTGGTGCCGGGGTCGCCACATGACCCGCTGACCTGGGGCCGGTTTCCCCACGTGACCCGGGGTCCTGGTGCCGGGGTCCCCACGTGACCCGCTGACCTGGGTCCGGTGTCCCCACGTGACCCGCTGACATGGGTCCGGGGTCCCCACGTGACCTGCTGACCTGGGGCCGGTGTCCCCACGTGACCTGCTGACTTGGGTCCGGGGTCCCCACGTGACCCGGGGTCCTGGTGCCGGGGTGCCCACGTGACCCGCTGACCTGGGTCTGGGGTCCCCACATGACCCGGGGTCCTGGGGCCGGTGTCCCCACGTGACCCGCTGACCTGGGTCCGGGGTCCCCACGTCACCCGGTGACCTGGGGCCGGTGTCCCCACGTGACCCGCTGACCTGGGTCCGGGGTCCCCACGTGACCCGGTCACCTGGGGCCGGTGTCCCCACGTGACCCGGTCACCTGGGGCCGGTGTCCCCACGTGACCCGGGGTCCTGGTGCCGGGGTGGTCATCGGAACCTGGGAACCAGGCTGGGTACCAGACATGACCAGGTGACCTGGGGCCGGGGTCCCCACGTGACCCGCTGACCTGGGGCCGGTGTCCCCACGTGACCCGGGGTCCTGATGCCGGGGTGGTCACCGGAACCTGGGAACCAGGCCGGGTGCGCGACATGACCCGGTGACCCGGGGCCGGGGTCCCCACGTGACCCGGGGTCCTGGTGCCGGGGTCCCCACGTGACCCGCTGACCTGGGGCCGGTGTCCCCACGTGACCCGCTGACCTGGGTCCGGGGTCCCCACGTGACCCGCTGACCTGGGTCCGGGGTCCCCACGTGACCCGGTCACCTGGGGCCGGTGTCCCCACGTGACCCGGTCACCTGGGGCCGGTGTCCCCACGTGACCCGGGGTCCTGGTGCCGGGGTGGTCATCGGAACCTGGGAACCAGGCTGGGTACCAGACATGACCAGGTGACCTGGGGCCGGGGTCCCCACGTGACCCGCTGACCTGGGGCCGGTGTCCCCACGTGACCCGGGGTCCTGATGCCGGGGTGGTCACCGGAACCTGGGAACCAGGCCGGGTGCGCGACATGACCCGCTGACCTGGGGCCGGGGTCCCCACGTGACCCGGGGTCCTGGTGCCGGGGTCCCCACGTGACCCGCTGACCTGGGGCCGGTGTCCCCACGTGACCCGCTGACCTGGGTCCGGGGTCCCCACGTGACCCGCTGACCTGGGGCCGGTGTCCCCACGTGACCCGCTGACATGGGTCCGGGGTCCCCACGTGACCCGCTGACCTGGGGCCGGTGTCCCCACGTGACCCGCTGACATGGGTCCGGGGTCCCCACGTGACCCGCTGACCTGGGTACGGGGTCCCCACGTGACCCGGGGACCTGGGTCCGGTGTCCCCACGTGACCCGCTGACTTGGGTCCGGGATCCCCACGTGACCCGCTGACCTGGGGCCGGGGTCCCCACGTGACCCGGGGTCCTGGTGCCGGGGTCCCCACGTAACCCGCTGACCTGGGTCCGGGGTCCCCACGTGACCCGGGGTCCTGCTGCCGGTGTCCCCACGTGACCCGCTGACCTGGGGCCGGGGTCCCCACGTGACCCGGTCACCTGGGGCCGGTGTCCCCACGTGACCCGGTCACCTGGGGCCGGTGTCCCCACGTGACCCGGGGTCCTGGTGCCGGGGTGGTCATCGGAACCTGGGAATCAGGCTGGGTACCAGACATGACCCGGGGACCTGGGGTCGGGGTGGTCACCAGGCCGTTGTACCCAGGCCGTTGACCCGACATGACCCTGTGACCCGGGGCCTGGGTAAAAATCCAACCCGGGGACCCGGGCATGGGACGTGACATGACCCGCTGACCTGGGTCCGGGGTCCCCACGTGACCCGGTGACCTGGGGCCGGTGTCCCCACGTGACCCGCTGACCTGGGTCCGGGGTCCCCACGTGATCTGGTCACCTGGGGCCGGTGTCCCCACGTGACCCGGGGTCCTGGTGCCGGGGTGGTCATCGGAACCTGGGAACCAGGCTGGGTACCAGACATGACCAGGTGACCTGGGTCCGGGGTCCCCACGTGACCCGCTGACCTGGGGCCGGTGTCCCCACGTGACCCGGGGTCCTGATGCCGGGGTGGTCACCGGAACCTGGGAACCAGGCCGGGTGCGCGACATGACCCGGTGACCCGGGGCCGGGTTAACGACCTGTCCAGGGGACCCGGGCCGGGGACCCGACAGGACCCGGTGATCCTTCGCTGGTGTCCCGATGCAACCCGGGGACCCGGGCCGGGGACCCCACGTGACCCGGGGACCTGGGGCTGGGGATGTCACCCGACACTGGTACCCGGGGCAGCGACCCGATACGACCCGGGGACCTGGGTCCGGGGGTCCCGACCTGACCCGGTGACCTGGGGCCAGGGTAACCACCTGATCCGGGGACCCGGGCCGGGGACCCGGTATGACTCCGTCTCCCGGGGCCGGGGTGGTCACCTGACACTGGTACCCGGGACAGCGACCCGACGTGACCCGGTGACCCGGGGCCGGGGTAACGACCTGTCCAGGGGACCTGGGCCGGGGACCCGACAGGACCCGGTGATCTGGGGCTTGGGTAAAAACCCGTCCCGGGGACCCGGGCTGGGTCCCGACATGACCCGGTGACCTGGTTCCGGGGTGCCGACCTGACCCGGGGACCTGGGGCTGTGGTGTCGACCGGACTCGGGGACCTGGTCCGGTGTCCCGTCATGACCCGGGGACCTGGGGTCGGGGTGGTCACCAGACCGTTGTACCCAGGCCGTTGACCCGACATGACCCTGTGACCCGGGGCCTGGGTAAAAATCCAACCCGGGGACCCGGGCATGGGACGTGACATGACCCGACCTGGGTCTGGGGTCCCGACCTGACCCGGTGACCTGGAGCCGGTGTCCCCACGTGACCCGCTGACCTGGGTCCGGGGTCCCCAAGTGACCCGGTAACCTGGGGCCGGTGTCCCCACGTGACCCGGGGTCCTGGTGCCGGGGTGGTCATCGGAACCTGGGAACCAGGCTGGGTACCAGACATGACCAGGTGACCTGGGTCCGGGGTCCCCACGTGACCCGCTGACCTGGGGCCGGGGTCCCCACGTGACCCGGGGTCCTGGTGCCGGGGTCCCCACGTGACCCGCTGACCTGGGTCCGGTGTCCCCACGTGACCCGGGGACCTGGGGCTGGTGTCCCCACGTGACCCGCTGACCTGGGTCCGGGGTCCCTACGTGACCCGCTGACCTGGGGCCTGTGTCCCCACGTGACCCGCTGACCTGGGGCCGGGGTCCCCACGTGACCCGGGGTCCTGGTGCCGGGGTCGCCACGTGACCCGCTGACCTGGGGCCGGGTTCCCCACGTGACCCGGGGTCCTGGTGCCGGGGTCCCCACGTGACCCGCTGACCTGTGTCCGGTGTCCCCACGTGACCCGCTGACATGGGTCCGGGGTCCCCACGTGACCTGCTGACCTGGGGCCGGTGTCCCCACGTGACCTGCTGACTTGGGTCCGGGGTCCCCACGTGACCCGGGGTCCTGGTGCCGGGGTGCCCACGTGACCCGCTGACCTGGGTCTGGGGTCCCCACATGACCCGGGGTCCTGGGGCCGGTGTCCCCACGTGACCCGCTGACCTGGGTCCGGGGTCCCCACGTGACCCGGTGACCTGGGGCCGGTGTCCCCACGTGACCCGCTGACCTGGGTCCGGGGTCCCCACGTGACCCGGTCACCTGGGGCCGGTGTCCCCACGTGACCCGGTCACCTGGGGCCGATGTCCCCACGTGACCCGGGGTCCTGGTGCCGGGGTGGTCATCGGAACCTGGGAACCAGGCTGGGTACCAGACATGACCAGGTGACCTGGGGCCGGGGTCCCCACGTGACCCGCTGACCTGGGGCCGGTGTCCCCACGTGACCCGGGGTCCTGGTGCCGGGGTGGTCATCGGAACCTGGGAACCAGGCTGGGTACCAGACATGACCAGGTGACCTGGGTCCGGGGTCCCCACGTGACCCGCTGACCTGGGGCCGGTGTCCCCACGTGACCCGGGGTCCTGGTGCCGGGGTCCCCACGTGACCCGCTGACCTGGGGCCGGGGTCCCCACATGACCCGGGGTCCTGGTGCCGGGGTCCCCACGTGACCCGGGGACCTGGGTCCGGTGTCCCCACGTGACCCGGGGTCCTGGTGCCGGAGTCCCCACGTGACCCGCTGACCTGGGTCCGGGGTCCCCACGTGACCCGCTGACCTGGGTCCGGTGTCCCCACGTGACCCGGGGTCCTGGTGCCGGGGTCCCCACGTGACCCGCTGACCTGGGTCCGGTGTCCCCACGTGACCCGCTGACATGGGTCCGGGGTCCCCACGTGACCCGCTGACCTGGGTCCGGTGTCCCCACGTGACCCGGGGACCTGGGTCCGGTGTCCCCACGTGACCCGCTGACTTGGGTCCGGGATCCCCACGTGACCCGGGGACCTGGGTCCGGTGTCCCCACGTGACCCGGGGTCCTGGTGCCGGGGTCCCCACGTGACCCGCTGACCTGGGGCCGGGGTCCCCACGTGACCCGGGGTCCTGGTGCCGGGGTGGTCACCGGAACCTGGGAACCAGGCCGGGTGCACGACATGTCCCGGTGACCCGGGGCCGGGTTAACGACCTGTCCATGGGACCCGGGCCGGGGACCCGACAGGACCCGGTGATCCTTCGCTGGTGTCCCGATGCAACCCGGGGACCCGGGCCGGGGACCCCACGTGACCCGGGGACCTGGGGCCGGGGATGTCACCCGACACTGGTACCCGGGGCAGCGACCCGATACGACCCGGGGACCTGGGTCCGGGGGTCTCGACCTGACCCGGTGACCTGGGGCCAGGGTAACCACCTGACCCGGGGACCCGGGCAGGGGACCCGGTATGACTCCGTCTCCCGGGGCCGAGGTGGTCACCTGACACTGGTACCCGGGACAGCGACCCGACATGACCCGGTGACCTGGGGCCGGGGTAACGACCTGTCCAGGGGACCTGGGCCGGGGTCCCGACAGGACCCGGTGATCTGGGGCTTGGGTAAAAACCCGTCCCGGGGACCCGGGCTGGGTCCCGACCTGACCCGGTGACCTGGGGCCAGGGTAACCACCTGATCCGGGGACCCGGGCCGGGGACCCGGTATGACTCCGTCTCCCGGGGCCGGGGTGGTCACCTGACACTGGTACCCGGGACAGCGACCCGACGTGACCCGGGGCCGGGGTAACGACCTGTCCAGGGGACCTGGGCCGGGGACCCGACAGGACCCGGTGATCTGGGGCTTGGGTAAAAACCCGTCCCGGGGACCCGGGCTGGGTCCCGACATGACCCGGTGACCTGGTTCCGGGGTGCCGACCTGACCCGGGGACCTGGGGCTGTGGTGTCGACCGGACTCGGGGACCTGGTCCGGTGTCCCGTCATGACCCGGGGACCTGGGGTCGGGGTGGTCACCAGACCGTTGTACCCAGGCCGTTGACCCGACATGACCCTGTGACCCGGGGCCTGGGTAAAAATCCAACCCGGGGACCCGGGCATGGGACGTGACATGACCCGACCTGGGTCCGGGGTCCCGACCTGACCCGGTGACCTGGAGCCGGTGTCCCCACGTGACCCGCTGACCTGGGTCCGGGGTCCCCAAGTGACCCGGTGACCTGGGGCCGGTGTCCCCACGTGACCCGGTCACCTGGGGCCGGTGTCCCCACGTGACCCGGGGTCCTGGTGCCGGGGTGGTCATCGGAACCTGGGAACCAGGCTGGGTACCAGACATGACCAGGTGACCTGGGTCCGGGGTCCCCACGTGACCCGCTGACCTGGGGCCGGGGTCCCCACATGACCCGGGGTCCTGGTGCCGGGGTCCCCACGTGACCCGCTGACCTGGGTCCGGGGTCCCCACGTGACCCGGGGACCTGGGGCTGGTGTCCCCACGTGACCCGCTGACCTGGGTCCGGGGTCCCCACGTGACCCGCTGACCTGGGGCCGGGGTCCCCACGTGACCCGGGGTCCTGGTGCCGGGATCCCCACGTGACCCGCTGACCTGGGGCCGGGGTCCCCACGTGACCCGGGGTCCTGGTGCCGGGGTCAACACGTGACCCGCTGACCTGGGTCCGGTGTCCCCACGTGACCCTGGGACCTGGGTCCGCTGTCCCCACGTGACCCGGGGTCCTGGTGCCGGAGTCCCCACGTGACCCGCTGACCTGGGTCCGGTGTCCCCACGTGACCCGCTGACCTGGGTCCGGTGTCCCCACGTGACCCGGGGTCCTGGTGCCGGGGTCCCCACGTGACCCGCTGACCTGGGTCCGGGGTCCCCACGTGACCCGCTGACATGGGTCCGGGGTCCCCACGTGACCCGCTGACCTGGGTCCGGGGTCCCCACGTGACCCGGGGACCTGGGTCCGGTGTCCCCACGTGACCCGCTGACTTGGGTCCGGGATCCCCACGTGATCCGGTCACCTGGGGCCGGTGTCCCCACGTGACCCGGGGTCCTGCTGCCGGTGTCCCCACGTGACCCGGTGACCTGGGGCCGGGGTCCCCACGTGACCCGCTGACCTGGGTCCGGTGTCCCCACGTGACCCGGGGTCCTGGTGCCGGGGTGGTCACCGGAACCTGGGAACCAGGCCGGGTGCGCGACATGTCCCGGTGACCCGGGGCCGGGTTAACGACCTGTCCAGGGGACCCGGGCCGGGGACCCGACAGGACCCGGTGATCCTTCGCTGGTGTCCCGATGCAACCCGGGGACCCGGGCCGGGGACCCCACGTGACCCGGGGACCTGGGGCCGGGAATGTCACCCGACACTGGTACCCGGGGCAGCGACCCGATACGACCCGGGGACCTGGGTCCGGGGTCGCGACATACCCCGGTGACCTGAGGCCAGGGTAACCACCTGACCCGGGGACCCGGGCCGGGGACCCGGTATGACTCCATCTCCCGGGGCCGGGGTGGTCACCTGACACTGGTACCCGGTACAGCGACCCGACATGACCCGGTGACCTGGGGCCGGGGTAACGACCTGTCCAGGGGACCTGGGCCGGGGACCCGACAGGACCCAGTGATCTGGGGCTTGGGTAAAAACCCGTCCCGGGGACCCGGGCTGGGTCCCGACATGACCCGGTGACCTGGTTCCGGGGTGCCGACCTGACCCGGGGACCTGGGGCTGTGGTGTCGACCGGACTCGGGGACCTGGTCCGGTGTCCCGTCATGACCCGGGGACCTGGGGTCGGGGTGGTCACCAGACCGTTGTACCCAGGCCGTTGACCCGACATGACCCTGTGACCCGGGGCCTGGGTAAAAATCCAACCCGGGGACCCGGGCATGGGACGTGACATGACCCGACCTGGGTCCGGGGTCCCGACCTGACCTGGTGACCTGGAGCCGGTGTCCCCACGTGACCCGCTGACCTGGGTCCGGGGTCCCCAAGTGACCCGGTGACCTGGGGCCGGTGTCCCCACGTGACCCGGTCACCTGGGGCCGGTGTCCCCACGTGACCCGGGGTCCTGATGCCGGGGTGGTCATCGGAACCTGGGAACCAGGCTGGGTACCAAACATGACCAGGTGACCTGGGTCCGGGGTCCCCACGTGACCCGCTGACCTGGGGCCGGGGTCCCCACGTGACCCAGGGTCCTGGTGCCGGGGTCCCCACGTGACCCGCTGACCTGGGGCCGGGGTCCCCACGTGACCCGGGGACCTGGGGCTGGTGTCCCCACGTGACCCGCTGACCTGGGTCCGGGGTCCCCACGTGACCCGCTGACCTGGGGCCGGTGTCCCCACGTGACCCGCTGACCTGGGGCCGGGGTCCCCACGTGACCCGGGGTCCTGGTGCCGGGGTCCACACGTGACCCGCTGACCTGGGGCCGATGTCCCCACGTGACCCGGTGTCCTGGTGCCGGGGTCCCCACGTGACCCGCTGACCTGGGTCCGGTGTCCCCACGTGACCCGGGGACCTGGGTCCGGTGTCCCCACGTGACCCGCTGACCTGGGTCCGGTGTCCCCACGTGACCCGCTGACATGGGTCCGGTGTCCCCACGTGACCCGCTGACCTGGGGCCGGTGTCCCCACGTGACCCGCTGACCTGGGGCCGGGGTCCCCACGTGACCCGGGGTCCTGGTGCCGGGGTCCACACGTGACCCGCTGACCTGGGTCCGGTGTCCCCACGTGACCCGCTGACCTGGGGCCGGGGTCCCCACGTGACCCGGGGACCTGGGTCCGGGGTCCCCACGTGACCCGGGGTCCTGGTGCCGGAGTCCCCACGTGACCCGCTGACCTGGGTCCGGTGTCCCCACGTGACCCGGGGTCCTGGTGCCGGGGTCCCCACGTGACCCGCTGACCTGGGTCCGGTGTCCCCACGTGACCCGCTGACATGGGTCCGGGGTCCCCACGTGACCCGCTGACCTGGGTCCGGGGTCCCCACGTGACCCGGGGACCTGGGTCCGGTGTCCCCACGTGACCCGCTGACTTGGGTCCGGGATCCCCACGTGACCCGGTCACCTGGGGCCGGTGTCCCCACGTGACCCGGGGTCCTGCTGCCGGTGTCCCCACGTGACCCGCTGACCTGGGGCCGGGGTCCCCACGTGACCCTGTCACCTGGGGCCGGTGTCCCCACGTGACCCGGTCACCTGGGGCCGGTGTCCCCACGTGACCCGGGGTCCTGGTGCCGGGGTGGTCATCGGAACCTGGGAATCAGGCTGGGTACCAGACATGACCAGGTGACCTGGGGCCGGGGTCCCCACGTGACCCGCTGACCTGGGGCCGGGGTCCCCACGTGACCCGGGGTCCTGGTGCCGGGGTGGTCACCGGAACCTGGGAACCAGGCCGGGTGCGCGACATGTCCCGGTGACCCGGGGCCGGGTTAACGACCTGTCCAGGGGACCCGGGCCGGGGACCCGACAGGACCCGGTGATCCTTCGCTGGTGTCCCGATTCAACCCGGGGACCCGGGCCGGGGACCCCACGTGACCCGGGGACCTGGGGCCGGGGATGTCACCCGACACTGGTACCCGGGGCAGCGACCCGATACGACCCGGGGACCTGGGTCTGGGGTCGCGACATGACCCGGTGACCTGGGGCCAGGGTAACCACCTGATCCGGGGACCCGGGCCGGGGACCCGGTATGACTCCGTCTCCCGGGGCCGGGGTGGTCACCTGACACTGGTACCCGGGACAGCGACTTGACATGACCCGGTGACCCGGGGCCGGGGTAACGACCTGTCCAGGGGACCTGGGCCGGGGACCCGACAGGACCCGGTGATCTGGGGCTTGGGTAAAAACCCGTCCCGGGGACCCGGGCTGGGTCCCGACATGACCCGGTGACCTGGTTCCGGGGTGCCGACCTGACCCGGTGACCTGGGGCTGTGGTGTCGACCGGACTCGGGGACCTGGTCCGGTGTCCCGTCATGACCCGGGGACCTGGGGTCGGGGTGGTCACCAGACCGTTGTACCCAGGCCGTTGAGCCGACATGACCCTGTGACCCGGGGCCTGGGTAAAAATCCAACCCGGGGACCCGGGCATGGGACGTGACATGACCCGACCTGGGTCCGGGGTCCCGACCTGACCCGGTGACCTGGAGCCGGTGTCCCCACGTGACACGCTGACCTGGGTCCGGGGTCCCCAAGTGACCCGGTGACCTGGGGCCGGTGTCCCCACGTGACCCGGTCACCTGGGGCCGGTGTCCCCACGTGACCCGGGGTCCTGGTGCCGGGGTGGTCATCGGAACCTGGGAACCAGGCTGGGTACCAGACATGACCAGGTGACCTGGGGCCGGTGTCCCCACGTGACCCACTGACCTGGGGCCGGGGTCCCCACGTGACCCGGTGTCCTGGTGCCGGGGTCCCCACGTGACCCGCTGACCTGGGGCCGGGGTCCCCACGTGACCCGGGGTCCTGGTGCCGGGGTCCCCACGTGACCCGCTGACCTGGGTCCGGGGTCCCCACATGACCCGGGGTCCTGGTGCCGGGGTCCCCACGTGACCCGGGGACCTGGGTCCGGTGTCCCCACGTGACCCGGGGTCCTGGTGCCGGAGTCCCCACGTGACCCGCTGACCTGGGTCCGGTGTCCCCACGTGACCCGGGGTCCTGGTGCCGGGGTCCCCACGTGACCCGCTGACCTGGGTCCGGGGTCCCCACGTGACCCGCTGACATGGGTCCGGGGTCCCCACGTGACCCGCTGACCTGGGTCCGGGGTCCCCACGTGACCCGGGGACCTGGGTCCGGTGTCCCCACATGACCCGCTGACTTGGGTCCGGGATCCCCACGTGACCCGGTCACCTGGGGCCGGTGTCCCCACGTGACCCGGGGTCCTGGTGCCGGTGTCCCCACGTGACCCGGTGACCTGGGGCCGGGGTCCCCACGTGACCCGCTGACATGGGGCCGGGGTCCCCACGTGACCCGGGGTCCTGGTGCCGGGGTGGTCACCGGAACCTGGGAACCAGGCCGGGTGCGCGACATGACCCGGTGACCCGGGGCCGGGTTAACGACCTGTCCAGGGGACCCGGGCCGGGGACCCGACAGGACCCGGTGATCCTTCGCTGGTGTCCCGATGCAACCCGGGGACCCGGGCCGGGGACCCCACGTGACCCGGGGACCTGGGGCCGGGGATGTCACCCGACACTGGTACCCGGGGCAGCGACCCGATACGACCCGGGGACCTGGGTCCGGGGTCGCGACATGACCCGGTGACCTGAGGCCAGGGTAACCACCTGACCCGGGGACCCGGGCCGGGGACCCGGTATGACTCCGTCTCCCGGGGCCGGGGTGGTCACCTGACACTGGTACCCGGGACAGCGACCCGACATGACCCGGTGACCTGGGGCCGGGGTAACGACCTGTCCAGGGGACCTGGGCCGGGGTCCCGACAGGACCCGGTGATCTGGGGCTTGGGTAAAAACCCGTCCCGGGGACCCGGGCTGGGTCCCGACATGACCCGGTGACCTGGTTCCGGGGTGCCGACCTGACCCGGGGACCTGGGGCTGTGGTGTCGACCGGACTCGGGGACCTGGTCCGGTGTCCCGTCATGACCCGGGGACCTGGGGTCGGGGTGGTCACCAGACCGTTGTACCCAGGCCGTTGACCCGACATGACCCTGTGACCCGGGGCCTGGGTAAAAATCCAAGCCGGGGACCCGGGCATGGGACGTGACATGACCCGCTGACCTGGTTCCGGGGTCCCGACCTGACCCGGTGAACTGGGGCCGGTGTCCCCACGTGACCCGCTGACCTGGGTCCGGGGTCCCCACGTGACCCGCTGACCTGGGGCCGGTGTCCCCACGTGACCCGCTGACCTGGGTCCGGGGTCCCCACGTGACCCGGTCACCTGGGGCCGGTGTCCCCACGTGACCCGGTCACCTGGGGCCGGTGTCCCCACGTGACCCGGGGTCCTGGTGCCGGGGTGGTCATCGGAACCTGGGAACCAGGCTGGGTACCAGACATGACCAGGTGACCTGGGGCCGGGGTCCCCACGTGACCCGCTGACCTGGGGCCGGTGTCCCCACGTGACCCAGGGTCCTGATGCCGGGGTGGTCACCGGCACCTGGGAACCAGGCCGGGTGCGCGACATGACCCGGTGACCCGGGGCCGGGTTAACGACCTGTCCAGGGGACCCGGGCCGGGGACCCGACAGGACCCGGTGATCCTTCGCTGGTGTCCCGATGCAACCCGGGGACCCGGGCCGGGGACCCCACGTGACCCGGGGACCTGGGGCTGGGGATGTCACCCGACACTGGTACCCGGGGCAGCGACCCGATACGACCCGGGGACCTGGGTCCGGGGTCCCGACCTGACCCGGTGACCTGGGGCCAGGGTAACCACCTGATCCGGGGACCCGGGCCGGGGAGCCGGTATGACTCCGTCTCCCGGGGCCGGGGTGGTCACCTGACACTGGTACCCGGGACAGCGACCCGACGTGACCCGGGGCCGGGGTAACGACCTGTCCAGGGGACCTGGGCCGGGGACCCGACAGGACCCGGTGATCTGGGGCTTGGGTAAAAACCCGTCCCGGGGACCCGGGCTGGGTCCCGACATGACCCGGTGACCTGGTTCCAGGGTGCCGACCTGACCCGGTGACCTGGGGCTGTGGTGTCGACCGGACTCGGGGACCTGGTCCGGTGTCCCGTCATGACCCGGTGACCTGGGGCCGGTGTCCCCACGTGACCCGCTGACCTGGGTCCGGGGTCCCGACCTGACCCGGTGACCTGGGGTAAGGGTAACCACCTGATCCGGGGACCTGGGCCGGGGACCCGGTATGACTCCGTCTCCCGGGGCCGGGGTGGTCACCTGACACTGGTACCCGGGACAGCGACCCGACGTGACCCGGGGCAGGGGTAACGACCTGTACAGGGGACCTGGGCCGGGGTCCCGACAGGACCCGGTGATCTGGGGCTTGGGTAAAAACCCGTCCCGGGGACCCGGGCTGGGTCCCGACATGACCCGGTGACCTGGTTCCGGGGTGCCGACCTGACCCGGGGACCTGGGGCTGTGGTGTCGACCGGACTCGGGGACCTGGTCCGGTGTCCCGTCATGACCCGGGGACCTGGGGTCGGGGTGGTCACCAGACCGTTGTACCCAGGCCGTTGACCCGACATGACCCTGTGACCCGGGGCCTGGGTAAAAATCCAACCCGGGGACCCGGGCATGGGACGTGACATGACCCGACCTGGGTCCGGGGTCCCGACCTGACCTGGTGACCTGGAGCCGGTGTCCCCACGTGACCCGCTGACCTGGGTCCGGGGTCCCCACGTGACCCGCTGACCTGGGGCCGGGGTCCCCACGTGACCCGGGGTCCTGGTGCCGGGGTCCCCACGTGACCCGGTCACCTGGGGCCGGTGTCCCCACGTGACCCGGGGTCCTGGTGCCGGGGTGGTCATCGGAACCTGGGAACCAGGCTGGGTACCAGACATGACCAGGTGACCTGGGGCCGGGGTCCCCACGTGACCCGCTGACCTGGGGCCGGTGTCCCCACGTGACCCAGGGTCCTGATGCCGGGGTGGTCACCGGAACCTGGGAACCAGGCCGGGTGCGCGACATGACCCGGTGACCCGGGGCCGGGTTAACGACCTGTCCAGGGGACCCGGGCCGGGGACCCGACAGGACCCGGTGATCCTTCGCTGGTGTCCCGATGCAACCCGGGGACCCGGGCCGGGGACCCCACGTGACCCGGGGACCTGGGGCTGGGGATGTCACCCGACACTGGTACCCGGGGCAGCGACCCGATACGACCCGGGGACCTGGGTCCGGGGTCCCGACCTGACCCGGTGACCTGGGGCCAGGGTAACCACCTGACCCGGGGACCCGGGCCGGGGACCCGGTATGACTCCGTCTCCCGGGGCCGGGGTGGTCACCTGACACTGGTACCCGGGACAGCAACCCGACGTGACCCGGTGACCCGGGGCCGGGGTAACGACCTGTCCAGGGGACCTGGGCCGGGGTCCCGACAGGACCCGGTGATATGGGGCTTGGGTAAAAACCCGTCCCGGGGACCCGGGCTGGGTCCTGACATGACCCGGTGACCTGGTTCCGGGGTGCCGACCTGACCCGGGGACCTGGGGCTGTGGTGTCGACCGGACTCGGGGACCTGGTCCGGTGTCCCGTCATGACCCGGGGACCTGGGGTCGGGGTGGTCACCAGACCGTTGTACCCAGGCCGTTGAGCCGACATGACCCTGTGACCCGGGGCCTGGGTAAAAATCCAACCCGGGGACCCGGGCATGGGACGTGACATGACCCGCTGACCTGGGTCCAGGGACCCGACCTGACCCGGTGAACTGGGGCCGGTGTCCCCACGTGACCCGCTGACCTGGGTCCGGGGTCCCCACGTGACCCGGTGACCTGGGGCCGGTGTCCCCACGTGACCCGCTGACCTGGGTCCGGGGTCCCCACGTGACCCGGTCACCTGGGGCCGGTGTCCCCACGTGACCCGGTCACCTGGGGCCGGTGTCCCCACGTGACCCGGGGTCCTGGTGCCGGGGTGGTCATCGGAACCTGGGAACCAGGCTGGGTACCAGACATGACCAGGTGACCTGGGGCCGGGGTCCCCACGTGACCCGCTGACCTGGGGCCGGTGTCCCCACGTGACCCGGGGTCCTGGTGCCGGGGTCCCCACGTGACCCGCTGACCTGGGGCCGGGGTCCCCACGTGACCCGGGGACCTGGGGCCGGGGTCCCCACGTGACCCGGGGTCCTGGTGCCGGGGTCCCCACGTGACCCGCTGACCTGGGGCCGGGGTCCCCACGTGACCCGGGGTCCTGGTGCCGGGGTCCCCACGTGACCCGCTGACCTGGGTCCGGTGTCCCCACGTGACCCGGGGACCTGGGTCCGGTGTCCCCACGTGACCCACTGACCTGGGTCCGGTGTCCCCACGTGACCCGCTGACATGGGTCCGGGGTCCCCACGTGACCCGCTGACCTGGGGCCGGTGTCCCCACATGACCCGCTGACCTGGGGCCGGGGTCCCCACGTGACTCGGGGTCCTGGTGCCGGGGTCACCACGTGACCCGCTGACCTGGGGCCGGGGTCCCCACGTGACCTGGGGTCCTGGTGCCGGGGTCCCCACGTGACCCGCTGACCTGGGTCCGGTGTCCCCACGTGACCCGGGGACCTGGGTCCGGTGTCCCCACGTGACCCGGGGTCCTGGTGCCGGAGTCCCCACGTGACCCGCTGACCTGGGGCCGGTGTCCCCACGTGACCCGCTGACCTGGGTCCGGTGTCCCCATGTGACCCGGGGTCCTGCTGCCGGGGTCCCCACGTGACCCGCTGACCTGGGTCCGGTGTCCCCACGTGACCCGCTGACATTGGTCCGGGGTCCCCACGTGACCCGGTGACCTGGGGCCGGTGTCCCCACGTGACCCGGGGTCCTGCTGCCGGGGTCCCCACGTGACCCGGTGACCTGGGTCCGGGGTCCCCACGTGACCCGGGGAACTGGGTCCGGTGTCCCCACGTGACCCGCTGACTTGGGTCCGGGATCCCCACGTGACCCGGTGACCTGGGTCCGGTGTCCCCACGTGACCTGGGGACCTGGGTCCGGTGTCCCCAAGTGACCCGCTGACTTGGGTCCGGGATCCCCACGTGACCCGGGGTACTGGTGCCGGAGTCCCCACGTGACCCGATGACCTGGGTCCGGTGTCCCCACGTGACCCGCTGACCTGGGTCCGGTGTCCCCACGTGACCCGGGGTCCTGCTGCCGGGGTCCCCATGTGACCCGCTGACCTGGGTCCGGTGTCCCCACGTGACCCGCTGACCTGGGTCCGGGGTCCCCACGTGACCCGGTGACCTGGGGCCGGTGTCCCCACGTGACCCGGGGTCCTGCTGCCGGGGTCCCCACGTGACCCGCTGACTTGGGTCCGGGATCCCCACGTGACCCGGTGACCTGGGTCCGGTGTCCCCACGTGACCCGGGGTCCTGCTGCCGGGGTCCCCACGTGACCCGCTGACCTGGGTCCGGGGTCCCCACGTGACCCGGGGTCCTTCTGCCGGTGTCCCCACGTGACCCGCTGACCTGGGTCCGAGGTCCCCACGTGACCCGGTGACCTGGGGCCGGTGTCCCCACGTGACCCGGTGACCTGGTTCCGGGGTGCCGACCTGACCCGGTGACCTGGGGCTGTGGTGTCGACCGGACTCGGGGACCTGGTCCGGTGTCCCGTCATGACCCGGTGACCTGGGGCCGGTGTCCCCACGTGACCCACTGATCTGGGTCCGGGGTCCCGACCTGACCCGGTGACCTGGGGCCAGGGTAACCACCTGACCCGGGGACCCGGGCCGGGGAACCGGTATGACTCCGTCTCCCGGGGCCGGGGTGGTCACCTGACACTGGTACCCGGGACAGCGACCCGACGTGACCCGGTGACCCGGGGCCGGGGTAACGACCTGTCCAGGGGACCTGGGCCGGGGTCCCGACAGGACCCGGTGATCTGGGGCTTGGGTAAAAACCCATCCCGGGGACCCGGGCTGGGTCCCGACATGACCCGGTGACCTGGTTCCGGGGTGCCGACCTGACCCGGTGACCTGGGGCTGTGGTGTCGACCGGACTCGGGGACCTGGTCCGGTGTCCCGTCATGACCCGGGGACCTGGGGTCGGGGTGGTCACCAGACCGTTGTACCCAGGCCGTTGACCCGACATGACCCTGTGACCCGGGGCCTGGGTAAAAATCCCACCCGGGGACCCGGGCATGGGACGGGACATGACCCGCTGACCTGGGTCCAGGGACCCGACCTGACCCGGTGAACTGGGGCCGGTGTCCCCACGTGACCCGCTGACCTGGGTCCGGGGTCCCCACGTGACCCGGTGACCTGGGGCCGGTGTCCCCACGTGACCCGCTGACCTGGGTCCGGGGTCCCCTCTGACCCGGTCACCTGGGGCCGGTGTCCCCACGTGACCCGGTCACCTGGGGCCGGTGTCCCCACGTGACCCGGGGTCCTGGTGCCGGGGTGGTCATCGGAACCTGGGAACCAGGCTGGGTACCAGACATGACCAGGTGACCTGGGGCCGGGGTCCCCACGTGACCCGCTGACCTGGGGCCGGTGTCCCCACGTGACCCAGGGTCCTGATGCCGGGGTGGTCACCAGAACCTGGGAACCAGGCCGGGTGCGCGACATGACCCGGTGACCCGGGGCCGGGTTAACGACCTATCCAGGGGACCCGGGCCGGGGACCCGACAGGACCCGGTGATCCTTCGCTGGTGTCCCGATGCAACCCGGGGACCCGGGCCGGGGACCCCACGTGACCCGGGGACCTGGTGCCGGGGTGGTCATCGGAACCTGGGAACCAGGCTGGGTACCAGACATGACCAGGTGACCTGGGTCCGGGGTCCCCACGTGACCCGCTGACCTGGGGCCGGGGTCCCCACGTGACCCGGGGTCCTGGTGCCGGGGTCCCCACGTGACCCGCTGACCTGGGGCCGGGGTCCCCACGTGACCCGGGGACCTGGGGCTGGTGTCCCCACGTGACCCGCTGACCTGGGTCCGGGGTCCCCACGTGACCCGCTGACCTGGGGCCGGTGTCCCCACGTGACCCGCTGACCTGGGGCCGGGGTCCCCACGTGACCCGGGGTCCTGGTGCCGGGGTCCCCACGTGACCCGCTGACCTGGGGCCGGGGTCCCCACGTGACTCGGGGTCCTGGTGCCGGGGTCCCCACGTGACCCGCTGACCTGGGGCCGGGGTCCCCACGTGACCCGGGATCCTGGTGCCGGGGTCCCCACGTGACCCGCTGACCTGGGTCCGGTGTCCCCACGTGACCCGGGGACCTGGGTCCGGTGTACCCACATAACCCGGGGTCCTGGTGCCGGAGTCCCCACGTGACCCGCTGACCTGGGTCCGGTGTCCCCACGTGACCCGCTGACCTGGGTCCGGTGTCCCCACGTGACCCGGGGTCCTGCTGCCGGGGTCCCCACGTGACCCGCTGACCTGGGTCCGGTGTCCCCACGTGACCCGGTCACCTGGGTCCGGGGTCCCCACGTGACCCGGTGACCTGGGGCCGGTGTCCCCACGTGACCCGCTGACCTGG
Organism: Somateria mollissima; assembly: GCA_951411735.1. NCBI lineage: Eukaryota > Metazoa > Chordata > Aves > Anseriformes > Anatidae > Somateria > Somateria mollissima. The sequence continues at coordinate 16,172 of CATOCB010000099.1, read as the reverse complement.
GGCCGGGGTCCCCACGTGACCCGGGGTCCTGGTGCCGGGGTCCCCACGTGACCCGCTGACCTGGGGCCGGTGTCCCCACGTGACCCGCTGACCTGGGTCCGGGGTCCCCACGTGACCCGCTGACCTGGGGCCGGTGTCCCCACGTGACCCGCTGACATGGGTCCGGGGTCCCCACGTGACCCGCTGACTTGGGTCCTGGATCCCCACGTGACCCGCTGACCTGGGGCCGGGGTCCCCTCGTGACCCGGGGACCTGGTGCCGGGGTCCCCACGTAACCCGCTGACCTGGGTCCGGGGTCCCCACGTGACCCGGGGTCCTGCTGCCGGTGTCCCCACGTGACCCGCTGACCTGGGGCCGGGGTCCCCACGTGACCCGGTCACCTGGGGCCGGTGTCCCCACGTGACCCGGTCACCTGTGGCCGGTGTCCCCACGTGACCCGGGGTCCTGGTGCCGGGGTGGTCATCGGAACCTGGGAATCAGGCTGGGTACCAGACATGACCCGGGGACCTGGGGTCGGGGTGGTCACCAGGCCGTTGTACCCAGGCCGTTGACCCGACATGACCCTGTGACCCGGGGCCTGGGTAAAAATCCAACCCGGGGACCCGGGCATGGGACGTGACATGACCCGCTGACCTGGGTCCGGGGTCCCGACCTGACCTGGTGAACTGGGGCCGGTGTCCCCACGTGACCCGCTGACCTGGGTCCGGGGTCCCCACGTGACCCGGTGACCTGGGGCCGGGGTCCCCACGTGACCCGCTGACCTGGGTCCGGGGTCCCCACGTGATCCGGTCACCTGGGGCCGGTGTCCCCACGTGACCCGGGGTCCTGGTGCCGGGGTGGTCATCGGAACCTGGGAACCAGGCTGGGTACCAGACATGACCAGGTGACCTGGGGCCGGGGTCCCCACGTGACCCGCTGACCTGGGGCCGGTGTCCCCACGTGACCCAGGGTCCTGATGCCGGGGTGGTCACCGGAACCTGGGAACCAGGCCGGGTGCGCGACATGACCCGGTGACCCGGGGCCGGGTTAACGACCTGTCCAGGGGACCCGGGCCGGGGACCCGACAGGACCCGGTGATCCTTCGCTGGTGTCCTGATGCAACCCGGGGACCCGGGCCGGGGACCCCACGTGACCCGGGGACCTGGTGCCGGGGTCCCCACGTGACCCGCTGACCTGGGTCCGGTGTCCCCACGTGACCCGCTGACATGGGTCCGGGGTCCCCACGTGACCTGCTGACCTGGGGCCGGTGTCCCCACGTGACCTGCTGACTTGGGTCCGGGGTCCCCACGTGACCCGGGGTCCTGGTGCCGGGGTGCCCACGTGACCCGCTGACCTGGGTCTGGGGTCCCCACATGACCCGGGGTCCTGGGGCCGGTGTCCCCACGTGACCCGCTGACCTGGGTCCGGGGTCCCCACGTGACCCGGTGACCTGGGGCCGGTGTCCCCACGTGACCCGCTGACCTGGGTCCGGGGTCCCCACGTGACCCGGTCACCTGGGGCCGGTGTCCCCACGTGACCCGGTCACCTGGGGCCGGTGTCCCCACGTGACCCGGGGTCCTGGTGCCGGGGTGGTCATCGGAACCTGGGAACCAGGCTGGGTACCAGACATGACCAGGTGACCTGGGGCCGGGGTCCCCACGTGACCCGCTGACCTGGGGCCGGTGTCCCCACGTGACCCGGGGTCCTGATGCCGGGGTGGTCACCGGCACCTGGGAACCAGGCCGGGTGCGCGACATGACCCGGTGACCCGGGGCCGGGTTAACGACCTGTCCAGGGGACCCGGGCCGGGGACCCGACAGGACCCGGTGATCCTTCGCTGGTGTCCCGATGCAACCCGGGGACCCGGGCCGGGGACCCCACGTGACCCGGGGACCTGGGGCTGGGGATGTCACCCGACACTGGTACCCGGGGCAGCGACCCGATACGACCCGGGGACCTGGGTCCGGGGTCCCGACCTGACCCGGTGACCTGGGGCCAGGGTAACCACCTGATCCGGGGACCCGGGCCGGGGACCCGGTATGACTCCGTCTCCCGGGGCCGGGGTGGTCACCTGACACTGGTACCCGGGACAGCGACTTGACATGACCCGGTGACCCGGGGCCGGGGTAACGACCTGTCCAGGGGACCTGGGCCGGGGACCCGACAGGACCCGGTGATCTGGGGCTTGGGTAAAAACCCGTCCCGGGGACCCGGGCTGGGTCCCGACATGACCCGGTGACCTGGTTCCGGGGTGCCGACCTGACCCGGGGACCTGGGGCTGTGGTGTCGACCGGACTCGGGGACCTGGTCCGGTGTCCCGTCATGACCCGGGGACCTGGGGTCGGGGTGGTCACCAGACCGTTGTACCCAGGCCGTTGACCCGACATGACCCTGTGACCCGGGGCCTGGGTAAAAATCCAACCCGGGGACCAGGTCATGGGACGTGACATGACCCGACCTGGGTCCGGGGTCCCGACCTGACCCGGTGACCTGGAGCCGGTGTCCCCACGTGACCCGCTGACCTGGGTCCGGGGTCCCCAAGTGACCCGGTCACCTGGGGCCGGTGTCCCCACGTGACCCGCTGACCTGGGGCCGGGGTCCCCACGTGACCCGGTGTCCTGGTGCCGGGGTCCCCACGTGACCCGCTGACCTGGGGCCGGTGTCCCCACGTGACCCGGGGTCCTGGTGCCGGGGTGGTCATCAGAACCTGGGAACCAGGCTGGGTACCAGACATGACCAGGTGACCTGGGTCCGGGGTCCCCACGTGACCCGCTGACCTGGGGCCGGGGTCCCCACGTGACCCGGGGTCCTGGTGCCGGGGTCCCCACGTGACCCGCTGACCTGGGGCCGGTGTCCCCACGTGACCCGCTGACCTGGGTCCGGGGTCCCCACGTGACCCGCTGACCTGGGGCCGGTGTCCCCACGTGACCCGCTGACATGGGTCCGGGGTCCCCACGTGACCCGCTGACCTGGGGCCGGTGTCCCCACGTGACCCGCTGACATGGGTCCGGGGTCCCCACGTGACCCGCTGACCTGGGTACGGGGTCCCCACGTGACCCGGGGACCTGGGTCCGGTGTCCCCACGTGACCCGCTGACTTGGGTCCGGGATCCCCACGTGACCCGCTGACCTGGGGCCGGGGTCCCCACGTGACCCGGGGTCCTGGTGCCGGGGTCCCCACGTAACCCGCTGACCTGGGTCCGGGGTCCCCACGTGACCCGGGGTCCTGCTGCCGGTGTCCCCACGTGACCCGCTGACCTGGGGCCGGGGTCCCCACGTGACCCGGTCACCTGGGGCCGGTGTCCCCACGTGACCCGGTCACCTGGGGCCGGTGTCCCCACGTGACCCGGGGTCCTGGTGCCGGGGTGGTCATCGGAACCTGGGAATCAGGCTGGGTACCAGACATGACCCGGGGACCTGGGGTCGGGGTGGTCACCAGGCCGTTGTACCCAGGCCGTTGACCCGACATGACCCTGTGACCCGGGGCCTGGGTAAAAATCCAACCCGGGGACCCGGGCATGGGACGTGACATGACCCGCTGACCTGGGTCCGGGGTCCCGACCTGACCTGGTGAACTGGGGCCGGTGTCCCCACGTGACCCGCTGACCTGGGTCCGGGGTCCCCACGTGACCCGGTGACCTGGGGCCGGTGTCCCCACGTGACCCGCTGACCTGGGTCCGGGGTCCCCACGTGATCTGGTCACCTGGGGCCGGTGTCCCCACGTGACCCGGGGTCCTGGTGCCGGGGTGGTCATCGGAACCTGGGAACCAGGCTGGGTACCAGACATGACCAGGTGACCTGGGTCCGGGGTCCCCACGTGACCCGCTGACCTGGGGCCGGTGTCCCCACGTGACCCGGGGTCCTGATGCCGGGGTGGTCACCGGAACCTGGGAACCAGGCCGGGTGCGCGACATGACCCGGTGACCCGGGGCCGGGTTAACGACCTGTCCAGGGGACCCGGGCCGGGGACCCGACAGGACCCGGTGATCCTTCGCTGGTGTCCCGATGCAACCCGGGGACCCGGGCCGGGGACCCCACGTTTCCCGGGGACCTGGGGCTGGGGATGTCACCCGACACTGGTACCCGGGGCAGCGACCCGATACGACCCGGGGACCTGGGTCCGGGGGTCCCGACCTGACCCGGTGACCTGGGGCCAGGGTAACCACCTGATCCGGGGACCCGGGCCGGGGACCCGGTATGACTCCGTCTCCCGGGGCCGGGGTGGTCACCTGACACTGGTACCCGGGACAGCGACCCGACATGACCCGGTGACCCGGGGCCGGGGTAACGACCTGTCCAGGGGACCTGGGCCGGGGACCCGACAGGACCCGGTGATCTGGGGCTTGGGTAAAAACCCGTCCCGGGGACCCGGGCTGGGTCCCGACATGACCCGGTGACCTGGTTCCGGGGTGCCGACCTGACCCGGGGACCTGGGGCTGTGGTGTCGACCGGACTCGGGGACCTGGTCCGGTGTCCCGTCATGACCCGGGGACCTGGGGTCGGGGTGGTCACCAGACCGTTGTACCCAGGCCGTTGACCCGACATGACCCTGTGACCCGGGGCCTGGGTAAAAATCCAACCCGGGGACCCGGGCATGGGACGTGACATGACCCGACCTGGGTCTGGGGTCCCGACCTGACCCGGTGACCTGGAGCCGGTGTCCCCACGTGACCCGCTGACCTGGGTCCGGGGTCCCCAAGTGACCCGGTAACCTGGGGCCGGTGTCCCCACGTGACCCGGGGTCCTGGTGCCGGGGTGGTCATCGGAACCTGGGAACCAGGCTGGGTACCAGACATGACCAGGTGACCTGGGTCCGGGGTCCCCACGTGACCCGCTGACCTGGGGCCGGGGTCCCCACGTGACCCGGGGTCCTGGTGCCGGGGTCCCCACGTGACCCGCTGACCTGGGGCCGGGGTCCCCACGTGACCCGGGGACCTGGGGCTGGTGTCCCCACGTGACCCGCTGACCTGGGTCCGGGGTCCCTACGTGACCCGCTGACCTGGGGCCTGTGTCCCCACGTGACCCGCTGACCTGGGGCCGGTGTCCCCACGTGACCCAGGGTCCTGATGCCGGGGTGGTCACCGGAACCTGGGAACCAGGCCGGGTGCGCGACATGACCCGGTGACCCGGGGCCGGGTTAACGACCTGTCCAGGGGACCCGGGCCGGGGACCCGACAGGACCCGGTGATCCTTCGCTGGTGTCCTGATGCAACCCGGGGACCCGGGCCGGGGACCCCACGTGACCCGGGGACCTGGTGCCGGGGTCCCCACGTGACCCGCTGACCTGGGTCCGGTGTCCCCACGTGACCCGCTGACATGGGTCCGGGGTCCCCACGTGACCTGCTGACCTGGGGCCGGTGTCCCCACGTGACCTGCTGACTTGGGTCCGGGGTCCCCACGTGACCCGGGGTCCTGGTGCCGGGGTGCCCACGTGACCCGCTGACCTGGGTCTGGGGTCCCCACATGACCCGGGGTCCTGGGGCCGGTGTCCCCACGTGACCCGCTGACCTGGGTCCGGGGTCCCCACGTGACCCGGTGACCTGGGGCCGGTGTCCCCACGTGACCCGCTGACCTGGGTCCGGGGTCCCCACGTGACCCGGTCACCTGGGGCCGGTGTCCCCACGTGACCCGGTCACCTGGGGCCGGTGTCCCCACGTGACCCGGGGTCCTGGTGCCGGGGTGGTCATCGGAACCTGGGAACCAGGCTGGGTACCAGACATGACCAGGTGACCTGGGGCCGGGGTCCCCACGTGACCCGCTGACCTGGGGCCGGTGTCCCCACGTGACCCGGGGTCCTGATGCCGGGGTGGTCACCGGAACCTGGGAACCAGGCCGGGTGCGCGACATGACCCGGTGACCCGGGGCCGGGTTAACGACCTGTCCAGGGGACCCGGGCCGGGGACCCGACAGGACCCGGTGATCCTTCGCTGGTGTCCCGATGCAACCCGGGGACCCGGGCCGGGGACCCCACGTGACCCGGGGACCTGGGGCTGGGGATGTCACCCGACACTGGTACCCGGGGCAGCGACCCGATACGACCCGGGGACCTGGGTCCGGGGTCCCGACCTGACCCGGTGACCTGGGGCCAGGGTAACCACCTGATCCGGGGACCCGGGCCGGGGACCCGGTATGACTCCGTCTCCCGGGGCCGGGGTGGTCACCTGACACTGGTACCCGGGACAGCGACTTGACATGACCCGGTGACCCGGGGCCGGGGTAACGACCTGTCCAGGGGACCTGGGCCGGGGACCCGACAGGACCCGGTGATCTGGGGCTTGGGTAAAAACCCGTCCCGGGGACCCGGGCTGGGTCCCGACATGACCCGGTGACCTGGTTCCGGGGTGCCGACCTGACCCGGGGACCTGGGGCTGTGGTGTCGACCGGACTCGGGGACCTGGTCCGGTGTCCCGTCATGACCCGGGGACCTGGGGTCGGGGTGGTCACCAGACCGTTGTACCCAGGCCGTTGACCCGACATGACCCTGTGACCCGGGGCCTGGGTAAAAATCCAACCCGGGGACCAGGGCATGGGACGTGACATGACCCGACCTGGGTCCGGGGTCCCGACCTGACCCGGTGACCTGGAGCCGGTGTCCCCACGTGACCCGCTGACCTGGGTCCGGGGTCCCCAAGTGACCCGGTCACCTGGGGCCGGTGTCCCCACGTGACCCGCTGACCTGGGGCCGGGGTCCCCACGTGACCCGGTGTCCTGGTGCCGGGGTCCCCACGTGACCCGCTGACCTGGGGCCGGTGTCCCCACGTGACCCGGGGTCCTGGTGCCGGGGTGGTCATCAGAACCTGGGAACCAGGCTGGGTACCAGACATGACCAGGTGACCTGGGTCCGGGGTCCCCACGTGACCCGCTGACCTGGGGCCGGGGTCCCCACGTGACCCGGGGTCCTGGTGCCGGGGTCCCCACGTGACCCGCTGACCTGGGGCCGGTGTCCCCACGTGACCCGCTGACCTGGGTCCGGGGTCCCCACGTGACCCGCTGACCTGGGGCCGGTGTCCCCACGTGACCCGCTGACATGGGTCCGGGGTCCCCACGTGACCCGCTGACCTGGGGCCGGTGTCCCCACGTGACCCGCTGACATGGGTCCGGGGTCCCCACGTGACCCGCTGACCTGGGTACGGGGTCCCCACGTGACCCGGGGACCTGGGTCCGGTGTCCCCACGTGACCCGCTGACTTGGGTCCGGGATCCCCACGTGACCCGCTGACCTGGGGCCGGGGTCCCCACGTGACCCGGGGTCCTGGTGCCGGGGTCCCCACGTAACCCGCTGACCTGGGTCCGGGGTCCCCACGTGACCCGGGGTCCTGCTGCCGGTGTCCCCACGTGACCCGCTGACCTGGGGCCGGGGTCCCCACGTGACCCGGTCACCTGGGGCCGGTGTCCCCACGTGACCCGGTCACCTGGGGCCGGTGTCCCCACGTGACCCGGGGTCCTGGTGCCGGGGTGGTCATCGGAACCTGGGAATCAGGCTGGGTACCAGACATGACCCGGGGACCTGGGGTCGGGGTGGTCACCAGGCCGTTGTACCCAGGCCGTTGACCCGACATGACCCTGTGACCCGGGGCCTGGGTAAAAATCCAACCCGGGGACCCGGGCATGGGACGTGACATGACCCGCTGACCTGGGTCCGGGGTCCCGACCTGACCTGGTGAACTGGGGCCGGTGTCCCCACGTGACCCGCTGACCTGGGTCCGGGGTCCCCACGTGACCCGGTGACCTGGGGCCGGTGTCCCCACGTGACCCGCTGACCTGGGTCCGGGGTCCCCACGTGATCTGGTCACCTGGGGCCGGTGTCCCCACGTGACCCGGGGTCCTGGTGCCGGGGTGGTCATCGGAACCTGGGAACCAGGCTGGGTACCAGACATGACCAGGTGACCTGGGTCCGGGGTCCCCACGTGACCCGCTGACCTGGGGCCGGTGTCCCCACGTGACCCGGGGTCCTGATGCCGGGGTGGTCACCGGAACCTGGGAACCAGGCCGGGTGCGCGACATGACCCGGTGACCCGGGGCCGGGTTAACGACCTGTCCAGGGGACCCGGGCCGGGGACCCGACAGGACCCGGTGATCCTTCGCTGGTGTCCCGATGCAACCCGGGGACCCGGGCCGGGGACCCCACGTTTCCCGGGGACCTGGGGCTGGGGATGTCACCCGACACTGGTACCCGGGGCAGCGACCCGATACGACCCGGGGACCTGGGTCCGGGGGTCCCGACCTGACCCGGTGACCTGGGGCCAGGGTAACCACCTGATCCGGGGACCCGGGCCGGGGACCCGGTATGACTCCGTCTCCCGGGGCCGGGGTGGTCACCTGACACTGGTACCCGGGACAGCGACCCGACATGACCCGGTGACCCGGGGCCGGGGTAACGACCTGTCCAGGGGACCTGGGCCGGGGACCCGACAGGACCCGGTGATCTGGGGCTTGGGTAAAAACCCGTCCCGGGGACCCGGGCTGGGTCCCGACATGACCCGGTGACCTGGTTCCGGGGTGCCGACCTGACCCGGGGACCTGGGGCTGTGGTGTCGACCGGACTCGGGGACCTGGTCCGGTGTCCCGTCATGACCCGGGGACCTGGGGTCGGGGTGGTCACCAGACCGTTGTACCCAGGCCGTTGACCCGACATGACCCTGTGACCCGGGGCCTGGGTAAAAATCCAACCCGGGGACCCGGGCATGGGACGTGACATGACCCGACCTGGGTCTGGGGTCCCGACCTGACCCGGTGACCTGGAGCCGGTGTCCCCACGTGACCCGCTGACCTGGGTCCGGGGTCCCCAAGTGACCCGGTAACCTGGGGCCGGTGTCCCCACGTGACCCGGGGTCCTGGTGCCGGGGTGGTCATCGGAACCTGGGAACCAGGCTGGGTACCAGACATGACCAGGTGACCTGGGTCCGGGGTCCCCACGTGACCCGCTGACCTGGGGCCGGGGTCCCCACGTGACCCGGGGTCCTGGTGCCGGGGTCCCCACGTGACCCGCTGACCTGGGGCCGGGGTCCCCACGTGACCCGGGGACCTGGGGCTGGTGTCCCCACGTGACCCGCTGACCTGGGTCCGGGGTCCCTACGTGACCCGCTGACCTGGGGCCTGTGTCCCCACGTGACCCGCTGACCTGGGGCCGGGGTCCCCACGTGACCCGGGGTCCTGGTGCCGGGGTCGCCACGTGACCCGCTGACCTGGGGCCGGGTTCCCCACGTGACCCGGGGTCCTGGTGCCGGGGTCCCCACGTGACCCGCTGACCTGGGTCCGGTGTCCCCACGTGACCCGCTGACATGGGTCCGGGGTCCCCACGTGACCTGCTGACCTGGGGCCGGTGTCCCCACGTGACCTGCTGACTTGGGTCCGGGGTCCCCACGTGACCCGGGGTCCTGGTGCCGGGGTGCCCACGTGACCCGCTGACCTGGGTCTGGGGTCCCCACATGACCCGGGGTCCTGGGGCCGGTGTCCCCACGTGACCCGCTGACCTGGGTCCGGGGTCCCCACGTGACCCGGTGACCTGGGGCCGGTGTCCCCACGTGACCCGCTGACCTGGGTCCGGGGTCCCCACGTGACCCGGTCACCTGGGGCCGGTGTCCCCACGTGACCCGGTCACCTGGGGCCGATGTCCCCACGTGACCCGGGGTCCTGGTGCCGGGGTGGTCATCGGAACCTGGGAACCAGGCTGGGTACCAGACATGACCAGGTGACCTGGGGCCGGGGTCCCCACGTGACCCGCTGACCTGGGGCCGGTGTCCCCACGTGACCCGGGGTCCTGGTGCCGGGGTGGTCATCGGAACCTGGGAACCAGGCTGGGTACCAGACATGACCAGGTGACCTGGGTCCGGGGTCCCCACGTGACCCGCTGACCTGGGGCCGGTGTCCCCACGTGACCCGGGGTCCTGGTGCCGGGGTCCCCACGTGACCCGCTGACCTGGGGCCGGGGTCCCCACATGACCCGGGGTCCTGGTGCCGGGGTCCCCACGTGACCCGGGGACCTGGGTCCGGTGTCCCCACGTGACCCGGGGTCCTGGTGCCGGAGTCCCCACGTGACCCGCTGACCTGGGTCCGGGGTCCCCACGTGACCCGCTGACCTGGGTCCGGTGTCCCCACGTGACCCGGGGTCCTGGTGCCGGGGTCCCCACGTGACCCGCTGACCTGGGTCCGGTGTCCCCACGTGACCCGCTGACATGGGTCCGGGGTCCCCACGTGACCCGCTGACCTGGGTCCGGTGTCCCCACGTGACCCGGGGACCTGGGTCCGGTGTCCCCACGTGACCCGCTGACTTGGGTCCGGGATCCCCACGTGACCCGGGGACCTGGGTCCGGTGTCCCCACGTGACCCGGGGTCCTGATGCCGGGGTCCCCACGTGACCCGGGGTCCTGGTGCCGGGGTGGTCACCGGAACCTGGGAACCAGGCCGGGTGCACGACATGTCCCGGTGACCCGGGGCCGGGTTAACGACCTGTCCATGGGACCCGGGCCGGGGACCCGACAGGACCCGGTGATCCTTCGCTGGTGTCCCGATGCAACCCGGGGACCCGGGCCGGGGACCCCACGTGACCCGGGGACCTGGGGCCGGGGATGTCACCCGACACTGGTACCCGGGGCAGCGACCCGATACGACCCGGGGACCTGGGTCCGGGGTCTCGACCTGACCCGGTGACCTGGGGCCAGGGTAACCACCTGACCCGGGGACCCGGGCAGGGGACCCGGTATGACTCCGTCTCCCGGGGCCGAGGTGGTCACCTGACACTGGTACCCGGGACAGCGACCCGACATGACCCGGTGACCTGGGGCCGGGGTAACGACCTGTCCAGGGGACCTGGGCCGGGGTCCCGACAGGACCCGGTGATCTGGGGCTTGGGTAAAAACCCGTCCCGGGGACCCGGGCTGGGTCCCGACCTGACCCGGTGACCTGGGGCCAGGGTAACCACCTGATCCGGGGACCCGGGCCGGGGACCCGGTATGACTCCGTCTCCCGGGGCCGGGGTGGTCACCTGACACTGGTACCCGGGACAGCGACCCGACGTGACCCGGGGCCGGGGTAACGACCTGTCCAGGGGACCTGGGCCGGGGACCCGACAGGACCCGGTGATCTGGGGCTTGGGTAAAAACCCGTCCCGGGGACCCGGGCTGGGTCCCGACATGACCCGGTGACCTGGTTCCGGGGTGCCGACCTGACCCGGGGACCTGGGGCTGTGGTGTCGACCGGACTCGGGGACCTGGTCCGGTGTCCCGTCATGACCCGGGGACCTGGGGTCGGGGTGGTCACCAGACCGTTGTACCCAGGCCGTTGACCCGACATGACCCTGTGACCCGGGGCCTGGGTAAAAATCCAACCCGGGGACCCGGGCATGGGACGTGACATGACCCGACCTGGGTCCGGGGTCCCGACCTGACCCGGTGACCTGGAGCCGGTGTCCCCACGTGACCCGCTGACCTGGGTCCGGGGTCCCCAAGTGACCCGGTGACCTGGGGCCGGTGTCCCCACGTGACCCGGTCACCTGGGGCCGGTGTCCCCACGTGACCCGGGGTCCTGGTGCCGGGGTGGTCATCGGAACCTGGGAACCAGGCTGGGTACCAGACATGACCAGGTGACCTGGGTCCGGGGTCCCCACGTGACCCGCTGACCTGGGGCCGGGGTCCCCACATGACCCGGGGTCCTGGTGCCGGGGTCCCCACGTGACCCGCTGACCTGGGGCCGGGGTCCCCACGTGACCCGGGGACCTTGGGCTGGTGTCCCCACGTGACCCGCTGACCTGGGTCCGGGGTCCCCACGTGACCCGCTGACCTGGGGCCGGGGTCCCCACGTGACCCGCTGACCTGGGGCCGGGGTCCCCACGTGACCCGGGGTCCTGGTGCCGGGGTCCCCACGTGACCCGCTGACCTGGGGCCGGGGTCCCCACGTGACCCGGGGTCCTGGTGCCGGGGTCAACACGTGACCCGCTGACCTGGGTCCGGTGTCCCCACGTGACCCTGGGACCTGGGTCTGCTGTCCCCACGTGACCCGGGGTCCTGGTGCCGGAGTCCCCACGTGACCCGCTGACCTGGGTCCGGTGTCCCCACGTGACCCGCTGACCTGGGTCCGGTGTCCCCACGTGACCCGGGGTCCTGGTGCCGGGGTCCCCACGTGACCCGCTGACCTGGGTCCGGGGTCCCCACGTGACCCGCTGACATGGGTCCGGGGTCCCCACGTGACCCGCTGACCTGGGTCCGGGGTCCCCACGTGACCCGGGGACCTGGGTCCGGTGTCCCCACGTGACCCGCTGACTTGGGTCCGGGATCCCCACGTGATCCGGTCACCTGGGGCCGGTGTCCCCACGTGACCCGGGGTCCTGCTGCCGGTGTCCCCACGTGACCCGGTGACCTGGGGCCGGGGTCCCCACGTGACCCGCTGACCTGGGTCCGGTGTCCCCACGTGACCCGGGGTCCTGGTGCCGGGGTGGTCACCGGAACCTGGGAACCAGGCCGGGTGCGCGACATGTCCCGGTGACCCGGGGCCGGGTTAACGACCTGTCCAGGGGACCCGGGCCGGGGACCCGACAGGACCCGGTGATCCTTCGCTGGTGTCCCGATGCAACCCGGGGACCCGGGCCGGGGACCCCACGTGACCCGGGGACCTGGGGCCGGGAATGTCACCCGACACTGGTACCCGGGGCAGCGACCCAATACGACCCGGGGACCTGGGTCCGGGGTCGCGACATACCCCGGTGACCTGAGGCCAGGGTAACCACCTGACCCGGGGACCCGGGCCGGGGACCCGGTATGACTCCATCTCCCGGGGCCGGGGTGGTCACCTGACACTGGTACCCGGGACAGCGACCCGACATGACCCGGTGACCTGGGGCCGGGGTAACAACCTGTCCAGGGGACCTGGGCCGGGGACCCGACAGGACCCAGTGATCTGGGGCTTGGGTAAAAACCCGTCCCGGGGACCCGGGCTGGGTCCCGACATGACCCGGTGACCTGGTTCCGGGGTGCCGACCTGACCCGGGGACCTGGGGCTGTGGTGTCGACCGGACTCGGGGACCTGGTCCGGTGTCCCGTCATGACCCGGGGACCTGGGGTCGGGGTGGTCACCAGACCGTTGTACCCAGGCCGTTGACCCGACATGACCCTGTGACCCGGGGCCTGGGTAAAAATCCAACCCGGGGACCCGGGCATGGGACGTGACATGACCCGACCTGGGTCCGGGGTCCCGACCTGACCTGGTGACCTGGAGCCGGTGTCCCCACGTGACCCGCTGACCTGGGTCCGGGGTCCCCAAGTGACCCGGTGACCTGGGGCCGGTGTCCCCACGTGACCCGGTCACCTGGGGCCGGTGTCCCCACGTGACCCGGGGTCCTGATGCCGGGGTGGTCATCGGAACCTGGGAACCAGGCTGGGTACCAAACATGACCAGGTGACCTGGGTCCGGGGTCCCCACGTGACCCGCTGACCTGGGGCCGGGGTCCCCACGTGACCCAGGGTCCTGGTGCCGGGGTCCCCACGTGACCCGCTGACCTGGGGCCGGGGTCCCCACGTGACCCGGGGACCTGGGGCTGGTGTCCCCACGTGACCCGCTGACCTGGGTCCGGGGTCCCCACGTGACCCGCTGACCTGGGGCCGGTGTCCCCACGTGACCCGCTGACCTGGGGCCGGGGTCCCCACGTGACCCGGGGTCCTGGTGCCGGGGTCCACACGTGACCCGCTGACCTGGGTCCGGTGTCCCCACGTGACCCGCTGACCTGGGTCCGGGGTCCCCACGTGACCCGCTGACCTGGGTCCGGGGTCCCCACGTGACCCGGGGACCTTGGGCTGGTGTCCCCACGTGACCCGCTGACCTGGGTCCGGGGTCCCCACGTGACCCGCTGACCTGGGGCCGGGGTCCCCACGTGACCCGCTGACCTGGGGCCGGGGTCCCCACGTGACCCGGGGTCCTGGTGCCGGGGTCCCCACGTGACCCGCTGACCTGGGGCCGGGGTCCCCACGTGACCCGGGGTCCTGGTGCCGGGGTCAACACGTGACCCGCTGACCTGGGTCCGGTGTCCCCACGTGACCCTGGGACCTGGGTCCGCTGTCCCCACGTGACCCGGGGTCCTGGTGCCGGAGTCCCCACGTGACCCGCTGACCTGGGTCCGGTGTCCCCACGTGACCCGCTGACCTGGGTCCGGTGTCCCCACGTGACCCGGGGTCCTGGTGCCGGGGTCCCCACGTGACCCGCTGACCTGGGTCCGGGGTCCCCACGTGACCCGCTGACCTGGGTCCGGGGTCCCCACGTGACCCGGGGACCTGGGTCCGGTGTCCCCACGTGACCCGCTGACTTGGGTCCGGGATCCCCACGTGATCCGGTCACCTGGGGCCGGTGTCCCCACGTGACCCGGGGTCCTGCTGCCGGTGTCCCCACGTGACCCGGTGACCTGGGGCCGGGGTCCCCACGTGACACGCTGACCTGGGGCCGGTGTCCCCACGTGACCCGGGGTCCTGGTGCCGGGGTGGTCACCGGAACCTGGGAACCAGGCCGGGTGCGCGACATGTCCCGGTGACCCGGGGCCGGGTTAACGACCTGTCCAGGGGACCCGGGCCGGGGACCCGACAGGACCCGGTGATCCTTCGCTGGTGTCCCGATGCAACCCGGGGACCCGGGCCGGGGACCCCACGTGACCCGGGGACCTGGGGCCGGGAATGTCACCCGACACTGGTACCCGGGGCAGCGACCCAATACGACCCGGGGACCTGGGTCCGGGGTCGCGACATACCCCGGTGACCTGAGGCCAGGGTAACCACCTGACCCGGGGACCCGGGCCGGGGACCCGGTATGACTCCATCTCCCGGGGCCGGGGTGGTCACCTGACACTGGTACCCGGGACAGCGACCCGACATGACCCGGTGACCTGGGGCCGGGGTAACGACCTGTCCAGGGGACCTGGGCCGGGGACCCGACAGGACCCAGTGATCTGGGGCTTGGGTAAAAACCCGTCCCGGGGACCCGGGCTGGGTCCCGACATGACCCGGTGACCTGGTTCCGGGGTGCCGACCTGACCCGGGGACCTGGGGCTGTGGTGTCGACCGGACTCGGGGACCTGGTCCGGTGTCCCGTCATGACCCGGGGACCTGGGGTCGGGGTGGTCACCAGACCGTTGTACCCAGGCCGTTGACCCGACATGACCCTGTGACCCGGGGCCTGGGTAAAAATCCAACCCGGGGACCCGGGCATGGGACGTGACATGACCCGACCTGGGTCCGGGGTCCCGACCTGACCTGGTGACCTGGAGCCGGTGTCCCCACGTGACCCGCTGACCTGGGTCCGGGGTCCCCAAGTGACCCGGTGACCTGGGGCCGGTGTCCCCACGTGACCCGGTCACCTGGGGCCGGTGTCCCCACGTGACCCGGGGTCCTGATGCCGGGGTGGTCATCGGAACCTGGGAACCAGGCTGGGTACCAAACATGACCAGGTGACCTGGGTCCGGGGTCCCCACGTGACCCGCTGACCTGGGGCCGGGGTCCCCACGTGACCCAGGGTCCTGGTGCCGGGGTCCCCACGTGACCCGCTGACCTGGGGCCGGGGTCCCCACGTGACCCGGGGACCTGGGGCTGGTGTCCCCACGTGACCCGCTGACCTGGGTCCGGGGTCCCCACGTGACCCGCTGACCTGGGGCCGGTGTCCCCACGTGACCCGCTGACCTGGGGCCGGGGTCCCCACGTGACCCGGGGTCCTGGTGCCGGGGTCCACACGTGACCCGCTGACCTGGGGCCGGGGTCCCCACGTGACCCGGTGTCCTGGTGCCGGGGTCCCCACGTGACCCGCTGACCTGGGTCCGGTGTCCCCACGTGACCCGGGGACCTGGGTCCGGTGTCCCCACGTGACCCGCTGACCTGGGTCCGGTGTCCCCACGTGACCCGCTGACATGGGTCCGGGGTCCCCACGTGACCCGCTGACCTGGGGCCGGTGTCCCCACGTGACCCGCTGACCTGGGGCCGGGGTCCCCACGTGACCCGGGGTCCTGGTGCCGGGGTCCACACGTGACCCGCTGACCTGGGTCCGGTGTCCCCACGTGACCCGCTGACCTGGGGCCGGGGTCCCCACGTGACCCGGGGACCTGGGTCCGGGGTCCCCACGTGACCCGGGGTCCTGGTGCCGGAGTCCCCACGTGACCCGCTGACCTGGGTCCGGTGTCCCCACGTGACCCGGGGTCCTGGTGCCGGGGTCCCCACGTGACCCGCTGACC